>VZZY01013991.1:13681-36091 GCA_013400335.1 Eurystomus gularis | reverse complement strand
CAACTCAGTCCCCAGCACTTCAAATATTTGTTAATGAAAGGGCTTGGAAGTAGAAGCTGCTGTCTGTGAAACAGAAGCATAGAAAAGAAGACAGCACATGAGTTCAAAATCTACTTGACAAATACATGGAAAAATCAACTGAAAATATAAATACAAAGACCTTTGCTCAGGAAATCTAAGATCCACAAATAGTTGTCATCTGCATGTTGCCCTCATTCTTTTGTTTTTTCTCCATGCATGCAGTGTTGGGTTCTGCAGCAATTTGGAAGCTAAAGGTATGAGAAGAAACAGCTAGAAAAGTAAAATGCTAATGACAGAATGAAGGCTGCTTAAGACTATGTATTATCCTGCACATTGCTTATCAAAATTCCTCTTAAAAATTGAAGTAAGCAATCAAGCAAGGAACCTATTGTACTAAAACAGCACAGTAAAAGAAGCTCTTAGAAGAAAAAAGAGTTTTCACAAAAATTAAAGCCATGTCCCAGAAGAAGAAGAATATGAAATAACATAAAAACTTTAATCCATTAATATATATTTATTTTGCTAAATATAGAACTCTAATAATAAAGGCTAAAAGAGATTTCAAGGAAGAGGTTGTTAACTGCATAAAAGTTACAGAGGAAAAAACCCCTTTTGTTCAAATGCATCAGAAGCAGGAACACAAGCAGAAATAAAGTTTAGCAGACACCTGAAATATACTGACTGAGCTTGAGAAAGACAAGGCCATAGTATAAAAGTAAAATGAATTCTATTCACCAATACACAAAGAATGAGAAGGAAGAGGAGAGAGCCGCTGTCTCTTGTTAAAGTTTCAGATGTCACAATAATTCAACAGAATATGTTGTAGCAAAGCATTAATGCAATACATTTGTTAACGAGGAGAACCAAGGAAATGCAAATACTAAATCACTGAAATACTGACTATGGTAAGCAATCTGTCTGTCAATTTAGCTTCACTGAAGGGCTCCAAGAGGTATCCAGATATTTCCAGACAAAACAGGTGTGTGACTTCAAAACAGAGACTATCAATAAATGCTATAAGAAAGTTAGACTTATTAGATAGTGAAGTAACTATATGACATTGGAAAAGGTCAGCATACTTTATGCAAAGGGAATGTGATTTGCAACATAATTTTTGCTTCGCAGATCTGCTGGAGTCCTTTGACAGAGTCAGTGGTGTGGGTAAAAGATATGTTTAGAATAGTATGCTAAAATCTACAACTGACTGTGAAGACTTTCAGGAATATCTTGTAATATTAACTCTGTAAATGGGAATGAAATGGCAGATGAAATTCAATGTCAATGAATGCAAAATAATACATTTGGTGGAAAAAAACCACAGTAATCCTACTATAGATGCACAAGAATGAGCTCTGAAAGATCTTGTAGTCATTATGAGTAGATTTCTGAAAGCATCAGCTGAACGTTCAGAAGCAGTTAAAGTGGTAAATAGAACTTAGGAAATATTAGGAAAGTAATAAAGAACAAAAATTGTCATTATGACATTATACAATGTCTGGTGTGTCTGTGTCTTGACTTGGGGGTGTAATCCTGATCATCTCAGTTAAAAGATGCAGCAGAACTAGGGCATTTTCAGAGGTGGAAGATAAGTCAGATCAGAAATATGGAGATTAAAAATACTCTTTACTTTGGAAAAAGATGACTGATACGAAAAGTGTGTGATAGAATTATGTAAAATCCCAAACATTGCAGATAATACAATCAATGAAAGTTTACCCTTTATATCTCATGGCAAAATTGTTAGGGAACAAGCTTAAAACAAATTAAAGAGAATGTCTTACTCTTAGTAAATAAATACAATATAGTTACAATAGCCAGGGAATAATAGAGCTCAAAAGTGTGTCTAAAAGAGGAATTAAGAAAAATAAAGTGTGATAGGTCTATCAAGAATCAATAAAAGCAAAGGTCTAGAGGCAATGTCAAGATCAAAAAGTCCTTAAACTGCTGGTTGCCAACAACTGAGTGACTGTACCAGGAGAAGTGCAACTTTTTTATACCTATACTGTTTTTACCCTTTATTATGAATCATCAACTACATGTCACTTCTGAGACCTGGTGATACATTTGCTGGGTTTGATACAAGAGGGATTCTTATTGGCATTTGTATTCTCTATTTCTGACCTATGTCCAAACCCATATTTTTTTGGTGAGTCCCCTCCTGTACATAAATGCTATTCAACTTATTAAAGATGTGTTGATAGACAGGAATATTCAAAAGAGCTGTAGTATTTAACCAAAAAGGTTCTCCCTACCTTAAAATTTAAGAATCAACAGTATCTTTTCTATAACAAGTCACAAGACTTTGAGATGCACATTTTTCTACTGTACAAGGCATCTAGTTTAGACTACATTTTTTTAGAAATAAACATTTAAGACAGAAAGCTTTGTAATTCATTTAAATAGGGCTTTTGTGAAGCATCTGAAAGAGAATTTGTTTTGACACATAATTTACTGATCACATTATCTAAAGCCTATCCTATTCCTCAGTGAGTTTTTTTCAGGTATGGTGGGAAATGAGCCACTGAAAAAGAACACCCTTCATTTGTCCTACTGAACTTATTAAATACATACAAATACGTCAAAATAATATGAATTTAACTAACCTGGAAAGATTCCACCCATTAACAAAAATTTTTATTAGTGGTTACAAAGCAACACTGTATGTTAATGAGAGGAAGGATTTTTTTTGTGTATGGTTTTTTCCCCAAGAATTTGATTTACTAAATGGCTGTCACACTCTGCCTTAGACATAGCTTTATTTAAGTGCTGAGCAGGGAATTTTTAAGTTGAATTACTCTTTCCAAAGCACAGATGTATGACTGCACATTGGAAGAAAGGGAGGTTCTTATCAAATCTGTTCTTGTATCTCCATGTTTATATTATCGATAATTTCAAAGAAATACAAAGATATGGCTAATACAACTTAAAGGTCTGAAGTGCTGGGGCCTGAGTTGTGGGCCCTGAGTTGGAGTTGACCTGTGGATGAGTCACAACAGAATTTCACAGAATTTATATGGTTGGAAAGGACCTCCAGGGTCATCAAGTCCAACGTAGCAGAATGTTTTGTTTCTCCTATTGGCTTCATATTCCAGAGGCAGAACCTGACCCACCTGTGTCTTTGTGGTTGGGGTGGTGGGTGAGGCCAGGGCTATATTAACCAGGAGCTGATTTGTAGGAGGAGCTTCCTGTTGGGTGTGGCTTCTGTTGGGGCTGGCTGCATCTTGCTGAGCTCTCTTGGTGGTGTCCTTCCATGTGAAGGGCCATTGAGGGAGCTATCTCTGTCTGTTGTGTCCAGTAGATGATGCTAGCACTACAGTGGGCAGTGGAGGAGCTGGGCCCACTGTAACCTATGGCAGTACTGTCTGAAAGAAGACTTCTGAGGGGATATTGCTGAGCTCAGCATTGGTCTTTGTGATCAGGCAACTGATGGCAGCATAAATGATGATGGCTGAACTGGCACAACAGGGTCTCACAGAAATACTGGGGAAAAATAAATTTAGTTGATAATGACAAGAAATTGCTAAAAGCAACTAGAGGATTTGTTAAACTAGATACTAGCAAACAAAATGTATTTAAATCCCATGAAGCATGTGATTGTATATTGAGGATAGAAGAGCAAAATAATTCTTTGCAGGGTAGCGACTGTATCCTAGGAAGCATTGACAGAAAAGACTTTGGGATATTGCAAGAAGGGGGGAAAAAGGTTACTTACCCAAGAATTAGCCATTTGTGCTCCAACTCCCTGGAAGGCTCAGTGTAATCTTTGAATGTAGAAATAGGAGAGTTTCAAAATTAGAGAGAATTTTGCACTAGCATAGCAATTATTGGAACCATTCCATGGTATATTTTAGTAACACTTTTAATGTTAAACAAAACTCCACATTTTTTAATCTTTGTGGACAGAATTACTGAGACTGGATGGTGCAGAATTGTGCTGCCTCAGACAGAAACAAATTATAGGCAGGAATGAGTGTTGCTTTTGTTAAATTCATACTTTACATATAACCATTAATAAACTGTCCTTTTACAGAGACCTTATGTCTAGAATCTATCTAAAAAGGTTAGGCTGACATGGATATTTATACAGAATTTAAATACATTATCCATTCTTGTTTTTATAGTGTTTCCTGTATAGATTGTTGCTTTCATATTATGAAATAGTAAAATATTACTGAATTCTGAAAATACATATATCTGGGAATGTGAATATTTTAAAAGTAAATTTATGCTATTAAAAGCAAGTGGCAGGAATTTTTTATGAATTGAATAATATATGGAAACAATTTCCTAATTTTCAGTGTTGTGCTATTTTACTGCATAACCTCTACACATTTTGCCTTCTTAACATCAGCCACCACTAAAGCTACAGGTATTGATGAAGTGAATACACTGCTGCAAACTTTCCTCTGGTGGAGTCCCATCAGCAACAGCTGTTGATTCAGAAGTGCTTGCTGTGATTATCCAGGCAGTATGCCATGGCTGTGTTTCCTTTGCTTTTTCTTGGGGTCAGCTTATATTCAAACCAGCTTTCTTACCACACCTGAAAAGATTTCAGTGTTATCTAGAGCTAAACTAGCAATTTGACTGCACTCTTCTAAACCAGCCTCATCTCCTCATTGCCTTTGGATAATGAAAGATTCCAGATGTAAAATTTCCAATTGTTATAAATAAGAAAAAACGAACTCTTTAAATTATTGGCATCAGTGTAGACTCTTGAGTCTATGAAAAGACAATATAATGTACAGTGTATGGATTTAGCAACTGAATATCATAAATCATAGCTACTTAAAATGTACCTGATAGTGTTTGAGACTTTATTTGCTGTAACTGAAGAGAGCTGATACTGCAGGGATAGATATTATACACAATAGAGACATTCACAGGATAATCGTCTGCAGTGCAGGCATTACTGTCTTTATATATATGTTCATAGTCACAAGCTCAACTGCTATTATATGAAATACATTCTTGGTTTGATCAAAATGAAGAGACAAAAAAAAATCGTAAAAGCACTTCAGCTCTAATTTGTACTACCACTTGTTATTTACCAAAATAAAAATCACAGTCCTTCTTGCTTGCTGCAAAAGGCAGCAATGCTGAGTCAGCATCAGTAGACTCTTTATTTTTACCAGCCCATTCTCTGGAGCCATGTAGGATACTGAGTCTTACTCATGTTACTCTTCTTCACGTCTTTGGAAAAGGTGATCTAACAGCATCTGAGGTCTATAAGCTGATCTATATCTACCCATAACTATTCTGTTCTCATGTATTCCCCTATGCTAATTTAATGTCTTTTACTAATTGAAATGAAAATCCTGCATAAATAACATATCAGTATACTATAGGTTTTGTTATGTATTCATTCAATATCATAATAAATATGTAAACAATTTTTTGATTATCACATTCTTTACAACTCAATTTATTGTTAAAGATAAGAAACCATAAAGCACACTTTTAATTATAATTACAATGTCAGCAAGCAGTCAAAAACTAAGAAGCTGGCTGAAGCTATTATGTTTCAATATAAGTATAGTAACAGAATATTTGCATTATATATGTTGATACAGTATTGTATATTTCCCTAATGTTAAGTATGAAAGATTAGGTTTCTGTGTTGCCTGGATACACTATGATTTTGCTCAATGATGATGCAATGAGTTCCAGATTAGTATGAAGAAAAAAAAAACCAGGAAAGTGTGTCTCATTTTTGAAATATTGGTCACACAAGCATACCCCTGCTTGCCTTCATTAGTTCCAGGCTTAAAGCCAACACAAGATTTATTTCCTATTCAATGCTATTTTTATTTATTTTTTCCAGCTTGTCTCTTTTTATTTACCTTAGCCTCAAATGCTCTAAAAGTTCCCCTTACACATCTACCTATTGAGATGGAGGTTTTGCTGAAACTGTATGACAGATTCAACAAACATTTCCAATACAATTAAGTGACCTAACTCCAACCCACACTGCAAAAGTTCAAGAAAATTATATTTTCAGAAAAAGACCCCACATATGCCATATAAAATGGCTGTGTATGCAAAGGTTAGGAGATGGTGCAGCACCTGCCATCTGCTCAGCATGGTGATTTGTTAAAGGCCACAAGAAGAACCTGCCCACCAACTGGAAAACCTCCAAAGCCAATTTCACACAAAATTTGCAGAGCCTAGTTCTCAGGATCTGGTCACAAATATATGCCTAAATCCCATGAACAGCTAGATTTGGCAGGTATTCTCAAGTGCAAGCATGACAGGCACCGAATAGCACACAAAGTGGTTGTACAGTAGACTTCATTAAGGTGCACAGTAGGTTTTCTTTCAGAAAATGGCAGCCAGATGGAGCACTGCTGATCCTACCACTGTTTTATCTAATTATATCACTCACCCAAGCTGGGAAGGCCACAATTCATTCTCTTCACCTGTCAGGAGGGATTAAAATTCACACCTAATGCCTCTTTCTGGAGGTGCTTCTTCATTGGTGTTTTATTTTGGATTGGTAGTATGCTCCTGAAGAACTCTTGCTTGTTTCTCCTTTTAGTGTGCTGTGGTTAGCATTGACTTTCCAGTTGCCTCCATTGAAAGTCCTGAAGTATGCTTTCTCATGCCCTTTTGATTGGTGGTAAACCAGAAAATATATTCCAGAAGCACCCTTGTGCCCTCCAGTTACTGATGGGCATTCAGTCCTCAGGTTCAGGCTAGAGATAGACTGAAATCACACAGAATCACAGAATTATCAAGGCTGGAATAGACCTCCAAGATCATCATGTCCAGCCTATGACCCAACACCACAACATCAGCTAGACCATGTCACTGAGTGCCACATCCAATCTTTCCTTAAACACCTCCAGGGATGGCGACTCCGCCACCTCCCTGGGCAGTCCAGTCCAGTGCCTAATTGCCCTTTCCGTGAGGAAGTGCTTCCTAATATCCATCCTAAACCTCCCCTGGTGCAGCTTCAGGCCATGCCCTCTCGTCCTGTCACTAAAATCCTGAAGAGCATGTATGGTACATGTCAGTCCTCAGCACTGTTTGCTCTGTTCACATCTACTGCTACTGAGCTGTACTGCTTATTGCAGCCATAACCTGAGAGGTTGGCAGGCACCTCCTTGAATGTGACCTGAAATTTTTTAATGTCACAGTGAAGAATTCAGAATTCATTTTACTGAAGACACACAAATGTGTGTACAGAAGATTGTGAGGTAATGGTTAGTGTACCTCAGATAAAGCTGTGATCTGCATACCCATTCCTTTCTATGAGAATTGTTTATTTTTATAGTGTTAAGTTAATTGCAAAGAGTGCTGGGTTAACTTCTGAATGCTTTCTGTTCCAGTATAAACTTCCATGCTCATAGACTTTTGTATAGACTGTTGTTTTGCATTGTCTGGGCACCCCTTGTATCAGATAAATAGCAGAATTAGTGTCTCCAATCACATCTCTTTGAGTCGGATATATTTATTATGTTAAATAAATTTTCCTTGAAAATCTTTTTTTCTTTGAAATCCAGAATTTCCCTTCCTAAATGTAAAAAGTAATTATGAGAGCCAAAACATAAAATATGAATAAGACTGTTATTTATATTAAAATAGAATAGACTTTGTGATTTCTTAGAATAGACTAGACTATTTCAGTTGGGAAGAATCTACAATTGTCTAGTTCAACTGCCTGACCACTTCAGGGCTAAAAGTTAAAGCATGTTGTTAAGGGTTTTGTTCAAATGCGTCTTAAGCACTGATAGTCTTGAGGCATCGACCATCTCTCTGTGAATCCTATTCCAGTGTTTGACCACCTCCTTGGTAAAGAAATGCTTCCTAATGTCCAGTCTAAACCTTCCCTGGTGTAGCTTTGAACCATTCCCACACATGCTGTTATTGGATGCCAAGGAGCAGAGATCAGTACCTCCCACTCCACTTCCCCTCCTCAGGAAGCTCTAGAGAGCAATGATGTCACCCCTCAGCCTCCTTTCCTCCAAACTAGACAAGCCCAAAGTCCTTAGATCAGCTTTGTTACCCTCCTCTGGATGTATTCAAGAACCTTCAAGTTGTGGGGCCCAAAACTGCACACAGTCCTCAAGGTGAGGCCACACCAACATTGAATACTTACCTCTATATTGGACTTTTAAGGAGGCAATATCTTCTCAGACCACTATCTACATCAAGGGACTTATCTGCCCTGACCTATTTAAGTGAATGATACTCAAATTATGCAGTAAAAAATAATTTAATAAAGTTTATAGATAATTGTAAAGAGCAAATTTGAAAAAAAATGTGATTAATAAGAAATAGGATAGACACACACATTAACAATCTGCTAAACTTATTTGCTGTAAGCTTTCAGCATCCAAGAAATACGTGTATTCACTGCTGGAAAAAGTAAAAACTTGACTTGCAACATCTTTTTACATTAAGAAAATACTACTACTCAGTATGGCTTTTTTATTTAATTACAGTCAAATCAGTGAAAAAGAGACTAAAAAATCACAGTCATAGGTATAAAAGTTCTTTTGCTATGTTTACTCTCTGCAGTACAGAGGGTTATTACCTAGGATTAACTGATGATTAATTGATGAATCACTATTTTATCCAGACTGTTCTTGCATCTTTACAGTGATAGGAATAATGAAGTTCTGATATAGCAATTGGAACATCTCGTCACTGTGCATTTCATAGCACTGGGTCAAATATTGCTTGCATAGTTATACAAATTTGGTAAGTGGGAGCGGGTAATGAGTATTAATAACTAAAATATCATGTTAAACCATTCTGCTGACAGTCCTGCAAAAGGAGAAGGATCAGCTCATAGCATGACTTGAAAAAAGTAACCCAGTTGATAGGAACGGCAGGAACTCTGGAAACACTCTTCCTATTTGATGCCGTGCTTTCTGAAAGTAAATCAACATCTAAATCCAACTTGTACACAGTCTTCATGGTTGACCAATCCAGCATACTGTAAACTTCTGTGCTACAGTCCATTTGACAAAATAAAGGAATTGCTTCTGGGATTACTGTCTGACATGCAGAATCATTCTCAACACTGCATCCTCTTAGGATGAAGCATTTATCCTAAGAGCTTCAGAGACTTCAGTCTCAGCCTTAAAAATAGGTATCTATACATATGTATCTACATCAGCTTAACAGGAAAACAATACCTTTTATCACCAGAATGTGCAAATATTCAAATTAAATGCATTATTAAAACAAAATACTAAATTAACTGAGTTTAATTTCATGGTTATGGATATTAAATTATTAAGCATTTAATCTTCTTCGTAAAAGTCAGTGAGAGGAATACTGTCACTTTCTCTAGTGAAGTAAACAACTGAAAATGTAAGACTTATGATTTTCAAAGAAACGCAAGCTTTTAGATCATGGCCAAAAAGCAGTGATTGATCAAACCATTCTGCATGAAATTGTACCATTCAATGAAGATGCAAGTGTAGTTTAGATTATAAGCACTATTTTTTGTTGTAGCTGAACCCTTCCTGTCCCCACTCAACAGCTTCTAAGTTAAATACCAGTTGAAAAAATGATGTTACAAGGCAGTAACATTTTAATTGGCTAGTCTATGATTATGTTAATTGGAGCATGTAAAGGATGGAAGGCCGAAGACACTATCATTTTATCTGTGTAACACCCGGGAACTCCAAGTGATGAAGACTTTCAAGACCTATTTAATTATTGTATCATATGTTACATCCAGAAAAATCCTCTAATAACAGAGCATTAATGGAATAAAGTATAATATCCAATATGTAGAAAATAGAAGAACTAAAGTTGACTTGTAAATTTTATTCATATAGTTTTTCTGCATATGCACCAATTTGATAATTACTCCATGCACTTGACGGGAGGGAGAATTTAAAATACACTGGATATTTTTTTAAAAAATGCAAATACTTCCCCTTAATAAGCTGCGGTGCTTGATTTAAGTCTGTGGAACTACTTAGAAAGTAAGAGACATTGGGCTACACATAACCAATGAAAACCAATGGGGAGCCAAATAGTGGTCCAGACCACAAGTGCTCAGAAGATGAGAGCATAACTGATTGCACATCAGCAATCAGTTGCAGTGCAACTGCAGTTGCTGCAGCAATCATCAGCAAGCTGCAGTGTGAGATGCATTCCTCATGGTCTTCCTAAAGGTCACACTACCAATCAAACCAAAATCATGAACCTGATGAAGTGAATGTGTTTAGGTGATACAGGTATGTTTTAAACAGCAGATAAACAAAATGGTTATAATGGTCACTTCTGGTCCTGAAACCCAGGAATCTTTCGTCACGTCACAATCAAAAAGAAAAGTGCAGGAATCTATCTGTTTAGATTTCCTAGTTTTCCTACAATTATAGTTCCTGAACACCTTCTAATGCACTAAAACAAGTTTTAAACTTCATAGCTGATAGTGGTTTTTGTGTAGTATTTAATGTTCTTTACTTCTCGGTGAGGATACTTTTAAGGAGCAGTGGGGTATTCTCTAAGTTCTCCCCATCTCTTCCTTCTCTTTCCTTTTCCTTTTGCCTCTTTTCTCTTCCTTTTTCTCACCTTTATTTGAAGACATGAAAGAGGGAGAGCTAAGCCAAGGAAGTGAGTTCTTCATTGCTCTGAAGCAAGGGAGATTTGTGGCCATCCTAATCTCTATTGGTAATGAGTTCCTAAGCCCGGGTGCTGCTGCTGAACTAGCCCTCTTCTGCTCTTACAGGCTTTGCTCTCATGATTGACAGCCTCATTGCTCCTAACAGCTGTCAGGGCATAGCTTTGTTGCAAAAATTGCCAACATCCCCCAAAACAACCAGATAAATAAAAATGTACTCTCCAGAATGTCTGGAGGTAATACCTTAGAGAGCTCAAAGTTAACATATATTCAAGCGAAATAAAAACCAGCGCATGTTCTTTTAGCGCATTTGTTCTGAAATGCATGTGATAGAAATAAATGGGAAGCTTTTTGTGTGACTTTTGTTTTAATCAATGAAATATGCCGTTATGAGCTGGAAGAGATACAGACTTATATGGGCCAAATCCTTGACTAAGAAGATGCTATTTTTACATCCTCATTTCCTGAGTGCAGCTGTACCTCCAAGCCAAAAGCAGAAAGCCTATAAAAATAAGTCTACAGTTCAGTTCTGAAATCCATGTTTAAGAGCCTAATAAAGAGCCATTTGGGGGAGTTGTTTGAAACTTTGAGCTGGTGGAAGCGTTATACTATTGTGACTCAGAATATTCCTTCAGGCACCAAGACCAAACACTGAGCAACCTTCCTCCAAAACTTTGCCTAACATGATTTTATTTAGATGGTTTTGGGGACTCGTAAGAGCATCACAGAAGTTGCTTCAATTTGTCACTGAAAGACTAGGCAAGATTTAGGGGTTTTAAATGCCCTTTGTTTATTGGCACATTACAGCCAAAAAAATTAGGGGCTGAACAGAGCACCGCCCTCTCCCAACCTTTACTGTTGCAAATAGCTAAAGAAAATGCTTGATGTGCTTCACTTTTCCTAACTTCTATTATTTCAAACAAATCACCACTTAGTGTTTTCAAGGCCATTTGTCTTTGATTAAACATTTCTGTTGTGTTTTGTAACAGAAATTTTTAACGCTCAATCTCCAGTGCCACATCCCTCACCATTTCAAACTATTATTTCAAGCCTTCACATGGCAGTTGCAGGCCCCAGCTGCTCAGCTGTAGAAAACATTTTCTCTAGCAGCAGCAGCAGTAGCAGCTGCTGGCTGCTTGGCAGCCTTGGCAGCCAGCTGCAGGGCCAGGGCTGCCAGCACCTCTGGGGTTGTGATGTGGCAGCAGTGCCGATGTGCACTGCTGCCATGCTGACAGGCTCGGATATTCCTCTAACTGTTCAGCGGAAGACTTTGTGCATTTTCCTCCATTTCAGTTCAAGAAGCTTCAAAGAGCCATTAGGAGATTTTTTTTTTAATTGGTGCAATAAAAATGGGGTTACTGCCAGGTCATCGTAATTTCCTTCCAGAGTCCCAGACTTAGATACTCGCTCTCCTTAAATGTTAAACTTTCTTTGGTTGGCTGGCAAGGTGGCTGTCTGTCAAGCCAAAAAAAATTGGTCTTGTGCACTCTCACACATGACCCATCTATCTGTGACTAGTTTTTCAATGATGCCCCAAGGAGCAGCAATGCCTGCGGTTCACTGCCACCTGGAGGAGTTCAAGTTAAGCTGGAAAAGTGTCTCTACTTCCAGTTGCATTTTAACTCTTCAAAATGGCTTTCAGCTTTCATTTGGCACTCCTGACAGAGAAATTAGATTGGAAGCTAGTTTTAAATATAAATAAAGGTATACATGTGTGTGTGCTTAAATCATGGTTTATTACAGCAAAAGAGAATTGATGTAAGTAAAATATGACTTCTCAGTAGACCATGTCCACATTGCTTTATTACCTTCAATCATGTAGTGCAAACACAGTTGGAATTCCTTCCTTATTTATCCATTTTCCTAATTTTAAAGTTGGCCTATTTATTTTGTTGTTATAAATTATGTTTATGAGATATGTAAAAGCTTTAACATTATTTGTAAACCATAATGTATTTCTATATACTTAGTCATTTGCAAATTCAAACAAATTTAGCAAGTGCTAAAGCTCTGTTGCGTCTTTACGCTCTTGAATATTCAGGTTTCAATATCAAACCTCTGGCTACCTAATAATTGTGAAAAAGTTCATAGTGTTTTCTAAGTTGGTAACAGACAGTCCAACAACAAATATTTCCTCAGCCAATATCCAGAGATATTGAAAAATCACATCTAATAAAAAAATCTCCTCCTATTTCCTCTGATATTGTGCCAATTAAATGTAGTTTCTGTTCCAATGGTATAACGCTATGCATACACTCCTAAATTGCTTTTAAAGAATACATTTACTTTGTAAATATTACTGAGTTCTGAGAAGAGTTTACAATTCAAATCATGCACTGGATACACATTGATTCTTAGTTTTCATGTAAGATTTTAGACATACACTGGGCTGAGTATAACTTTGTGTATTCTATATTAGTACTAGTATTAATATTAGTGGGTTTATTATTATTTTATTAAATCTGCTTCCATTTCAACCCGTGAGTCTCTTTGCCTTTTCCTAATTCCTCTCCTCAGCAGAAAGTGGTCATTGGGTGATAGAAGGACTGACTAAATGAAGTCAATGCTTGACTGGAAAGTTTGAAAAAGGTTGGTAGACTCATCTGAAAAAAGATTTTCAAGATTCAGTTGACTAAAATGTTTTAAAGGATTTCTAAAATTTGGGTAATGAACATTTGACTTAAAAATTCTCCACAAGCAACTACATTTACAATCTGGACTTAAAAATTGCTGAGCACCCTCTCAGTCCAGAAGAAAGCTTATGAAAATATACCCTGGCAAATAGAAGCAGCCCTCCATCCCTTAATTACAGCTTCATTTCCTGCTATATTTTCCATCAAAATTTTAACAGACACATTATCAAAAGCTTTATGATTAACAGGACAATTATAATCTCTCCTACACACAGATTTTTCTGCTTTATTTTTCACCTAAAATAATTTATCTCAAGATATTTGCTTCTTTATTGAGCCACCATAACTGTATATTTTTCTCATATTTTGACAAGACTTTTCTTTTTATTTTCCATATTATAGGCTTCCTCCTCCTCTTTTCTTTCTGGAAAGGTTTCAGGGTTTTTTCTCCTCTACTCCAGGCTTTCAAGTTTCCTCTTTGTTTGTTTCACACATTTTTAATATCTGGTTGGATTTACTCCTCCTTCTCACCTTTTATTTTCCAACATTTTTTTTCTATTTACTGTTTTCCCATCTTCATCTTCCCCCTCATCCTCTGAAGCTGTCCTTACTTGTTATTGTTTGGCTTCATCTTGGGGAATTGTGAACACTTGCAATTTGCCATTAGCTGATGTGTCATGAGGGGAGAAGGACCCAAGAGATGTATTAAAAGTTAGTTGAATCACTTCTACCTAATGGTAGTGAATAGACAGTGGAAGGAAGGACTGTCCCTATTCACCAGAACTTGGGGCCTGACCTTGCTCCCTTTCTATAGCACATTTTAAGCAGATATCCTCATCTTGAGTCATGGATGAAGAAATCCATGGCACAAAGTGACCTCGCACAAAGTGACTTCACACAAAGTCAAATATATAGTGCGAAAGTTAAAATATGTGCTTCAGTGAGGAGCCTCCAATCACTTCCCTCCACTTGCTAATAGAGAGATTGTGCCCAAGACAGGTGAAAACTTGAAGGGGCTGAGGAATTTCCTGAGGTCAGACTTTCTACCAGTAGGAGTGATAATGGTAGGAACTAAGGGGAGAAGAGGTGAAGTTTTATCTTTCTTTGGAGGGCGGAAAAATGTATATATGAAATGTTAGTACCTAAGTGGAATATTGCTACCTAAAGCTAGATTTAGCAGAATACTAGACTTGCTCTTTGTAAAATTTCTAAGAGAGCTCAGATAACCAGAGGTAATTCTTTGGATTACTAATTTTTCATCTTCATGGGAAGACATTGTTAAAGTATGCAGGCAGGGGATACTGGCCTGAGGTTTATGAAACGAGCAGAAATGCTGAACATAACAGCAACAAAGTGAGAAGCTGACAAAAGTTAAAGTTAGCGCTGTGAAGAATGACCAGCTTTCACAGACTGTTAAGGGGACATTATGTGAGAAATGGTCTTCATAGATAATTAGAGGGGAGCACTGAGGACCTTTTGAGGAGTACAAACTTGTGTTGCCAGCAGTACCTAGGTAAGTGTATCAGTAATACCAATTAGTATTATCAAGATAATCGTATAAGCAATGTCAATAAGTCATAGTATATAGGGTTGGTGTTACCTAGGGAACAGTACCAGAATACCAAATTTTGGTACAAATTTAGCAAAGCTACTGGGGAAAAAAGTAATTACGGTTGAGATTTTTACTTGGATGAAGATAAGAGGAGAGAAAGGGTGGGCATCAAAGCATTTGGGGGAAGAACAAGAATTGGAAAATGGAGAGAAGGGAAGACAAAAGGGTCTGGTCTAGTGTAATCAATCATAAACCTGCCTTTATAAACATTTCTATGTGCCTAAGACTATAATATACTATACACATGTGTGTGTGTGTGTTTATATCCTGTAAATATAAAGTTAACACATCTCTTCTTTCCCTCAAAGTTTTGCAAGGTAATATGGCAGCAGAAGAAGATGATTTAAAATCTAGGAGGAGGAAACTCAGTCCACAAAGTCCTGAGAAGGCAAATCTGGATTACATTTTATAGTTTTGATAGAAAGCATGTCTCCTGATACAACAGTAGCTGTAGGATGGACAGTGATTTATAAACAGGAGAGTTAGAAATGCAAGTTTGTCAACCTGTGTGTGTTTAGCCTGCATTAATAGTTGATATTAGACACCTTGGCCTGGAGTTAAGTTTCATATACCACTTTAACTTTTTATTGACTTGATTTATATGTTGTAGGACAAATAACGTACCAGTGGAAAGGGCATGTTTTTTATCCTTACATTAGAAACTGTTTCATTTTCTTCTAAACACAAGTACATTAAAGGAAGTTCTTAACTGCTACTTCTATTAAATGAATTTCCTTATATAGGCTTAAAATTGATGTCTTTTAAAGCATTGTTTAAATTTGAATCTGTTGTTGTCATGAGAAGTCTTAAAGTACAAAACATTTTTTAAAGGATTTGAAAATATTTAGACTTCTAAATATGGTTGTTGATATCAAGGAGAGCCAGGACGTTATCTTAGTACTTTTACTCTTTGGTGATACTATTTTACTTAGACAAGTTGATTCCCTGTAATCTTTAAGCCCCTAATAGTTGTAAGCAAGACTGCTGAAATAGTGGGAAATTTTAATCAGTTCTGAACACAGGTTATTCAAAATTCTCACAGTGTATGATGCATCTCTCAATTTTGGCTGTATTTTAGAATCTTGGATAATGAAATTACAGTTCTGCATTCTCATATATTCCACTTAGAATGCAGTGGAAAGGCTGAAGGACTAGTTACAAGCTGCAATTGAGGGAATCCTTATCAGCTGTGTTCTCAAATTAAGCTTGATACAATACAGCTGGGGCTGCCTTATATTTAATTCAATGTTATAAATAATAAACTCCTCTTTACTCAGCAGGTTTGTTACTGCACTCTCAAACTCTAGTTAATTTGAGTTTCTTGAAATATAATCACATTCATTTTAAAGAAAGTAGCAAAAATATTGGCTGCATAGATGCCTATACTTCTCACATTTAAAGTTTTAATAAACTAGAGCCTGTGAAATCAAATAATATTCTCTACTTGTGCTTGGAGTTCTACAGGAGCAGAAAATAAGATTTCCCAGGAAGATAAATCTAACTTAAAATAGAGCTAGGTATCAATAAGAGTTTATAAACTTCAATATATTTTATATATTATGAATCTAGTAAAATTTTAGAATTTTTACTGTCTTTTTATAATGAGTTACAGACTTTCAAAGATGCTGATCAGCTCTCTCATGAGCAGAGCTCGGCTCCATGAACAGAGCTATGTGAAAGCTTGTTGCATCACCTGTGTTTCACATAATGCCTACGAGACCACAAAAGTCAGCAGTATATGAAAGCTTCTGTAGTCCTAATGTATGCAAACTCTGACCTGGATAATCCATACAATTAAGTTATCTGTTTTTCCGATTATTTCAGCTATTCTGTTAGTTTGTAGAAGGGCAGTCAGTTGCAATACAACACCTCTGCACTGTTCAGTGGATCCAACATCACTGGTTCAGTTAAGACCAGTTAGTTACCATAAATTCTATCATGTCCATGGGTATAGAAAATGTGAAGCTTTTTTTTTTCTCAGTATGGATACATAAGTCAGAAAGTTATCTGAAGAGTGTTTGCATTTTCTAAGCTTATAACTAGCCTGATGTTAAAGCAGAGTCTTTTCCAGAGGAGCCCTTTTAAAATAAAAATAAATTTGTAAATGTCTTGGATCTTGTCTCATTATTTTATTACCAGATCTTCAATAGAATAAAATGTACAGTTATTAAACTTCTAAAAGATCTCTGTGTGTATCTAAATCTGAAGCAGAAGTAGATACTGGGGAAACACATACAAACTCATTTGCTGAACAGCTCTTTGTCTTTTATTAACTCAGTATTGCAGCTTTATAAAATGCATATCCATACATGAATATGCACACATTCCTGCACACGCTTACACATATGTGCATAAGAATACAGATTTTTTTTGTCTTGCCTTAGTTATTGAAACATAGTTAAATGATTCATGGGATGGCCCAACAATAAAGCTTTTGAAAGCTTTGACTGAATATGAGAAAGATCACGAACTTACAAAGACATCTTCTGTGGTCATTGGAAACAGACAATATTACTCCCTTTGAGACTTACTACCCCAGAGAAGCATCATCACACATAGGGCGTGCCTAGGTACATCCTTTTGACATTTCCCCTGTGAAGTATACTAACAAAGGTTGAATTATTTAACATTTCCATTACTCATTTTCTTAACATGAGTTGAAATACCATTATATCTATTTGAAGAATCTGTATTTGCAATAGCTGTGTTAGTGCTTGACCTGTGTGTCTTGGGTGTAAAGCATGTAAAGCACCTTTCAGATTTGAGAGCTATGTTTCTGTCAACCATAAGTAGAAATACAGCCAGTGATCTCATTCAGTTTCTGTATGATCTTCTTTTCACAGTGAAGAACCGTTACAAAATGTAGCACATTATTTACAACTGACAGTCTCTGGTTAGAAAAGGCTCAGGGCTGGAATCAGAACAAGGGATGGAGGTCAGGACTGAAATACATTCATTTTAAAGAATGCAATAGAAAGCTTGGACTTCATTTATGAAGGAGTATGGGTCACTGACTTTGCCCATTCTGAACACAGATATCCAGTATATGTCAATGAGATATCGGTGCAAGGAATGCAAATAGAGTCTGCTTTATATCCAGGGATAGTGCTCCTTCATTTTCAATAATGTTAAATTAATTCAAACAATAAGAACATAGAATAAACAAGCATGCTTCTTTATTTCATTTTCTTTCAGTGCTATTCATATCAGCATCACCTAGGATACACTGGAAAGATACATCTGCTCCTAGTTCTAACTCAGCCCAGGTAGAAGAACTTGCAGAAGTGTGGAGGCAGGGATTGTCTTCTCTTCCACACTAATAGCAGATGGGAATTTTTTTGTTTGGTGTTGTTTTTGTTGTTGGTTGTTTTTTTTTTTTGGGTCATTTGTTTTTTTCACTCATCATTTAACCAGAGCATCAGATTTAAAGAAAGCAGGTGACAGCACATACTGAAGTAGTGCTCTATCAGTACAGTTACATGCAACTCCTCCATACAGAAAGCACTGTATTTCAGACAACTTAAGTAAATTCTGTGGGCTTCAACATAAAATGTATGCTCAAAGTTTAGTGTCATTCAAACTTTTTTTTTTTAAATTCAGAAGGACGTATTACAATGTTAAGGGAGGCCACTGAAGTCCTTATCTTAGCATGGTAGTAGTGTATATTACTTTAAGACTCTTGTCTTATTGCCTGCTTCAGTGAAGTGAACTTTTTCAGGCAAATTATTGTAAACAGCAAAATACTTCTCTTTGTCCTACCTTCTCTAATCAGAGCAACAGGCAACATGGTTTTGTGGGGGTGAGGTTGGCCTGGAATTCCATGTTGAGGCCTCTATTTGCCATAAGGGTTCAAAGATGTGGATCGCTATGTAAATAGTCAATATTTCTGAGAAACTTTAACTTCCTTCAGTTTATATAGAAAAGGAAATACTCCAATATTTTTCGGATAAGGAACAGAAATAAACTTTGTTTTTGTCTTTTTGTTTGTTTGTTTGTTTGTTTGTTTTGAATGAACAACCTAGAATCCATTAAGATTAAAACTTTAGGTTTGGTCCTAAGTTCTTCCTTTTTTAAACAACTTAAACACAAAAACATAACATAAATTTCATTGGAAAATCAGAAATAATAAAAGAAACCTGACAAAAACCATGGCTTCAAACCATGTTCAAACCGGCCAAATTAATACATCAGTTTTGCAGTAATTCCTCTAAAGCAGCATAGACAACACTGAAGAGATCTAAATCTGTGGCAAATGCAATTTTTTGTCACATTTTCTCTTCCAAATACTCTTGTACTTTGATAATATGCCCTATGCTAACAATATGCCTAGAGTGTGTACTAACAAAACTATTTTATGTCTTATAACCCTTGTTTTGATATGAGCAATGTATTTCTTTTGGTGCTTAACAACAATATCTTATTGCTAATTGAGCTAAAAGATTACCTATATTTTAAAATAAGTTTCATAAAATAGTAAAATTTCTAACGTCCGTTGCTTTCAGTAGCAGTTTATACTTACATATACATTTAAAAATAATACATCCTAGTGTTCATGCTTTAACGTTATTCTTTAAATAACATTCTCCTTCTATTGCAAATAATGTTAAATCCTGAATAGGACAAGCTTACAACCTAAGCATTCACCATTTCTAGGTTATAAATACATTATATAGTATATTAACTCCACAGCTTCACTTCCTCTGAAGTGACTAAATCGAGCCTATCATTCACTCTGCTAAGTGGTGAAGACTTGTTAAACTCCCATAGAAATAAATCCTGGGAAAGATAGATTTTTTTTTTTCTCTTGGTAGTGAGATTTTTTGTGGAGATGGTGTTGTTTTTAATTTTTTATGTGTCTTCATTAACCATTTTCTCAGTACCCTCGTATGCAAATGCAATTATAAAAACTGTAAAAATAGAGAACATATATACATAGAAATACAGAAAATACATAAACTAAGACAATGCAATGCAATGGTAAGTTACAGACTTTATAAACACCATCAGAACATCTCCTACTCTTCTCATTTCTCAGTCAAAAGCTTGAACTTTTTTTCTCTGCAACAACTCATGTCCTGAAAATATATATACTTTCATATATATATATTACTATATATAAACTTTACTGAGATAAGTAAACCAAGCTACTATGATGGAACTCACTAAAGCAAAAAATTACTTGTATGTATAAAATGGTACATTTGGGGATGTTCAGTCTTCTTACCCTTGTAAGAAACTGCTATTTCAGACTTTCACAGAGGTTAAAGATTTTTATGATCAGAAGCTAAAGCAACAGTTCTGGCCATAACTGTAACAAACTGCTGGTCAAATGAGAAACACAGAGATAAGGAAGAAAAAGATGGAAAACTTTCAAGAGAAATTGCTTGTCACAAAGATCTCTAAAGAGAAAAGGTAGAACTGTGTGAAAAATAGGATTCATGCCCCATAAAGTGTTCTTAGTCTTTGGAAAGACCGTATTTATCTTGAAATATGACACACCAAAAAAATTATGTTGGAAGGAGTTTACTGAAGACAGTGAAATGTTTTATTTCTAAAAATTGATTCTGATAAAACATTTTCAAAATGTCATTGTGTTTACATTTCATAATACCATTTCATTATGAATTTTCACGTAGAATATCAAAATGCTTAGCTGAAAAGTATATTCTTAGCATTAAAAAATAGTTTAAAGGAAAGCAAATATTTTTGCCAGAAAAAATTATGAGGATAAAAATTTTCAACTAATGACAGAGAATTCTTTGTACCCTGGAAGAATCCAAGGCCATTTTTGCATTCTGCAGAAGATATGACTGCTCTAAATGTTTCACACTCGTTGTGGAGAACCAAGTAAATGATACATTGTGTTGATACAGGCTCTGACAATCTGATTTTGTGAATTGTACTTACTGGAGGTTTACACATATTAATAAATATGTTCTTAATTTCCTGCTCTTCTGGAATGCATAGTTCCACCAAGTTTTTTGAAACAAAAAATCCCCAATTTTCCCCATATTTTGTATGCCAACACTGATAGCCAGAACCCTGATGCTCTCCTGACTGAATCTGTATTGTGTTGTCTGTGGGTGTCACCCGGTCTGCATTTTCAACCATTGGTATTACACTGAGAGTAAATATGTAGGCGTCATTCATGTGAAAGACAAATAATTTCTTAAGAATTGACACCTTTTATTAAACGCAAATAAATTTCTGTGAATGAGCTATCTGACACACAGGGAGCATCTAACCTCATCTGCCAATAGTAACCTTGTCATATGAGTAGATCTCATATATTCATTCAGAAACAGGCACATCTTACTCTGTGACCCCGAGAGGAAAAGAAGGAAGGCTTCCTGAGAGAAAATGATGGTTTATATTTTTTTCTCTTTTCTCCTTTCTCTTCCTGTTAAAATTGCTGAATTGTTACTGGTGTGAAAGTACACTTGGATAAAGTACTCATTCCATTAGTTATTTAATGAGTTATTTAATTAAAGTAATATTTGGCCATTCATATTAGGTGGCCAAATATCTTAGAATCCAGGTATGGATTGTATGCTATTGTTTATTAATATTATTACAATATAAAATAAATACCTGTTTTACCAAATGTACAAAAAGGCCAGTATCTTACCCGCACAGTTTCTGTTTGGAGAAGAGGACTACATAATAATATTAATAATAATAATAATAGTAGTAGTAGTAGTAGTAATAAAGTATTTTAGTCGGCTTTCTAGTTAAAAAATGGATCTCACAGTGCTAAGTATGGTGGCATTGTTGGTTGCTAATAACATATTTATTCTATTAAAAATCACACTTCACTAAGTCAATAGCATGCTAGTTCAACTCTCTTTCAGTTTAAGTGCAGGAATAATTAATTGCCATCCTATTTGGAGATGGCTGAAAGAATAGAAGCTACTGGTAGAGGCACTGGTCTTCATAAAGAGGCTGGAACAAGAACTCTGGAAAAGTAAAGTTATTTCTGGAACAGCGAACAAGTTTTATGGCAAAGGAATTACCAAGCTGTATGGCAAGTCTCAAGGGTAAAGAATTGAAGAGATAGAGGAAACAATAAGGAAAGCTTCTGTTTTTGGCAGATACCCAGCTAGAAAGACAGCATGAACTTCTGAAGAATGAGAACTTCCTTTTGTTTCCATGGAAAACTCCTAAAACACTGATGTTGCCTCTTCCTCATTGTTCCCAGTAGAGGAATAGAGAGCACCAGTAGGACATAGCTCCTAACTGAAAAAATATACTGTACACATTCAGTGGCTCAGTGGATGTGCTGAGAATATTAGTAGATTAAGGCTACCACTGATGAAAATGAGTAGTGTTATAGCATGATGCTTATATATGGGTTACATTTGGCTATGTTCATGTATTATAGCTACATCACAGCCAGTGATCATCGCAAACTTGATTTCTCTCTGACATGATCTATAGACAGATAAAATAAGCACATCAGAGTAAAGGATGTCAAACAGATAAAAAACCCTAAGTGTGAATCACAGAATCATTTAGGTTGGAAAAGACCTCTAGGATCATCTAGTCCAACCTTCATTGAA
>VZZY01013991.1:0-12845 GCA_013400335.1 Eurystomus gularis | reverse complement strand
CCAAAACTGGACACAGTACTCAAGGTGCGGTCTCACGAGTGCCGAGTACAGGGGCACAATCACCTCCCTACTCCTGCTGGTCACACCGTTTCTGATACAGGCCAGGATGCCGTTGGCCTTCTTGGCCACCTGGGCACACTGCTGGCTCATGTTCAGCTGTCTGTCCACCAGCACCCCCAGATCCTTTTCCACCAGGCAGCTCTCCAGCCACTCCTCCCCAAGCCTGTAGTGTTGCTGGGGGTTGTTGTGACCAAAGTACATGACTTGGCACTTGGCTTTGTTAAACCTCATACAATTGACCTCAGCCCATCGCTCCAGCCTGTCCAGATCCCGCTGCAGAGCCTTCCTACCCTCAAGCAGATCGACACTTGTGCTTAATTTTGTGTCATCTGCAAATTTACTGAGGGTGCATTCAATTCCCTTGCCAACAGGATTTAACTCCATTCACCACAACCCTCTGGGCTCAGCCATCCAGCCAGTGTTTAACCCAGCAAAGAGTACACCTGTCTATGACATGAGCCGCCAGCTTGTTCAATAGGATACTGTGGGAGACGGTGTCAAATGCTTTACTGAAGTCCAGGTAGACAACGTCAACTGTCTTGACATCATCCATTAGGCAGGTCACCTGATCATAAAAGGAGATCAGGTTGGTCATACAGGACCTGCCCTTCATGAACCCATGGCTTCATGAACCCATGGGTTCATGAAGAATGAAAAAGGAGTGAAGAAGGGTGAAGAAGTTCTAAAGAACACTCATGCTGTTGTGAATATTCTTCATGGACATGTGTTTTCCCAGTAGCATGAATAGTACTGGATTGTAGTAGATATAAATCTTTATAATTGACCATCAGAATGCACATGCTTACGCAAAACTATTACAACTATTTGTCAGGATGCCTATTTGTGTCATCTTTGACAAACTCTTAATATAGAACTGAATTTCTGGGTGTTATGAATTAAGTAGTTGCTTAGGAGCTCCCACAGTACCTCCAGTTGGAGCTGCATTGCTCCTCTGCCACATGCTTTACTCAAAGTGCAGGGGATATGCTTCCTTCTTGGTAATCTTGGAGTGCAGATTTCACTCCTGTCATGGGAAATCAAGCTACTATGCAAAACCAGACAATGCATGTTTGCCATTCTCTCAAGAAGGATGGATTCTTCCTCTTCTTTGTGTCTTATTCAACTACGAAATTACTGTCTTTGCTGGATCCTGCGTTTCTGTCTCATCCTTTTCCCTTTCTGCTTTTACATGTGGTCTCTGACTTCAAAAAAGAAAGTGATTAATTCAGATTTTTAAATGTTTAGATATTTCAAAGTTTTGTAGGGTGATAACACTATCTATACCGGGTCTACTATTCAGCTGAAGATCAGTTAAATGAACACTATGTGTAAGTGTTTGTGGAACAAAACCTAAGTATATTATACCAGGGGATAAGTCACAAGAAAAAAGCAAACACAAGAATCCTTAGAGTTTGTGCCATTAATACACTTTAAAAGGGATAACACACAAATCAACATCTAAAATTGGAATCTAACATTTGAAATCTAACTTTAATTTTATTAAATTCTTATTTCAAGTAAGTGGATTGCTCATCTCTTTTGGAAGTGTGCCAAGCTGTAGCTAAAAGGAAGAAGACTAAAAAAGTGATCTATATGCTCATATTTCCAAGGTTAAATGTGTTCTCTGAACCACAGAGACCACAAAGTAGGACCAAACTTCTAAGATCAATTTCTGACTAACTATGGTTTTAGTATTTACTTTAGTGTCATTTCATATTTCTGTAGCAAGGAACCAGTGCCTTTATGAGGCACCATCTAATATAGACTATTGCTTCTAGGAAGCTTTGTTTGCCTTTAACAGTGTGTCAATTATTTTAAAATCTATAAGATGGGTACAGGCTAAATTGTAATAACTTTATTGCAGTTCTGAACAAATATTTTCTGTATTTTTATTAGAAAAATCTATATGATGTATAAAAAATGTTTTTCTTCTTGCAAAGTGAAAACATAATCCATCAGATTCTTGCTCATGTCAATTCTCAGTAATCCCAGTTAAATAATGAAGCACTATTTCCAAGACTTTGTGTGTTGTCATAAGACTGAATCTTTAGTTATATAAATATATTTGATAAGAGGGGTTTTTTTTCCCACCTAAATGTAATTATACTATATAGTCTGCTTTTTGGTGTTTAAAAATACCTTCCATTGATAAATTCTGTAATTGATTTTATACACATAGCTATATATGTTAATTTAAATACTTCTTGCAGTCACCTTCTGGTGGCTGCAGTATCTCAGCCATTGGACATAACCTGTAAGGAATATAAACTAGATCAGAGAAAACCAATGAAAAGTAAAATGCAGAGGTGAACAGAACAGCATTCTGCCTCAAAATATTACCTGGAGGGACTTTTTCCTACTGAAGTAAATTTTTAAATTATTGGACCTGTTAATAATGTTTAAGTGAACTGCAGAAATATGAGAACTGAGAATGATTAATTTATTCTATTTATATCTGCATGAATATTTTAAAAGTTTTGCCATTTCTTACTAAGTATTGCTTGGCTGCCTATTTATTTATATTGTTCTTGGAAGAAAACAGAAATTCTCTTGCTTATGCAGCCAAAGCAAATCAGTTTTGATTTTCCATCTGAGATGTTTTAAAATTCTACATGTAAAATGTCAAATACTATATCCTTAGGATGTGTTTTATCAGTTTACAAAAAAGGATTATAGGACAGTTATCCACCACAGATGATTCGGTGACCCAGAAGACTCTCTTTCTCTTGTGCATCTTGATAAACATTCCAGTCAGAGCACAAAAATTGTTTCCATGTATGTAAAATCTTTTGATCTGATGAAGTAAGCACTCTTCATAGTGCTCATTAGTATTTTTTTCTCAATGTTTCAGTATGCGAACATTGAACTCCTTCCTGCTGTTGTTATTCTCAGAAATAGTATCCATGGAATCAAGCACGCAAAAGGATCCCAGCCTAGCAATATTCCCTCAAGCAGCTAGTTTCATTTTTTGAGTCCTATTGATTTCAGTAAATGATTTGAATACATAAAATAACTCTCAAACTCAGATACCTGTAGAAACTGTGATTTAGGGAAAGCAGCAAAGCTTAAGAATGTTTCCTATATTGTCCCTGCAATTAAATGCTATACATAATTTATCATATTCTACTAGTATGGCCCATCTGGTTTGGTCTATTAGTTTCTCAAATATATCTGGCATCAATATACATACTGATATGTAGCTTAAATATATTGTGTGTTATAGTATAATAGCATAACTCAGGTGGGAGGTGTCTTGTGAATGTCTCTAGTACAACCTCCTACTAAGGAAGCAAGGCTAGCTGTGACATCAGTCCGGGTTGCTCAGGGCTTTACCCAGTCTGGTGTTGAAAATCTCCAAGGGTGGAGCCTGCCAGCCTTTCTGGGTAACCTAACAGACTTTCCTAATGGGGAAAACCTTCCTCTTTACATTTAGTCTGAACCTCCCATTTCAGTTTATACCCATTGTCTCTCATCCATGCACCACCATGAAGACCCTGGCTCCACCTTCTTGATGCCCTCTCTGAAGGTCCTGGGGGTCTGGTGTTAGGTCCTACACAGTAAAAACTTCCCCAGGTTGAACAAGCCCTGGTCATACAGCCTCTGCGCAGAGGGTTAGTGATCCAGTCCATACCAGCTCGGTAGCTCTCCCCTAGTCTTGCGTCTTTGTTACACTGGGGGGCCCAAAACTGTAAGCAATGTTCTGAATGTGATTTGAGTGCTGCATAGAGGGGGATAATCCCTTCCCTTGACTGGCTGGCTGTGCCCCTGCTAATGCAGCCCAGGAGGCTGGTGGGCCTCTCTACTGTCTGCGTGTTGCTGGCTCATGTTCAACTCACTGCCCATCAGACTCCCTATGGCCTCTTCCACAGAGCTGCTCCAGCCTGGCAGTCCCCAGGCTGTATCATTGCAGGGGATTGTTTCTTTACAGGTGCAGGACTTTGCCTTTGCCTCTCACTGAATTTTGCAAGGGTCCCATTGGCCCATTCCTCCAGCCTGTCTGAATCCACCTGGATGGCAGTCCTGCACACATGCCTATCAGCTCATCCCCAGGGTGGTGTCATTGGCGTATCTTAGAATCATACAGTCATAGAATCAATTAGGGTGGAAGACACCTTTAAAATCATTGAGTCCAACTGTAAACCTAACACTGCCAAGTCCACCACTTACCCACATCTATACATCTTCTAAGTACCTCTGGGTGTGCATGTATTTGTGTGTAGATGTGTATATACATACATACATATTTATGCTTACACACATTATAACATCCTGTACGTAAAAAATAATTATATTTTTTAAATAATTGTGCATTTTTCAGGTCTGATTAAGATGCGCTTAAACTTCTGTTGAAGTGTAGCAGTGCTAAATTAAACTAGAAGTGAGTAAGAATCATGCTTTCAAAATTCACGTGTAAGTTCATCTTATTAATCTTCTCTAAATGTTTTCCTTTTTTCCCCCATATCTTGTATGGAATTTTACTTTGAAAAATGGTGGCTTTGTTACAGCTGATGGAATGATAATTAGCTCATCATTAAAGAGGAGAAAAATCAAAGCTATGAAACAACAAGGCACAATCAGATCTATCAGAAATAAGTAGGAGGTCTTTTTTCTGCAGAAGTCTTGAGAAGTCAATGCAAATTTTACAGAGTTCATATACCATTCTAGTTTTAACCCGCAAGCAGTCATTAAAGTTCAGTGGACTACCAATGTCCCACTAGGAGAAACCTTTACAGCACATTCCCAACTTGAATGTCTGTGGGGGATCCTGAAACATGTACTGCCTTGTGGAGGTAAATCACAGGTGCAGGTTTTCACTCCTCTTAGAAGATCTCTAGCTGTACAGTGAACAAAGTCTCACTTTAAACAGCTGCCAGCAGAGCTGAGCTTCTCATTTTAGCTTACAAATGTATCCTGATTTAAAGAAACACTTCCTTACAGTCTGTGCCCAAATGCTTTAGAATCTTCCAAGAACCCTAATAAGTTCATTATATACAAAGGTTTAAAGTCATCCTATAGGCTTCCTCATTTAAATAGATGCAATGACACTTACCAATTGTGTTTATCGTCTGAAAGCATATTTTTCGTATTTGATCACATTCTAAAGTGTGCTTGGCCTCTCTTATCTGCATTGATTTTAAGAAAGTAAAAGATTTCTCATTAAATGCTGCAAAGCTGGAATTCTAGCTAACTGCTGCAAAGTTGTCTGAAGGCTTCTTATCATCAGCAGATGACCTGGATTTTCAGTGATTCTGCACAACATTTTCTTCCATCAAGGAACTGATAGTTTTCTTTTCTTAGTATCCTTGAACAACCCTGAGTAGAAGACAAAATGATATATTTATCTCCCTCGTTCTCTTTACTCTCAGCTAAACTGTCAAATCACAGCTCACGTCCTTTACATGGCATTTTTTGTCTTTCTGTAACCCAGAGGAAAAGAAAGAGTAGAAGAGGACAGAGGTTTTTTTCTGGAATTTTCAAGTGGAGTCAGTAAAATGAAAACAGACATTCAGTCAGATACAGAGTTCAGAAGAAAGGTTATAGATGTGTCTTAAAGACCACTATGTAGAACTAATAAATGAGCAAAGCAACATTTAGAGATTTGCCTGCTAATATAAATGGGCCTGCCAACGTATACCACAAGCAAATAAGAAGCAGTCAGCTATTGACCAAAAGGATGTTCCACTGCTGTAAAAAACAGATCGTCTATTTACTGGCAAGCTCCTGAGCATTTTAGAAATGAATATGATTTAAGCCATTAATTTCAAGGTCTGAACAGTGTGGATAACATACAGCACATGTTGTGATCATGTTATCGAGACCAGCAAATCATTTTTGAACATAGATCAGAAGACTCTGCGTGTGTGTATGTAAACTGCATATTTTGTGTTCTGGTGGAAACTTATATTTAATATAAAGAGCAACAATGTACCATAGATTTTATGAAAAATACCAGTTGATCTAATAGTGGCTCATCTTTAAAGAAGATTGAAAATAATCTAAACGGCACACATTGTTTTTTTTTCTGTTTCTTGGTATTACTTTATTATTGAGTAAAATGAATACCTCATATTCAATCTTTGAAGAATATAAGAACCATAAACATCAATATATCAAATGCAGGAATGCAAAAATTCCAGAAAACAACCAATTCTGGCTTGCATTTCATTAAAGAGTTAAACATTGCTGAAGAAGACAGAACTACAAAATTATGGTTGTTATGCTTTTAGTCTCTCCATACTGCATTTAAAATGTACATCCAGCTGCTTCGTATTTTACCACTTTCCCACATCTCCCTACTTGCATTCCAAGTGCTTCGTTATTTAACATAATTTTGTTGTTTTATTAAATTTTCTTTATTTTTCCATGTACTTTCTCGATTTTTCCTCAAGCTTTTTATATCAAGCTGCAGTTTCTGGAATACTTGATTTACTTTAGCACTTTCCAATTCTTTTACTTTGTGTTTCAGTTCCTTCTTCATGACTTCACTCTTTGTGCCAAATCAGTCTATCAGACCGTCATAAGTATTTTTAGACAGCTGGTATCTAGGCACCCTATTACTTTTAAAGATATTAGAAAGTGCTCTAAAATAATGCTATAAAAAGAAACATTCATCAGGAGGTGTTATGCTGCAGTGCTACAAGAAGTGCTGACAAAGGGCTGGTCATTCCAGCTCCCATGCACTGCAAATCTGCAGGACAAACAGCCTCACAATTAAAATGAAACAGAAAGTAGTGCTCAGGCATAATTACATTTTGTATGTGATGCCTCTTCTATGCAAACAGTGATAACAGGCATTTTACATCAGTGGGTCCACACAGACACACAAAGGTAATAGCCTGAGCAAATATTGGGGAGGTGTATGGAGAACTTGATCATCCTACGGAACAGAGTTAGGAAGTTGGTTAGCGAGGATGAGACATAGTCTCGTTTTCTCACCTGTGCTGTGTCTGTTCTAGGAGAAATCTTTTGCCACATCCTACTCACAAAGGGAACACAGTAACACCCATTCTGGTATGGAGAAAGCTGAGTACAGCCTGAGAACACATGCTTATGTATACATAGTACTGTCATAGCTCCAGAAGAGTAATAGATGGTATTACACTAATGGATAAGCTCTCATTCACAGATCATCATTATTATTACCAGCTTTTCCATTCAAAGTGGTAAAAAGTATTTATAATTTGCCATCAAAGGAACTGCCTGTCTTACACAAAATCAGTCCTGATCCTTCCTTTCCTTTTGCTACCAGGACTCCAGCTGCAAAACTTCCTGGTAATTTTTCTTTTTTTTTTTCTCCCTTATGTACTTTACAAGAATAATGCTACCCATCCTTCTGCTGTTTCAGTCTCTCAGATGAACTAAGAGCTCCCAGAAACTGCTGTGGTGGTGCTGGACAGATTTTTTTTCTAAACTTGACACAACTACTGCTTCTCATCTCCGCTTTTCCACCTTGTAAAAGAGATGAGATGGAAAAAGGCATCATGGGCTTGAGGTGATATCAGTGAGTAATTGCTACCTGATAAAATAGCCCTTAACAGCATGCCAGTGCTGGCTGGAGGCCAAGAAAGATATCATCTGGCAGCCCTTTTTGGCCAGGAAAGCCCTGCTGCTGCTTCCTTTGTGTGTTTTCATCAGAGGTGCAGGCAAAGATTTGCCATCCAAGTGTGAAATCAGACCCACAAACCCTTAGTCACAGGGTGAGCATGAGTTCAAGAGGCCCTGAAACACCTCAAAACACCATCGATTCATCCAGTGAAAAATCACAAGGAAAATAACATCTGACAAGAAGAGGTTCCCAATAGCATGTAAAATTATGTTTTGACCACAGACACATATACACAAAAAAATTGATTCAAACAATTCAAAGCAAATGTCACTGCCAGTTCCTTCAAGGTTTCAGAATTCTCTGAGATCTCACTACCACATAGCTTATTATATTCTCAGATTGAAACAGAGAAAAAAAGCTTTCCCTCCTTTTTCTGCTCTTATTTGATTTTCCAGTTTTGAATGAAGTTGTTATTGAACTGTATTAGTTAGAAACTGAACCAAACAATATATTCTTCCTGTGCCTGCAGAAGAATAAACATCTGTCACAAGATGGATTAGTATTCTAATAAAATAATTCCAAATATTAAGCTAATAACTTCCACTTCATTGTCATTAGTATTTAGGGCAAATACTTATTGATTGTTCTTTTTTAATTTAAAGGACATTTAAATTAATCTAAGTTCATATTATTTAGAATTTTACCTGCCTATCATTTTTAGTTTTAATATTTGTTGATTTTTACCTGCTTATATATTAACTAAATCTTCCTTATTCCCATTCTATATATTTGTATTTTTTGATGCTTTCTGACTGGGAGTTTGCTATCTATTTTGTTTTGGGGTTGTATTTCCACATTGCTGTTTCCCGGTTTGTTGCACCCTGGAACACTGCTGGAGTTAATTTTGAAACTTATAAACTAAATCTGCCCTTTCAAATATAACAGGGCCACAAACCATTATCAGGACTTGTGTGCAAGTGGTCTTGAATGGCTGAATTACTGGTATATTAAACTTTTCCCTGTCTGTACAGAGGCCCCGTGTGATCCCCATGTGCCCCTAAAGGAGACTATCTGTTGATTCTGGGGTGGATACTTTCAGTCCAGAGTGCCTGACATGAACGTGACAGCTGTGTTGCAGCACCACAGAGTGATGTTTACCTACCTCATAGCATTTTCTGGGGTATAATGGGAGGCTATATGGGAGACTCGAGGCTGCAGAATCTGCTAGGATAGTACATTAATGACTAATGTTGCACCAATGTAGAAAGTATTATTTCTCACAATGTCTTGCATAGTGCATGTCATATTTCAAGTGTCTAGTACACAAGTTGAGAATTGGCTGGCTGGAAGTCAGCTTCAAGTGTTCAAAGTGTGCACAAAGGTCATACAATACCCTCCTTGTTCAGATGTGGGATTTAGGCCCACCATGCCTTGTCAAATGTCACATAGAAATTCTGATCTACTAGTGCTTGTCCTCTGGAGTTCATTTAATTAAGCCTGTCACCCACTGTGATTTCACAGTCTAAAACAATCCACATTTTGTTGCTTCTTTTTTTAAGCTGATACAGAAATTGCCGTATCTATCATCTGACAATTCTGTAGTTGCCTAAAAAGTAAGGCAAATGTGGCAAATAATACACATACACACTTGGGTTTTGTACATAAAGTTACACTAAACATGCCTAAGACATGCCTGAACTGTCAGCTCTACAGGTCACTCTCATCTAACAGAAGTTACACAAACTGCCTTTTTCTGTTTATATCACGGCCTACTGCTTACAAAAATAAATGCACTCTAGTTTTTGCTTCTTGTGCCATTCCAGTTTGTATTAAAATGTAAGAATTTTGGTGGTCTAAATCTAAAACTTTTTCCATCCAAAATGGTTGCTCAGCTTGTTCTGCTCTCAGAATTGAACTGCATGAATTTATTTTACTTAGTTTTAAAAATCATGTAAGTCAGTCAGTGTACATTTTAGGTGGATAATAAAAAGAAAAATAAAGTGGACAGAAACACAAATGGGAATACCTTTTTTAGAGGTGTAGAAGGGAGAAAATCTCAGTCTGCATAAAAGCCTTGGAATGGTTATGAAACTCAACACGCTTCTGTAGGAAAGGGATAAACACTTTACAGTAGTGGGGAATCTTAATACATTGGGGGAAAGCACTTGTTTTTCCTCGTGCATTTCACATAGTAGTAACCTCTATAAAATATATACAAACTCCTTTGGTAATAAGTGCTGAAAAGGAGAGGAAGAGATCCCTTCTAGTGGCAACCAGCAAAGCTCTCTGATGTGATACAAATCCAGATCCTTTATTTAGGAATCTCTATTAGGTATGAATAACATGATTCGTAACACTGTTATAAAAGACTGTAGTTGCAATGAACCAGATTATTTTACCCATCCACTGGGAAAGTCTGACTGGGATATATTAAGTTCCCTTTTGTGCTGGTTCAATTACACTCCATTTCCTCTTTTCCTGGCAAACTACTTTCACATTAGGGCTATATTAGCATGCTCTTCATCTAACTGGTGGTAATTAAATATGTTTTAAAAGTAATTCCTTCCTTTAAGCTTTTGTTTTCTGCCTGGTAGGTTTTTTGTGACCACGATTACTTTGCTCAATCAGATTCTTATTTATATCTCCCCACCTTTCTCCTAAAAACTAAGAAGATTTAGGCATAAGCTACACAAAGCTTTTGGTGGGCATGATTGAAATACCAAAATGTCAAAGATTGCTCGCAAAATAAGGCAGGTTGGTGAAAGAAGGAGGGAGAAGAATTAGGCTAGGTCCTGAAGGCCTAACCTTAAATTCATAAGGTGTATCTTGGGGCACAGAAGCAAAATAAAAGTGAGCTCTTCATAATATCTCAGGTGGTTCAAAACGTATGTCTCTTGTACAGCCTTATAAAAACATTTCCTTTAGATATCTTACATTATGGCATTGAGGCAGAGAGAAACACTGAATTTCAAATCTGCTCAGTAAGTTTATGACAGTTTTTCTCATTATAAAGGAAATGAAGTTTGGGACTGTCAGAAGGAATGCGTTCCCTGTTTGATCCAATGCTTTTTAGCTGAGCTTCTGAGGTTGAAGGTTTTTATAAAGATAGTGAATTACTGCAGACTTGAATACAATCTTAATGTTTGAGTCTTTCAAGATGTGTGCTAGGTGTTTGGTCAGTAAATTCTTTGCATATTTTGCTCTTTCATACACAGACCATAGCAGAAATTGCAGTTTCTTATTTTGAATGTTGATTTTCATCCGTTTGTATAATTCTGGTATTGCTGGAATATTTCCATCTTTGTAATGTTAAAAGCTGAATATTAAAGCAAGGCAGGTATCAACCCATATTGTAATTTTTTTGTCATGGCTATATATTTCTGCTTGGCCTTTTAAGAAATACATTCATAACTTTACCTGGTGTTGCTGTTAATGTAGTTCCATTGAATTTTGCATTTATTTGCTTCTTAAATTTTGTTAAAAGCTCTCTCTTTGCTCATTTATGACATCAATGGGGCCAGCTGTTACACATTTGCATTTAAGAATAGAAGGCTACAGGTTGGTGTTATGTATCACCTCACCAAGAATGAATATGGACATATGCATCCATGCATGCACATGTTTATTGCCTTGATTAAATACTGTACCCACTAATGTCCCAGGAATTTCAGCTTCAGAACTTAATGTACTGAGTTGTTCAATACTGATAATATGTAAAACTACAACAGAATTCGTAAAGGTGAGTAAAGAGTTCATATTCTAAGTTTAACATAGAATAGATTAAAATATGAGTCATTAACTTTCCATTTCCTCTCTGATGTTTTTAATGCACCAATTTTTCAAGGAAAAAAATACATATATTTCATTAATGTTTCTGAATATGTGCTTCTTTTCAAGAAGCATGTGAAATTGTTGGAAAATGGGTACAGAGTAACTTCCAAAAACGCTCAAAAAATGAATGTATTGCTGTCTGTTGTCTCTGTGCAAGTCCTAATAGATGTGAGATGAGCTGTGTTTTAAGGTTTTTCTGATTGTGTCTCTCATACACCATGATTAATGATTGTAATGATAAAGTAAATCTTTATTAAAGGTTAACAGTTAAACAACAGAAAAAAACAGCCAACAGTAATACCAACAAGTATGAAAAAAGGAGTCCCTATGACTAAGCATTCTTGTGAGTTAAATATAAAGGAAAATAGGTCATTAGTAAAGAATTCATTTTAGTTTATTATTTATATTTACAGAACTATTGTCCTGGCTATAACAGTCCCCTTACCAAGACAATGCTCTGGAATAGCTGCTATAGTATTCTTCCATCCCCCAAAGTGGTAATAATTTGGAAGAGCAACTAAAACCAGACAGAGCCATACATGAGTCTCAATGTTTCAACACGTTTGGTGCATTTTAATGTGTTGCTGTGTGTTATCAACTCTCCTTGTAAAATTTCTGTGTGAATCCACTATTCATAGATATACTTTCATTATTTATGTTACAATGGTGTCTAGTTGCCCTCTCTGAGACTAGAATGCTATAAATTCCTCTAATTAAATGAGAAATAGCTTCTGCGCTTGGAAGGTTACCTTCTAAATAGAATAGATGGGCAAACAGCAGAAGAAAGGAAGCATTGTTAACTACATATTAAAGATGAGAAGCTGAGGCACAGACTGAGGAGATGTACAAATAGTAGACGGGAAAAAACCTCGCATTTGCACTGACTCAAAACAAATTTATTTCTGGTCAAAAAATTTGAAGTCTTTATATTGAGAAGTGTTTTTCATTCAACATGAAAAAAAAAGCCTGGTTTTGAGGAAAATCATGGAAACAAAACACTAAATTTACAGAATGTCACTTCATTTCTGAGGAAGATATCTTGCTGCCTTCATCTTAGTTATAGAGAGCTGCTGGAATGAATTTTCTTTTTATCTTAGCTCCATCTTGCCAGTCAAGTTTCTAATAACAGTACTCTTGTACTGTGTATGTTGAGGGAGAATGAGATGAGAACATTTTCTTTTTTTTTTTTTCTGTTGACTTCAATTGTACTGCGTATAAACATCTAAAATATAGAACTCTTCTGTATATGGTAATTATTGGAGTTATTGTGTCTCTTTTTCAAAGCTTATGTAAGTATTCCTTGTAAGATGGAATGGCTTAGGTAGACAGCATTTGAAAGCAATCTACATCAAGATGTTATGCAGTACTTTAAAGGATTTAAAAAAAGTGTTCAAAGTGCTCCACAATA
>VZZY01013988.1:342974-359850 GCA_013400335.1 Eurystomus gularis | reverse complement strand
AGTGAGAAGGGATATTTAGAAGAGATGAGACCTAACAGCTGTATTCATGGTATTTTCAGTTTTGCTACCAATATGGGCTAGCTGGAGGTGAAGCTGCATTGCTCTGATATGCCAGAGCCATCCGTAGCTCCTTTGGACACAAGAGGGAGTCCTGAATCACCAAAAAAGAAGAGATTTTGCTTTGGTTGCTGTAGAAAACTGTTTTTCGCTGCACTGAGAAAACCCTGGTTGTCATTTGGAGACCTTTGGGCTGTTTTGCTCTCCATCGTGGTGGGGTAAATCCCCGGTAAATCCAGGAGTGTGGGTTTTCCCTGTTTGCAGTGAGGACAGGTCAGCTTGCTGGTTGGGTGGAGTCCTGTTTTCCTAAAGGACCAGTAATTATCCCTGAAATCAAGTACAATTGATAGCCATCCCTCCAATTTTGCAGTCCCAGCTAAATCACAGAATCAGAGATTGATAGGGGTTGGAAGGGACCTCTGGAGATCATCTAGTCCACCCCTGCCCCCCAGCCCACCTTCCCCCCCACTAAAGCAGGTTTGCCTAGAACAGGCTGCCCAGGAGGGTTTTGCGTGTCTCCAGAGAAGGAAACTCCACAGCCTCTCTGGGTAGCCTGGGCCAGGCTCTGGCACCCTCAAAGTAAAGAAGTCTTTTTTTATATATGCAGAAAGGGGAGGCAAAGCTCCATCTTCCTCCACACTTCTGTTGCAACATTGGGACCACACATTCCCCCTGACCTTGGTCTCTGCACACACGCAGCATCATCTCCTCTGAGGGTATCAGCCCTGGCCACATGTCCCCCATGGGTTTGGGGACAGCTGGCAGAAGGGTCAGGGATGCCCTGACATCCCTTTTCCACTGCCCCTGGGGCACATTTGCTGCTGGATGGGGATATTTTGGGAGGCATGCCTTTTCCCTATTACCCAATTTAATTAGGCACAGTATAATCTTTCTAACACTGCTTCCGGGGTGGGTAACAGACAGGAGGTGGAGGTGACATGGTGGCATGCGTCCAGTCAGGACAGCCAAATACTGCAATATATCAGCATCGGTCCTGCCACAACCCAGCTGCCCTGACGCGGGGCTGGGGCTGGCCTTGGACGTGCCAGCCTGGGGTTCGGCTGTGTCTGCGTCCCAAGGCACGCAGGCGAGGCATTCCTGGGGGGACAGGGATAGGACTGGGATGGGCGTATGGGTCTGCTAGTGGGCTGGTCACATCCCCAGGGCGGGCAGCCCCTATATCAGCTGAGCTCACAGGGACAGCACCTCAGTGTGAGCCTGACGTCCCCCAGCCCCTCGCCCACCCACTCCAGCCATGGATGACATTTATAAGGCAGCGGTAAGTGCCTCCCTTTGGGACTGTGTTTGTGTGTGGGTGTGTGGGTGGTTTAAAGGGTTTTCAGGCATTTTAGACTCACCAAAGCTGTGATGGAGTTAATTCAAAGGAGAAATGCAAGTAAAAAAAATAATTACAGGGTAGCAACTTTTAGTCAACATTATCATCCAGGACACAGACCTTTCCCACTGATGGCTCTGAAGGTTTCACACTCCAAAGTGTGAAACTCTCAACTGTGCTGCTGAATTATTTACAATTACTCCCTTGGTTCCCCACTGTAAGATAGGGAGGTGGCCTGTAGGTGAAGTTATAAATCAACAAAATCTTGAAAGTCTAAGAGGTGGCTGCTTGTTTTAGCCCAGACAAAGCAGAGCCACATTTCCCGTGAAATAAAACATTGTTTGCACGGCTTAAACCCAACCTTCTTCTTTCTGGGTCTTTATAATTCTGCCATTGCTACGTTTCCCCCTTCCTTAGGTGATTATTTTTCTGGGAAATTTAAAACCCCTCCTCAGCTTTTCTAAGTTATTTCCAAACATCCTGCTCTGCTTTGCTGCTCCTGATATCTGCTCTGCAGAAATCCAGAATGTGAGCTATGCTCTTGGGGAATGCCGAGCAGCCTAACGGCTATTTTAACTGACACAGCTGCATGCTGCGCTCCCCCTGTAAACCCGAACTATTTGGTCTGTAATAAGAGCACTGCATTATTTTGTAATGTAGACAGACAGTGACACACGAGTAGAATAAGGATGAAAATAGATTCTGGATTGTGTGGATTGCTACTGTGTCCCTTCCATAAGTGGAGTCAAAATAAGAACTTTTTGGTAATTTTTTTTATAAAGCTATAGTTGATCAGGTTTGGTTTTAACCAAGGGCACAAAAATACAAGTCCCGTTTTAATTCCAAGGTTTTTAGAGGGAAGAAAGACAGTGCTTGATAAGCAATTGAAGAAGAAACCAAAATGCTCACACCTCTCATCTCCTTTGGTCAGCCCTGAACCTTGTGAAATGGAACCCCCATAGCAATCCCAATAGTGTGAAAAGGCTCAGGAAAGGCTGCACAATAAAATGCCAAGTCCCCCAAGCAGCACCTCCAAAAAGGAGAAAAGAGTGACTTGTAAAATCAAATCAATCCATGCCTAATTAAGCTTTTTAATTAAATACATTCTCTGTGACTGAAGGCACAGGTCCTCTCCATATTGTTTAGGGACTTCATGCCTGTAATTAGGGGGAAAGGCTGAAGTGCATTGCAAGCTGGTGATACCCACAGCCAAAAGAGTCTGTCCATCAGCCGGCGCAGCACACCAGCAGCATGGGCAGAGAGCCCCACAAGGAAAGGGTTCCGCACTCACAAGCTCCAGCATCTCTCCAAATCTCTGCCCCAGAAATGGGCAAATATCCACAGGTGAAGGTCATCCCTGCCCAAAGTCTATGGGCTTTAGCAGAGTTGGATCAAGGAGGAATTTAGCTGAGAAAAAGTAACTGCGGCAATAGAACAACCCAAAAATTCCTACCTCAGATTCCAGAAACTTACCCCAAACACAGAGCCCTTGAAATGGGCCACGCAAAAGGATTGTGCTGTGGGTTGAAGCTGGAGGCACACTGGTAAATGTGGGGCTTGAGCCCTGGGCATTAGCTGCCAGCACCTTTACAGAGGCAAAACAAGTCCAAGCCAGCTAAGAAACTGGGCCAGGCTCTGGCACCTATCTGCTTTTTTTGTGGATCTATTCCCCAAGATTTTAACTGTAAGAAAACATTTACCTGGAAAAAAAAAATAAAAAATTAAGAACTTCAACTTCCCCTGTCTGACTTCAAATGGAAACACGGGATGAAGAAGGGAGCTGATAAAAGCAAAACACAGCGGATGTGGCGTTACCACGGCTGCCGCAGTGCTGTGAGCTTAGTGCTTGCCTTCCCACGCCGCAGCTGGAGAAACCTGTCCCTGCAAGGCTGGGGAGAGAAAAGAGGAAGAAAGCTGCGAACAGCACCAGTGTCCAGAGGGCCCTATAAACAGCTCAAGAGACATCTCTGAATAAGAGTGTCACTCTACAGTTACAGCGCATTTAATTTACATACAGCACAGCTCCACATCTGTCACTCCAGGGGTCAAGGAAGCTTCAAAAGCATTTTTTCTGTGCTGCATGTTGACGGCATATATTACTACTATATTTATGCCAAATTCCCTACGTGTAGCCAGAGAACCCAATGGATTTTCATCTTGCCCACTCATGCCTACATAAGGGTGTGCAAACACAAAGCTATTCTGGGAACATTTTTAGGCTCTGTTAAACAACACTAAGAACAGTGCCAGGGACAAGTGTCCCGATAAAGGGCTGCAAGGATAAATACCAAAGCCTGGGAACAATTGGGGAGCTCATCTTTATCTCCAGCACCTCTTTCACCCAGGCTTATAAATAGCAAATGCACCAAGAGGGTCATGTTACCCAGGCAGCAGGACAGTGGCCGTGGACATCGGCTGAGGGGACATTGTGGCTGCCCTCCCTCTGCCCGAACAATAGCTGTGCAGGGCTGGCAGCTGCCTGCCCTCAGCAGTGCTGGGCCCACAGGGGCCTTGGGTTTCCTCCTGCAATGGCAATCCTTGAACATCTTCACCTCTTGGTGTGTGGGGAGTGCGATAAGGCTCTCTGCCCACAGGCTCTGTCCTGCTAAGAAAAAGCACTTTCCCTGCCTCTCACTGCAAGTAGAGCAACATTTCCAGCTGGCTTTTGTAAAACCACTGCTCTTTGGGGCAAAACCACCAGCCTTCCCTCAAAGATAGGGTGCCACAGTGCTGGGTTGAGGGGTTCTGCCTCAACCAGAACATGGTGGAGATTGCTGTTGGGGACTGCTGGCACAGGGATGGTAGCAGGAGAAATTAGTGGGGTCGGGCACCCTGCGCACAGGCCAGAGGTAGTCCTACCTGGTCGTATCTGGCTGATGCCAGAGAGGCTGTTGACCAGCACAGGAAGGAAAATTCAATGTTTTCATGGATGCCATGAAGTGGCAGTTGGACACGGTGGTGGGGTCAGCAATTTTAGATAAGCAACACCTGCAGGCAGGAACGAATCCAAAGATAAAAATGCAGTTAAAGAAGTATGACACAAAGCTGATGGATTCCTCTTTCCTCATTGACTAGTTCCATTAATTTGTTTTAACTAAAAAGCTCCCACTGATAGTTTGTGGGGAATGAACCAGGGTAGGTTCTGGGAACAATCTGCCAGCCCATTTCAGCTAATGCCTATTGGCTTTGTGGGCCAGTTCTTCAGCGAGACACCCATAACAGGCTAAAAGGAATAGCAGCTGCCTTCAGAAGCAGAAACCTTTGTAATAGTAGACCATCTCTTAATGCTCTGGATAGTGCAGGGAATTTCCTGAATCTAGGGCTGAAAAAAAGGACTACTGGGTTTGGTCTTGCTTCCTTCTCCCTCCCCAGGGACATCCCAGCATGTCCCACCTCTGACCCGGCCCCAGCCCATGCATGAGCAGCCCTCAGTGGTGCAGTCATCCCCCTGTGAAGCCTTCCAGCAACAAGAAATTATCCCCAAATGGTTGACAGAGACAAATACTTTTCTCAGTGGGTCTCCTCTGCTAAGGCTACTTCTAGAGAAATGATGCTCACTTCAGCAAATGATGCTGACAGAGAAAAATTACTTGATCTTTGCATTTTCCTTACAGGTTGAGCAGCTGACAGAAGAGCAAAAAAATGGTAGGTGCATCTTTAACTTGACACCAGAGCCTAAAGACAAGCTCCTTGGCCAGCAGCCTAGCCTACCTCAGCAATCACACCCCAGAAAATATTTTGGCTGTACTGGCCAAAGCACGGCATGACCCAGGGATTTTGATCCACCAGCATTTCAAGCAAGGCAGTTCCTGTGCATGTGCCCACGTGTCCGCACCATGCCATGCCCAGGCAGTGCCGGGATGCAGGGGAGGCTCCGCCTGGGATGAGCACTCTGCCCCAGGGCCAGCTGCCTGCACAGTTGAGGTGCAGGGCAAGAACCCTGTGTGAGCCAGCCCAGGCAGGAGCAACCACAAAACCATGGTTGAAATGCAAAGAGTACATTGATTGTTGTTACCTCATGAACCGGGGCATCTCTGAAGCAGCACCGGGGCCGAGGCACGTAAGCATTGCAGAGCTTGGGACTTGCTAGATAACAAAAACTTTCAAGTTTCCTGCTTTCTCCTGAACATCAAGGATTCTTGCAGGTGCAGTTTTCCACTGTGCGTAGACCTTTCCCACAACAGGGCAGGAATCTTAAGTGCGTTTGATAAGGTGTCTGAGTCCTTCACAGACCTGTGTTATCTAAACACAGATATTCTGCTCAACAAGCACACAAAGCTGAGCAACAATTAGTGTGATAGATGTTTTTTAACAGCCCAGCTGCAAGTGACTTGAGCATGTTTACAGTCCTCCTCAACAATCTTCCATTCTTTTCCCACACCCCAACACATCTTCTGTCATCCTTCTTCCCAGAATTCAAGGCTGCCTTTGACATCTTCGTGCTGGGGGCAGAAGATGGTTGCATCAGCACCAAGGAGCTGGGGAAGGTGATGCGGATGCTGGGGCAGAACCCCACCCCTGAGGAACTGCAGGAGATGATAGACGAGGTGGATGAGGATGGTGAGAGATTTGGGTTTCTTCCAGTCTCCCAAGCAGAACCCCCACAGCTGCAGGCATGGGGGGCACGGTGTGAGTGGGGAGCGCTCAGCAGCTCTGCAGTGCTGGCAGGACCAGCACTGGGGACAGTGGGGCCAGCCTGTGGGGAGCAACCTGCAGTGCTGTGGTTTTGAAGGACACTGAACACTCACCAAACTTCAGCATGGTTCTTTTCAGAAATTTCCAGGCAAAGAGAAACTACAAAAACCCCTATTATTCCCATAATGATCAGACTGCTTGAACTGACTTTGAGGTGGGGGGGTGGTACACTGAAATTGCGCAGATCCATTTAGAAAACAAAATGTTAGGCTGAATGTAGTAACTGCCATTTCCGAAATGCCACAATTACAGGATTCTATCATTGGGAAAGTCTTTCACTGCTCACGTGTACACACACACAAAACCTCTCAGTATGGATTAAATCAGTGTACCAGCGATCACACATAAAATCCGCTGTGTGCAACTTGGGCAGAAACGCCATACTAAATACCTGGAAAATAAAAACGCAGTTAAAACGTAATGCAAAATCAGAAAATAGCTGTGTCATTGAAAACAACAGTACTGTATTGCTGGTGCAAAACCCCTCTGCATGAACACCTGCCTTCTGGAGCTTTTATTATGAATAACCAGATGAGATGGACAGTTATCTCCATTGCAGGCATTCCCATTCATTGGTGTTTCCAGTAGGACTTTTGGTTCATTTTGCCTTGGAAATATGACGGCAAAAGATAAAAATGTAGCGATGAAGTCAGTGCAGGAGCTCAACTGCTTACTCCAGATTCCTGAAAGCTGCTTCTTGGTACAGGGATGCTCTCCTAAGTTTTGGTCCTTGGTTATTAAAGGGAAGGGCGGTTTCTCACTTGGCACTGCCCATCCACTCACCGTAGCACCAGCTGATGGTGTCTATTCTGCCTGCAGGCAGCGGCACTGTAGACTTTGATGAGTTCCTTGTTATGATGGTGCGGTGTATGAAAGATGACAGCAAAGGAAAAACAGAAGAGGAACTCTCAGATCTCTTCAGGATGTTTGATAAGTAAGAGCCACGACAGCAGTATGGCGGGGTGTTGGGAGCAGTGCAACCACCCCAGCTCCCACTACCCCTCCCTAGCACGTTGGTCTTCTACTGAGCTCTGCTGTCCTCGCACAGAAACGCTGATGGCTACATCGACCTTGAGGAGCTGAAGATCATGCTGCAGGCAACAGGAGAGACCATCACTGAAGACGACATAGAAGAACTGATGAAAGATGGGGATAAAAACAATGATGGCAGGATTGACTATGACGGTAGGACTCTTTCTTGCTTGCAGTTTTGTAGTGAACCCTGCAGTGCTCCCCAGGCAGCTCACGTGGTCTTGGTTGCCTTCTTGGATGGGCATGAGCTCATGCAGGCAGTGCTGGGTAACACAACTGACCGCAGCCAGTCAGGGATGTGGGTTTGCACAGGCACGGGGGGTTTCTTACGCTTGTGAAATACCAGCGTCTCGTGCTGCCTTAACTGTCCCCATATGTGAAAGCCAGCCTGCCCTGAAGCAATGCTGCTTTTCACCAGAGACCCGCCTGTCCCCCAGACCAGTTCTGAGCTGTGTCTGTCCCTGGGTGCTCACCTCCAGCATTTTGGTGGCAGCCGAGGATGACACTGGGCTCCAGTGACCTTTTCAGCAGGAGTCACGAGGAGTCCTTGCCACACTCAAATGATCAGTTGCCATACCCCTGTTGGCCTCTCACACATTGGGGGGATGGAAAAGGAGACAGGGCTGGGGAAAGCTGCCAAGAGCGCACCTGGCAGCTGCAAAGGCACTTCTGTCCCACCTCACACCCCTTGACTCCAATGTCTTCCCCTTGGCAGAGTTCCTGGAGTTTATGAAGGGAGTTGAATAAATCTGAGGCAAGATCGACAGCCTGAACCCCTCCAGTTCTGCATCTCATCTCCTTGGCTAAGTCCCCTGGCTACTGGCATGAAGACTGAGTGCTGGAAAGTGTGGCTGCTGGGAAAATAAAACGTGTTAATACTGAGGGCCTCAGATGGTCGTTCCTTGGAGGTGCAGTGAGAGCTTCACCTTGGCTGTGTACTCACAACAAATGGGGTCACTCCTCAGGGCTGCACCGAGCACCTGCGAGCCACATCAGGCAAGGTGACATCACACCTGGACAGTTAAGACTCCAAGCAGGTATTTTTCTACCAGCCCAGCGGCAAAGCCTGGCCAATGGGGCCACTACAGGCGCTTGGTGGGGAGTTGCCATGTTGCATCTCCTCACCCTTGCCATGGTGAGCAGGCTCAGGAGCTGGCATTGGTGCCTGCTGGTTTAACTGGAACACTGGCAGCATTTTAGCAATGACTTGTGAATTAACAACCACTTATGCCATCATTGAAATCCACAGGTGAGGGATAGTCCCTCTCACCCTTGCTGTCCTGAAGGGTCATCCCTTTCTCCTCCCTGCCATCCTGATGGCCACCCTGTGGCACATGCAGAAAGAAGACCTCAATTTTCTTTGGAAACGTGACTAAAAGCCATTCCTAGCTGGACTGGGTGCCTCCTTCCCGAATCACCCAGCCCAGCAGGAGGCAGGCAGCAGTTGCCCTGCTGCACCTCACGGTCCTCCAGCAGCCCTGAGTGGGTGCCTTGATAAAGTAACTGAAACACCCAGTTTTCCCTCAGAAATCACTTCCATTTGAGCCACTGGGGCCTGAGCAAAGCACAACCCCACTTTGGATCTTGGCTCCCAGACACTAGGTGATAGCAGGGCTGAAAAGGACAAGTTATGCCGTCCCCAAGGGCCCCAGGCACCATCTTTTCTTGTCCCAAGGAAGTGCAGCATTCCTGTGGCATTAGCAGCTCTCCCTGCACATAGCTGCCTCCTCCCATCGAATTACAGCCCCAGCACAGCTCACACATTGCGGTCATGTTGCTAAAATCAAACGTTTACACAAGCAAAACAAACATTGGCAGGGCAAGGCGCAAGACTGTCAGTGCAAGCCCTCAACCCAGGGCAGCGTGCTGCCACGCCAGCGTGCTGCTGCATCATCCTTCCGTGTCTCGTCCCCAAAACAGCTTCCCCCTCCTGCCCCCGTGGAAATAACATCTTGAGTAGCTGTATACAATGTGACACACACGCTCATTTGTAGAAATAATGAAATCCTGTAATTCAGACTGAACAGTCTTGAGGTGAAAACAGGCAGGAGAGGGGTTGCTGGTTGTTTGGAGGGACATGGCTGTGTCTTTCCTCTGGACAACAAGCAACAAATTCTTTGCGCAACCAGGCATCTAACACCAGTGAAAATGAACCCATCAGGTAGAGCAGCTGATTTTCCTTAAAACCCAGGATATTCTGGGAACAACCCTAATGCAGCATCTGGAAGACCCACTCAGAGGGGCCTCCTTCAGGGTCCCAAGCCCTCAATGCCATAGCTTCTGCTCATTCAGCAGAACTGCAGATGCACCAGAAGCCAACATACACAGAAAGCTGCTGAGTCAACCCCATGACAGAAAAGGCTCCTGAGCATTACTGTCTTCTATTTCCAACGAATCCATAGCCTAGAGATCAAAACTAAACATTTTCCACCTCTGCAGTGTAGTAGCAGAAGTTGTTTTCCACTGAGACCTGTTTCTGAGGACACAGCTGAAAAGTTTTAGCCCAGGTGTGGAAAACTCCCCCGAGTTGCAAACACCTGAGCTTAGGCCACAAGACAAGGTGATGCCAATCCCTCTCCACAGCCATCCATCCCATGGGCAACCCACACTCTCACATCTCAGCATCACTGTCAGCCCCACTATCTTCTTCTGTCCTGACCAAGTCCTAAGACCCAATGATGACATCTCCTAGATACTCTCTGCTGCCTACTGGTAGGCTTAGGCTCACTGAAGGGTGAGCAAGACAAGAAATAAGGTTAACCCCCTCCGCAAGTCAACTTGGTGGTTTGGGAGAGGGCTTGGAACACTGCTGTGGCCTCAGGAAAAAGGATGGCTGCAAGGAGCCACCCAGCCATGTGTGTTGGCTCTTCTCCCTTAGTTCAGTGGCACAGGCAGCAGCAAGTCACCACCTCCCTGGCTGCTCGCTCTTTTCTGAGTAAAACAGCAAAGGTGGTGGCTGGAGAGAGAGAACAAAGGTCATGTAGCAGCTGATATTCATCCCTAGAAGAGCAGACACACTGGTACTATTTGGGCTTTCTCAGTCCTTAGACCAGAGGTGCCAGCAGGTCAGCACACTTGGCATGAAGTCAGAAAAAATGCTGCAAAACCAATTTGCCTTCACACGCTGTCTGTTCTCGCTCTGAGTGAGACAGCAAATGGTGCAGGGTGGCTTTCACTGTTGGCTAAAACGTGGAAACAACTGCACTAGGAACGTAACACGGCAGGACAGACCTGCAAGCGGGTCAGGCAGCTGAAAAAACAGTAACTAGTACAGGCTCGGCCTGGTTGAAGCCTCCACAGTGGGGATGTGCCTGGAGATGTGCTAATGATGAAGGAAAACCATCCAGAGGAGTCCGTGCATCTATGCAATTCCAAACAAATCTGCAGTTTTCCTTGCTGTGTGGTGAACTTCTGGTGCCCAAAGCCTTTAAGGAATGTGACATATGTCCACATGCACTGCTGAGGGAAAAAAAAGTCATTGAAATAACAATATTTTTAGAAATCAGGCAAAGAGCTATGTACTGCGCTCTAAAACAGTCCTCCTATCTGTGTGCTCTTAGCCCCGCAGCTGAGACAGGAGCTGTGCTGGCAGGTGGCACCAGCCCATGCTACCTGATGCAGTCACAGCTTTCAGGCCACTTCATCTCCTTGCTTTTGCTGGCAGTAGATTTAACTCCTGCCCTGGTTCACAGCTTTTCCAGAGTATCTGAGGCCTCTCTTCAGCCCTCAGTAAAACTTTTCTGTATAAACTGAGTGACTGGAAGATCTGAGGACATTCAGTACACATCCCGCCCAGTAAAACCTCTGTGTCCTGCCTACAGTCATTCACCTGCCCCTAGAGCAGCAGCAACACGACATGAGCTAAGGCACATCAGATAAACATTCCGCTGCTCCAAAGCCCCTGCTGTGCAGAAACAACTGCGACAGCCTTGAAACCTGGGCAAAGCAGCGCTCGTGTCCTTTTCACTGCTTTTTTGAACACACTCCTGAAAGACGGTAAAGGAGGACAGAGCAACACGCATCCAACCCGACTTTTAATTTGCACTGTGAACATCAGCATCCCCAGTGAATACTGTGTCCTGTCAGAGGGTTTCACAGTGCTCTGATTTCCCCTCCCCAGCTCAGTGCTCTCAGCTCTCAGCGTGACGGCCCACCCCAGCCAAATGAGCCAGGACAGTATTCGGTTACATGCCCTTTGCTCCCTAGTTATTTTTTTTTAACCAAAGGGGAAAAAAAGAGCCAAACTGGAACTTGATACCGAGTCCTCTTAATTGCAAAGGGGGGAAATCATCTGCAGCAAGTGTCACATACAGCAGCACCAAGCACTAAACATATAACCTACTACTGTACAGCAGTAGCTGAGCAGAGAGATGCTCTCAAGCTCTTTGGCTTCCTGCAGGACACAAAGGACTTAATTATAAAAGTTTTGAAGTTTTTACATGTCAAAGATGACAAGAGCTCTGCATAATGGAAATAGTTTCATGTGGGCCGCAACTGCCAGTTCCATCTCCTGGGCTCTGGATACGCAATCTTCCCAAAAAGGATCTTCAGCCTCACTTGACCAACACAACTCAAATGATTTCACAAGGCAAGTGAAAGAGGATGAAGACCCACTGCAAGGGCCATGCCAGCACAGACCCCCCTTTGCAGCTTTCCCTTCTGGGCTGGAGCAACCTCTATGACCAGGAGGGAATTCATGGACTGAGCCGTCACAGGGTTAGAAAACACAATAGGTGATCAACTGATGTCCAGGCAGTGTCCTGTGGGACCACCATGTGTGCAGGGAGCAGACCACAAACCTGACACCGAGCTGCTGTGGAAGCTCACAAAATTCCTGTCTCTTGCCACACAATGATGCCTGGATTAAGGTTACGTTCCTCCATGCTGCATTTTGTCACGCAGCCGCTATTTTGGTCAGAGTCAGCAAGCCCATATTTGGGAAGCTGTCCCACTGAAGGGCAGCATGAAGGGCAGTGAGATGAAAAGGCTGCTTCTGAAGGCAGGCCTGGGGGAGCTGCCTCGAGGCACAGAAGCCCAAAGCTTCCTCTGCTTCTCATTAACATGTCGACATCCTTTTCTCAGCCTGTCCCTTGCCCCCCTCTCTCACTCTCTCCCCTCAAACCATATCCTGTGGGTGAGCTACTCTCAAAACAGATCACTCTGGGGAAAGACACCAAGGGGGTTTACAGATTAAATCTCCCTTCTTAGAAAAGTCTTGCAGATCTAAAATGCAGAAGGTGAAACAGGTTGGAGATCTACAGACACATAGGTGAAGGTGGAGCCTAACACCAAGCCCTCTGTTCCGAGGCTTTTTATTTCGCTCACCTTGTCACAACACACATCTGCAGCAGGCTGACCTTCACTTACACATCGGGACCTGGCACTCCCCTTCCTCCAACACCAGCATCAACCCAAGGGGACATCTCCCCATCTCTGTCAGCCCTGGCAAGGGCCGCAGGGGGCTGCTGGGCAGCTCTGGGCCAGTGGCTGAGGCTGCCAGATGCACGTGCTAACCTGAACCACAGCTACGCAATCTTCCTTTGTGGACAAACTCAAGCAGGGCAGGCACCAGCCACGCAGCTGCAACCTCCGATACCACAGCCCTTGGGTACCACCGAGGCCAGCCGGATTGACGAGCTCTGCATCTGTCCCTCGGTGACCTACTGCTTGCCAACAAAACACTGCAGGGAGGATGAGCACCATGAGGAACCTCTCACCCTCTGACATTCTGGTGTACCTGAGGGCAGCAGGGACCACAGAATCTTGACTCTTTAGCACTCTACCTGGTGGCACAAATGCTGCGACTGTGCACTCTCCAGCACAGCACTCCTCCCAGCCAGCACGCTGCTCTCCCACAGCAGTTACATTCTTTTGGCTGACAAACATCAACCTCCACAACAGCCCCAGAGATGCACGCAGCAGGAATCAGACAGCTGAGGGCTGCACATTTCCCTCAGAATTTATGCCCTTGACTTCTGAGTTTTAAGTTAGTATGTCTCTTTATGCTGCTTGGCTGGGTGGTACTCTTCATCAGCAAAAAAAAAACAATTAAAAAGTGGTAACTGCAAAAAGACTTTTGAATTCAAGCCATAAGCAATTCAAAATATTCACCTTGTTTCAAAATAACATTGCATTTTGATAACTAGCTAAATCTAAAAAAAAAACCAATTAATTACATTAACTGGATGTTTCAGTTGAAAGACATATATATTTTTTTTATCCAGCAGGTGTTTTGCTGCTCTAATGCAAACTCAGAAGACACTTGCAAACTTCGAGCCCTCGTGCGGACTCGTGCATTTACACCACCGGGTGGACAACGGTTGGAACTGCAGTTTCAGGAACAGTTTGTTGCATTTTAACAGGTGGTTTATTTCAGTAATAAAAAAAGCACCTCCTGAACCAGCTTTGCTGGCTGGTGGGACCTGGAGAGCCAAGTCCTCTCCTGATCTACAGAAGGACAGCAGTAACAAAAGCCTGTCACAGCATCTCTCAGGCTTCTGAATGTTACTGCCCTGATCTCAGCAGTCAGCACGTTTCACCAGCTAAGCAGTTTTTTGTTACTGGAATGAAAGACCTCCACTAAAATCAGTAACTATGAAAGGTATGGATATTTTATAGAGTCCTATAACCTTACCCGTTCCTATTGTAGCTCCATTAACACTTCAATACTTACAATTATTTTGGAATATAACACACACCACTTCTAACACCGACTGCTATGTCCTCTAACACCACGGCTAGCACTCAGTACCCTCCCATTTTTCAGGATTTCCATAGCTCTACCTGCCTTACCTGGACAGTAAGGAGCAGACACATTTAACAGTCCTCAGAGATTTCCTATTGCTGTAACAGCTCTAGGGATGATCATAAAAACTGTGGTGCGCAAGAACTCTGGACAGGCACACCAGTATCAAAGATAATTTTACCTATATTGAACATGACCTAAGAGTCTAGGCAACGCTGGCTTCAATTTGTACAGAAAGAAACTTGTTCACATTGCATGGCTTCACCCAAGAGACACTTCACAACTTGAAAACACACTTTGAACTGCTCAACGCTCAGGATTTGTACTGATTACAGGAGAACAGCACTGTGCGGGGAGCTGCTTTACTCAGTCCTGTCAGCCTCCGCACGCAAACACAAACCCTCTCCGCAGCTCTGGCTGCCTTCACCTGCCAGCGAACAAAACCACAGGCTGGTCACTACACACAGGCTTGATGCACAGCTGGCACCTAAAATACAACTCAGACAAGACTTTGGAGGGTTCTCCTCAAACTCAGGAGGTGAAGACTTTGTTACATCCAATTTTATTTTTATAAAAATGCTGTGACATGCAAGCCAATTGAAAAACTGATTCTTTTGTCTTAAACCACATTAGTCCTTTTTCTGCTGAGCAGCCTGCTTGGCATTGTTGGCCTGCATCTTCTTCAGCCCCTTTTTGTTGTGTTTCTTTGCAAATCTCATGTTCCTCAGAAACTTGGGATCAACCTATAAAAATAAGGAAAAAATAAGCCATGTTGTAGAAGGGACATAAGTAAAAACACATATCTGCAGATTGTTCGAATTATTCTCAATGCTGGCTGTGATAAATTCAGACTTTTTTTCTGATTTGTTACATCAACAAAATTATTTTAGCTATCTGTAACCTTCCTTTAATCTACCTATCTTCCTTAATTTCCATAAACAAACAAACAAACCCCAGACCCCAGCAATAAACAGAGAGAGGACAAGTCAAGTACAGTTGTAAATAAGATTGCATTTCCATGTTACAATACATTCTGGATCTGAAGTACCACAAAGCAGCCTTGGCAGGTGAGCACGTACACGTGTCATTCCTGGGCAGAGGCCAACGCCACCTCCTCGGGCCCTTCATTTTTACATTAAAGGAAAAAATTACCAGTGCAGAGAAGAGCAGCTCCCCAGTTTTTGTCAGCTAACTGCTGCCTAATGCATCCTGTCACTGCTAGGACCTGTTCTCAGAACTATCAGATACTGTCCCACTGAGAAACTTCTGCTATTTTACCTTAAGCAGCATTTTAACTGTCACATGTAGGTCTCAGGATTTTGCCATTTTAACTCATGTGAACTCAGTGCAAGGAGACAGACCCCGAGACTGCTGGACTACCCGCAGGAGGGGGCAGGACTGAACCCTTGCTGAGCTACACAGAAGACAAGGCTTTGACGTCATATCCAAAAAGTCAATAATCGCATCTAGAAGGCAAACGGAATCACATCCCTCCCCAAAGCCAAAATGCCCATGTTATATCACTTGTCTAATTCCAGGAAAAGCAGAATGCTGTCATTTTTGTATTGTCCAGAAATGCCAATTCCTCTCATCTTCAGAGTGACATTCTCTGGATTAGTACAGACAATAAAATAACGTTGAGAGGTACAGAGAAGTAGGAGAGACAGCACGACTCAAGAGGGAGCCCGGCTGTCCAAGTGACATGTGTCTGTTCATGCAAGTGGCAGCTAGTGACAACCACCTGAGCTGAACAGAGGTGAAAGCGGTGCCAGCAACTAAAAAAACCAGTTTTATAGACATACAAGGATGGATTTCACGTGGGTTAGAAATATCACAGCTGCAGGTAAGGTAAGCAAAAGATGAAACAGAAACCCACAGTGCTTCTGACCATGTGAAACACAAGCCCTTGTCTGCAAAAAATACGCCAGATCAAAATAACACAAATACTGGCTTTTTTGCATGGTTCAGCCTCAATGACTTAACTGCCTGGGAATTCCAACAGAAATACTCACCCCTTTGAGAGACTCATATCTGTGGGATCTGGGTTTCTTGATGCCGTTTCTGTGCCACTTACGGGCTACATGAAGGACAAGAAAGCAATTCCAGTTACCATTTCCACTATTGTTAAATAGCTGCATCAGCTTCATTTTAAGTCCAGTTGACTCCATCACAATAGATGTGGAATAGAAAGTTTTCTAAGCCTCCCTATTCAAGCTAAATGCAAATTAAGAGTACACCTCTATTCCCATCCCTCTGCACACTGTAGTCTCAGCACTGTGTAAGTTTCTAATCTGAGGACTTTAGGCTCCTCATTGACCAAAAACATACCAATGGCACAATAACAGGCCTCAGTCATTAAGAAGTTCAAGCCCTTGTGTTTAGTGTCAAAGGGCAGCATCATTCACTGTGCAAGACCAAGCAGAACCTACTCGTGAACTCTAACTTACAGCACTGCTGAAAAACCCCAAATGGAACTATTTTATCACTGTGGTCATCTTTGGATGGAAAAGTATCACAGACTGAACAGCACTCAGTAACGTGCTCGGTTCAAACATACAAAATTCCACCTATTTTTCTCCTGGTTACATATTATTTTTACACTGAGGCCAAACAGGTCCTGACTTGTACAGAGCTCTTTCTGCTGAACACACCACGAATACCACTGCCTCCTTCCCCGGTGAGTTTAACTCGCCTCAAGACAGAAGGAAGACCGGGCTGCCACGCCAGAGTGGCTGAGAGCAGCCGGTTAAAGCCTCTCTGCAGGGTGCAGCCCTCGGCCGCCTCAAGGGACGCTGCCTCCCCCCACCTCCTCCCGGGGCCGGGAGCCGCCCAAGCCCCGCATCGGCTCCGCGGCGCAGAAAGCCGAGCCCGGCTTACACTGGTTGTGCGTGGTGTGGTTCTTGGACTTGGCCATGGCTGCACCTGCGGGAGAAAGAGACAGGCCTCAGTCGGGGAGGCCTGGGGAGGGGCGGCCCGGCCCTGTCCCCCCGCAAAGCCTTCTCGAGGCTCTC
>VZZY01013988.1:311177-342818 GCA_013400335.1 Eurystomus gularis | reverse complement strand
CGGGTCCCTCCCGCTTCGACCTCGCACGCCGGGAGGGACCTGCGGCAACAGCGCTCCGCAAGACCCGAGCCCCAGCGACGCGGCGGGCCCGGCCTCTTAGCGACACGGTTCCCACAAACACCGCGGTCCTCCCTCCAACACAGTCCCTCCTCCAGCACGGCCTCAGCCGGGATCCGGGGCCCCCGTTGCCCTCGGTGTCATGGCCCGATGGCGGCAGGCGAGGAGCCCCAGCCCCTGCCGGGGTGCGTGCTCCGCTGTGCGTGCCACGCTTGGGCAATAAAAGCACAGACACGGGGTATTTTCTCCTCGGCGGATGCATTAAACGCTGCTCCTTTTGATGTGTGCAGAAGACAGGCCCGTGCAGAACGGCTGCAGACAGCTCTGCGAGCTTTCAAACGCTGACAATTCGCAGCTTTGGCTGTGCCACCTCAGCAACCCCCGAAAACCCGCCTGGGATCGATCGGCACGTCTGCCGCGGTGGCACAGACACAGCTCGGGGAGGTTCTGCGCTGTGCCTGGTCACGCTGGCCTGCGAGTTTAACGTCTCACCTCCTCAAAACATCCAGACCGACACTTAGATACTTTAGTATCCGAGAGACACTGAAATGATGACTACGTGAAGCTGTGTTTGTCTGTGATGCAGCTGCTTGGCAAAAGCACCAACGAAGCCAGAGCAGCAGGGCGATCTTCCTTCGATGGGGTGTTGCTGATGTGGGCAGCCCGGCTGGAGGGGTGTGGAGCCGGCTGCCAGTGGCCAAGGGTTGGAATTCAGTCTCCCGGCAGCTCTGAATGCAGGAAGATGTGTGATACGGCCATCAGGCTGTGCTGCTGTGGGTGATGCCCTGGGGAGGCATCTGTGGTTATGGATTGAAGCGTCTCTCACGGGGAAGTGTGGAAAGAAAAAGGGGAACCAAAGGCTGAGCTCACCTCAGCCCGTTGGGTTGTATCCGTGTATGAACTGCAGCATTAAGGTCCCCCCATTGCTGTGCTTTCAAGTGGGAACCCTTATCAAATGAGCAAAAAAGGCCCAGCTTTTCTGCATTGTGGTAGAATCTTTTTATGGCATTGCCTTTATTTTAAGATGAGAGGCCCATAAATAACCCAAACTGGAAAAAGTAGCCCAGAGACCAAAGGCCCTGGACCAGTACATGTAGAGAGAACCAGATGGTTTTTTCAGTGGCTGACTGCTTGCAGAGCAATGAGCTGCTCTGCCTCAAGTTTGGATACCTGTGAACAAGTTGCTGTTATTACAAAAATGGGAAAAAAATAGATTGTCCTTGATAGACAGGTAATGCTAATGAAACACATTAAAAATTTAAAAAAAAAAAAAAAAAAGTTAATGCAATTTAATTTCAGTATTTCTGTTATTTCCAGCAAGACTTAGGTGGCAAAATGCATTTGGCTTTTTTTTTTTTTTCTTTTCCGTTCTGGGCAGCTGTTATTAGCAAATAGTGTAAAAATACATTAAAATAGCAATATTCTTTTACTGGCATTTTGCAGCTGGAATACAAAGTTCTCCACAGAATCCTCCTTGATACGCAGACTTCTGAGTTTTTAAACTCTGGTTTTTAAAACTTCTTTCTACTGTAGTGATCTGTGGCCTTAAAATATTCAGACATCACTGTGGCCAGCTAATTGCAGCCAACAGCAGGGAGAAAGCCTGACTTTCCTGATAACCCAAAGAGCCAAGCTCAGGGGAGGATAAAACTCAATCCCAGAAGCATGTTTGCCTCCACTGCATAGCAGAAGGCAGAAAGAAATATGCTGCCAGAACCCCTTACCGTGCCCATTAGATTGTGAAAACTCTTGATCTTTTTCACTCATTTCTGAGCCTTCCTTTGTAGGAAGAAACAGAAGGGTTTGTGTTATGGTTTCAGTATCTTTCTCAAGTTCCTTCAGTATCTCACTGCAATTATTGCTGCCAGAGTCTTCGCAGCTGCTGCTGGGGCGACATGAATCAAGCAGTCAGGCAGGTGGGGATGAGAGGAGCTGTGCTTAATGCCCAGGTGATAAACAAGACCCGTAAGCCAAATTATTAAAATAAAACTGTGGAAGTGCATTCAGTTTACAGCACTGAGTATAATAGATTCAGGGTAGTTTATAAACCACTGCAAACCAGTGCAGAATATCAGATAAAAAGGGTGAACCAAGGCTGAGTGATCAAGGTCCCTTGAATTTCTCCTGTGCTCTGATGAGCTGCGATGTCTCTAATGATGTTGCTGAGAACAATTGGCCAGTTCAAAACCTTCAATCATACTTTCAGTGATTACAGACTTAATTAGTGCATATTAGCCCAAGTGCCATCTATTAAAGGAGCTGTGCTCATTAAATAGGATGGTAATTACTGCAGCTGCAAAACGATTATGAAAAAATCACAGGTTAAAATAAAAATCTCACGGTGCCTTTGACAACGATGTTATCTCAGTCAATGTCTGTGCATCACACACGTTTGTGCTGATTGATGTCTGCTAGGTTTGTCATGGCTTTTGTGCTGACACCACACTTCAGCAGACTCCTCTAATCTTGCCTCCTCCCTCCCAGTGAGCTGACATTTGGACTTGGGGTAATGAATTACTGCAACTGCCCTCATTTAGTAATGCCAGTGACTCGGAGAAGTCACTGGCTAAGTGCTCTGTAGGTATAAATCTGAAAAACCTCACGAATTTCTGGGGAACCACTGCGATTCATCCCAAAAGGGATATGGGCAGGGTTTTGTTGACATTTGATGCAATATTTTGGAGGTGTTTTGACATTATGTATTCTGATACATACATTTAAGGAAGATGTTACATGTAAGAACCTCCTCCCAACTTGTCTTGGGGCTCAGGCAGCTTCCATAGGCCATGCTGAAATGGGAATGAAGCACGGGGTGCCTCCCTTGGGCACTGCTTGCCCACGGGCCACCAATGGTCAGAGACCATTGCTCTAATGCATTTCTTCTGGGGACATAGGGAAGCCACTCAGGAGGCCTTTCTCAGCAGCTGGGAGCACAAGTGACCTGCTGCCATCCCCCTGGGACTGGGAACCAGCTGTGGGACCCTGCACTCCTCCTGGATCTGTATCTGCTCACCCAGTGTGGCACCAGCCCTGCCATGGCACCTGGACGAGTGTGCTGCTCTATCCACAGTTACAGTTACTACTGCCTCAACTCACACTTGTACCAAAGAACACCTCCTTGTTTAACGAGAAAACAAGGCTGCCCTCACCTCTGCACGGTGCCTCCTGAAACAGGGGTGCTCGCGGGGCTCGGTTGTCCGGTGCAGTGCCGATGCTGGCGCTGAGCCAGGCTGTTTTACAAGAAAGGCTCGAACTGAGGTTGAAGCTGGTAATTTCCCAAGACGTTGGGAAATTTCCTCCTCATTTCCACAGGAAGAAGATGAGGAAAGGCCACATTCATGTAGGAAGCTGGACAGCATGCCAGTGTAGCTCTCCAGTCCCCTGACACGCAGGCAGCCTCGGCTACATGGTGTCCTCCGCCCCGGACACAATTGGTGGGAACAGTTTCTGGTGTTGATTAGGAGCCCAGCTGACTTTGCTTGACATGGACTCTGGGGTGCCCCTAAAAGCTTCTCACCTACAGAGAGGTATCAAGCAGTGCAGAGAGCATAGTGATGCTTTTGAGTGTCCCAGCTGGCTCACAGGGAAGGTGCCCACCCCCAGCCTGGGCTACTCCCAGGGCAGCACAGGCACTTGTCACCAATCACCCTTCCTGCCTTGCTCTCTGCAGACACCATTGAAGTGGAGCTGCAGTGTGCAGCGTTTTGCCTGTGTCAGGGACAGCATCTTGTGGGGTATGGCCACCTTCATTGTCCTCCTTTCCCCCAACAAGCAGAGGCAGGGCTGAGCCAGCTGGTGAGCTCCTGAGGGGTCCCTGCCTTGGTAGGATGCGGTGGCTTTTGGGGCTGTTCCCAGCTTGTGGGCAAGCAGGGCCTGGCTGTACTGTACACCCGAGCTAGCGATGCTAGAGGGGAGTGAAGATGATGGACAGTCCCCAGGGACAAATGGCCAGTATGCTTCCAGAGAAGCCACCTGGAGAAGCAGAGACACCAGGACATGGAGGCACTAGAGGGAGCCTGAGCATTACAGATCATGCTGTGAGCTCGAAGTGGGAGCTCAGGTCCCAATCAAGAAGGGACATCTCCAGGGAATAACAGCAAGTTTCCCCCATGACCTGGCATCCTAACTAGCTGTGGTTTTTTTGCCTTAACATCTGTTATAATTTTCTTAAAGACAGGGAGAAATACTGTTTTGCTTATAGAAAGTGCCAGTCTGCCAGCAGGGAGACAGCTGCTGGCTCTGTGCCTTTGTACAGAGGTAAGAAAAACCAGTGGCAACCAGTGGCAATTGTCAGACGGGAGGGTTCAAGAAAGCAGGATTTTTTACAAAGCAAAGGGGAGCAGAAGTGCTGATCTGCAGCCACGGGTATCCCTATGGGATCAGCTGGTGTGACGCAGCCCTGCAAGAGCTCCTGGACTGGTGGCAGTGACACGCGAAGAGTAGCTGATGCTTGTGTGCTCCACCAGCTGTGCTCCAGTTAGCACCAGTCAGGAGAGCTGGGGCACTGGAAGAAGAGGCTGCAGAGCTTCAGTCTTTTATTTTCCCCAGCAATATTTTCATTGCATTGGCTTTAGACAAGCAGCAGGGTCACTGGTTCATGATCTGGTTGTTTGAAACTACCCCTGCCACCAGTGTCTCCAAGGATCAGTGCCAAGAGCGAGAGCAGGAGTCTTTGGGTTAGCTGCAGATAGGCATCAGCGCTATGATGGGGCAGGGACCGGGGAACAAATTTTTGCACTGGTGTTTAGACACAGTGGGGGATGGATGTGTTGGTTGCAAGTACATCTGCAAAGCATCTTCTTTTACAGTGTTTGCACTGGGCCAAAAGTTGCTTTCAGTGGAGTAATCAAGTTTAGCTCAGCAGAAATCAGAGGAGCAACCAGAAGAGAGGAGTGAGCAGGGGCCACAAACAAAAGTTCCATCAGTCCTGGGTGTCCTTTCATTCCCCCCCAGGGACCATCCCTCAGATCAGCCCAGACCCTCTGCACATCCTCCACGAGCATGCTCCTGTAAGCAGCTTCCCACCACAAAGGCAGAAGGAAATATCAGGCAGCAGTCTGCAACGCAGTCGTGACCTTTCTCTCCAGACCTGCCACTTCCTCCCACTCTCCCCAGAGCTGGCACTACTAACAACTGGTTTCCTCTTGTTATTTTCCCACCTCCGCTTCTTCTTCCAGAGGGGAGGCCATGCTGGTGGCCCACGTACCGGTGACTCACAGGCTGGGACCCACGAGGAGCCAGCTAAGCCTGGCCAAACTTAGTAACATCTCATTTTCCATTGCCTACACCCTCGCTGCTTCTTCTGGCTAGGTTCATCACTGGAGACCTTCTCCAGCTACCTGCAGGGTTGGGGAGGACCAGCGTGATTGTGTTTCCTTTAAGTTTTGGCAATGCAGGAGCTGGGCTGAGATGGAGTGGCCCTTGATGCAGATAAATTCTTTCTTGGTGAGTGTTTACCCAGTTTCCTGATAGCTGAAAACCATGAGATGTTCTGGACATCAAAGGGAGCTTTTCAGGCTTGAGAAACATCTAAATAAAGATATATAGAGAGAACAGAATAGTAGATGTATTTTTCTGGAGGCATTTGAATGATTTGAGGGGAGGTTTGGGAATTAAAAGCCAATTTTCCTCTATGTTGATCAGCCTGGTCCATCTGGCTGGATGTCCCCAAATCAACAAATGATGACTGCAACCACAAAACCCAGCCTGGGGCACCTGCAAGGTGGGGAAGAATGGTCTGCAAATTACGAGGTGCTGCCATGGCTGGAAGCTGGGAATGGAAAACAGCTGGATGATGACCAGGGCTACCCAGAGGTGTGCCAGGCTGGCAGCAGATGGGCAGGCAGAGCACAGAGACACAGCTCCTGGGCAGCTGCAAGACCATTGAGCAGGACCCTGCAGCTCCGTGCAGGGCAGCGTGTAGGGAATAACGCCAGGAAGGAGCAGCTGTGTGCACGCAGCCCACGCTTACTGCTTTAATGGGATTTTCCAGAATACTTTTTGCCCCGGTAACGGAAAAGGAAGCTCGTCTGCCGCTTCCCAAGGCCGGGATGAACGTGTGCAGCCGATGTGACACCTGCTCAACCCGCGCTTCCCGAGAGCCTGGCTGTTTGGAAGGAGTGAGCAGATCCACAGGCACAGCGTGTGCGGAGCAGCTGATTGCTGCAAGGAGGAGGCACGTGGAGGAGGCTGGGAGAAACGGAGAGGGCTGACCTAAATAGATGCTGAGCTAATTTATTCATTTCTCTGCTTTATTATTTAACATGACTTTGAAACAGCTTAGGACTTCTGGTCCCTCTCAGCTCTGCTGCTGCTGACGTTGGGATGGGGTTATTTTTGACCTGATTTTTGTATCACTCATGCTGAAAAGTGCAGCAAAACCTTGCTCAGCACTCCGCTATCCCATCAGGCGGGCCAGGCATGCTATGGGAGAGCTCCAACACAGCCACATTCTAGCCAGGAGCACAGGAAAGTCTTATTTTAAGTTATTTTGAGCTCTTGATTCACCTCCTGCCCAGGAAGGTGTTCAGAATTTGGCCTGCTTTATATGTTGTAAAGAGGGAGATTTATCTCCAATTTAGCTGGCTGGCAAGAGGATTGGTGAGTTCGTACAGCACGAGGCAGCCTTCAGCCTCCGCAGACATCTCCCCTTGGGCAGGCTGCCAAACGCAGCCCCAGGCTCTGCAGCACAGGGGCTTTCAAGGATAAACCTGGAGCCTGTCTCACTTGCAGCCAGCCTCCTCTCTCCTCAAATCCTAGCAATCCCCTGAAACACTGTCCAGGAGGAATTTAATATGAGAGGGACATGGAGCCCCAGCTGTTAGGAGAGCTGTTTGGGCTGCGGTTCGCTCACGGGCTGCACGTGTCCCCTGAGAGCCCACAGCACGTTTTAGCGCTGCTGAGGTTTAAAAGCCACAAGCTGGGGGAAAAAAAATTATGCCAGTGCAGGTTGTCTAAACCCACACACCGTTTCGTTGCAGGTAGGTGCAAGGGACAGAGCTGCTCCTGCATGAAGTGGCTCCTTAGCAGGATTCCAAATGTACAACACCCAACTTGTGCTCTACAGAGCCCTTTAGTTTTGTCATTCAGGTTTGTCACCTACGTACAAAATTTAGGCCAGTGTTGTACCCAGTTACCCAGTACCTCCGTTACTAATTTTTAAAATGGATTATTCATCAACCTGCTTGATTCCTTCACGATTTCTAAGCATTAAAACCAGCCTTGATGCTATTTAGCTCGGCAGCAAAAACATTTCAGATCATGACGCCTTCACATTGCTGAAGAGTTTCATGATGTTGGTGGGGGTGGAATAGTGCAAATTAGCAGAAATGAAGCAGTTAATGAGACTGCATGTTAGTTTTCCAAACCAGGAGGCTTGAGGCACTGAAAGGAGGCTGTGAAGGTGGGGGCCACTTCGCCTGGCACAGCCAGCCCCTTGTCCTGCCTTTGCTGTCTAAATTGGAGGCTGCATGGGTCCTCAGCAAGGTCTCATCCTGCCAACCCACAGGGTGTGCAGCCTGGCTCACATCAGGCTTTGATCCAAAGGGTTTTGTGTTTTCAGGGTCTTTTTAAATAAAAAGTGATACAGTGTTTAGATACTTTGGTCTGAGCCAAAAAGAGAATGAACCTGTAAAGGATGGAGGCAGCCAAACTGATCTGAAGTTTCTCTTTCCCTCCCTGTATCCTGGACCAGAGTTTGGTGGATGATGCCCTGATTTTTCTAGGGCAGAAGGGCACACACTACCCCATCCCAGACCCTCGGAGGTCTGGGGCTTTGATGCCTGCGCCTTAATTTCACTGGACTAATTAGGATGGAGTTAAGGCCAACTGAGTGTCACCCTGGGATCAAGGATCTGTTATGTGGGCAGAACTTGTACCCTTCTCCCCAGTGGCAGGGGCTGTGATGGAGGGTAGAGTCCTTTAATGAACCGGCCACCGGTTTTGGAGTGGGCAGCAGGATGGTTTTCGGACTCAAGGCAAGGGATCCGGTTTGGCCGCCGGCTCACCTTTATCTGCGCCGAGAGGATTATTGGGAAGCTGTGTTGACAAATGCTGCAGCTAAAAAGGAAAAGAAACTTTCACATAAAGATGGCTTGTTTGTGCAAAGCGGAGAGGGAATAAAGAAGCTGACATTAAACCCGCTGCTTACCTGCAGCTCATCTGATACCATGACTGAAACCTTTCATTTGCAGCAACGTAATCCAAGATGTTTTTTCTGCAAAGCAAGAAAGTAGGTTATTGCTCAAGCAGAGCTGGGGAGGGAGAAGTAGACAAGCAAGGCCTGATCCTGCCAGGTGCTGTGCACCCTGCACTCCCTCTGAGCAGAGCTGAAACCCTGGCTGGAACCCTGATTTAGGGGTTTTGGGAAGAGCTTGCATGCAAACCCTTTCCAAACCTTTGAATGGGCTGCCCACACTGCCGACAGCAAGGCAGCAGGCAGGGCATGGGGTGCTCCAGCCCTGCCTTCAGCTCCTGCACCTCTAACCCAGGGACCTGGAGGCCAGAGACATAAACCCAGCGATCCCCAGGTACACTGGAGCATCCAGGGCTGCAGCTCTGAAATGCCAGCACTTTAGTTACAAATATCACCCAAATCCATCAAGCAGTGACATGCATCAGTGAAGAGCCAGCAGCGGGAACTTCCCCAGGGTAGCGGGGATGGGGACATAAAAATACATAAAATTAAGCCAATCAGGTAAGCATAGCCTCAGAGGTGTCTGCAAGCACGACCCTTCCACCCTGGCCTTCATTAGGGCTTTGCACACATTTAAAGCAAAGCCTGGACCAGCCATCTGTGCAGCTGAGCATGGCAGATGTGCAGCCCATAGCCACAGTGACAGCTGGGGGAAAGACACCTGCAAGGACCCGGATCTGAGCAGCAGCCCCTGGATGCGGGAGGTCACGCTCAGTGTTATGCTTTTCTTACCCAGAGTGAAGTCCCATGCTGGAAGCTAAGGTATGGCAAAGGAATTGCTAATTGCCCTGTAAGTGCTGCAATAAATGAAGCATCCATTAAAATAATGCTTACACAACAGTGGTGGCTTCCACTAAGTGAAGCACATTAAAACTCTTGCTTAATGAACATGGTGGGATGGCTGAGGGGAGCGCTGGGACAGGGGGTCTGAGCTTTCCAGGACCAGAAACTTTCCATGTGGGAAAGGCTCTGGCTTTGTGGACGCCTTGCTAGTGCTCCTAGAAAGGTGTAGATGACACAAGCACCTTCATTTCAGTTCAGGTTTGGGTTGTTCTCTCAGGTGAGGTGGCTCAGGGCAGGAAGACCTTTTTGATTGATGTCATCCCTGGCTGGTGGCTTTGCAAACTTTGTTCATTAACACAGATGATAATAGAGGCAGGAAGGGGATCTAATGTGCCAGCATTTTCCTTTGACTTTCATTAGGAGATGGGTTTCAAATCACCCCTTGGGATGAAGACATCCCTTGTAGGATTTACAGCTATGTGACATGTTGCCAGCTCTTATCAAGCTGTCTGCAGCATGCAGAGACCCCTCCACCCCTGGCTGCTGCCTCCTGACCCTGCCAGGAATAAATATTTAGGGAAAGAGTCAAAAGAACCCTCTCATTTGGCATTTTTCCAGTTTCTAGCAGCAAGAGCATTTACTAAGCTCCTCGCTCATGTTTAATAATTTTCTAAGGAACAGTTGATTCAATATAGAAGCATCCTTATGGATTTCACAGATGTCAGCAGGGCAGGTGTGGCCCTGATGGGGCTAGCCTTGCTCTTACAGCTCCACCAGTAAAGCCCCAGAAGTTCTATACTCAGGAGCAGGAGGAGCTGGGGCAGAGTCTTGGGCAGGTGGCCAGATTGCTGCCAAGGAAATTGCGTAGCACAAGTCAAGTATGGGTATCAGCATCTGCTGCTCCCAGGACTTCACCTTATTTACCTTATGAGGCATGGGTATGGGCATTGGAGCTGCTTGCCTGCCAGAGATGGAGGAGCTGCAGCGCAATGGGTGAAAAACAGCTTAGCAGGAGGCTGAAATACTACATTTCTAAGCATTTGCTTAAAAATTTCCCTTCCCTAACTAGCTAGTGTGCAGAAATCTATTGACGGTAAGTCAGGTCCTAATTTCTGCAAGGTGCTGGTGCTCCCCTGCAGCACCACCCATGCTTTCCTTTGGCCAGGCTGCCTGCTTCAGGTCCCAGCTGTCTTGGCCTACCTGGGATGCAGACAGCTGCGCACTTTGCTCAGCAGCAGTGAAATCCTCTCCTCTGCAGCACCAAGCAGGTCTTGCATTATTTGTCAGGACTGATGAGAACGTAGTGGTACCCATACACTGGCCATGGTGGGATGGGAGCAAAGCATGCAGCAGCCCTGGCCTCTGCTGCCAAGGGCCACCTCTACCATCCCCACCTTCCCTGCTCTGCCTTATTTTGGGGGAGTGGAGGGTGGCAGAAGGAGGGTGTTGGTGAGTCCCTGCGCTTTGCAGTTGCTGTAGCAACTGTGGTGTCTCTGGCGGCAGGAGCACACGTTTCCTGCAGCCAGCAGGAGTGTGAGCTGGTTACTTGCAAGCAGATTATTTCTTTTTTTCCCCTGCTAGAAAAAAGCCTCCCTCTGCCGCCCCCACCCCAAGCAGCCAGAGCCCAGGAGCGGCTGCTGAGGCTGCAGCAGAGGCACAGGGTGGCCCACGTGCTGATCCAGTGGGATGCTGCTGCGTCTTCCTGCTCCTGGGCAATCTTCTGCACATGAGTCAAAGTCTCAGCACTCCCTCCAGAGCCTCTGCTGCTCCCCCTCGGCTCCTTGGCAAGGACAACCTGCCTTTCCCTAACGCAATCTCAAGGCAGGGTGGGTTGCTGCAGCCGCGAAGGCTCTTCCCTGGGGCAGCTCAGACCTGAATTAATTTCCACAAGAATTAGAGCATCTGCTTTGGGGGGAGGGATCAGTCTTGATCAAAACATTCTCAGTAGCAGAGGGTCAGCACAGGCTTTGCTAAGTTACTTCCCTGATTAATGACCTTTAAATAATAGAGCCTTTTTCAGAGGCTGGATTCATTGGGTGCCCATCTTGCAAGACTTTGCCTGCAAAGTCCCATCACTCTCCCACTTCTATCACCTTTGTACCTCGCAAGCCCTGACCTGCTCCCCCTTACTTTTCTCTTCGAGAAACCAGAGAGACAAAGCTCCTTGAGCCAGCCTTGAAATGCTCTGGTGCCTCTTCTCCAAGTCACTTCTTAGTGACTTGGTCTTGACCTCGAAGCATGCTGCTCCAGCGTGCCACCCTTGTGCCAGGACCTTCCTTTGGCCATGTGCCACTGCAGGCACCCACATCTACTTGGAGCCCATCAACCTGGTTTGGGCTCCACCCTGTATATGACACTTGTGTCTTTTCCTCCAGAAATGTGACTTTACATTCAGTTCAAGTAAAGTATATCTTGCTAGCCTCTGTCCAACACAACCAACAGCTCAGATCAGCCTGTAGATACACAGGAGAATAAAGTGAGCAAAGCTTAGTGCTCACACTTCAGCACTGCTCACCACCCATGGCTCAGGGTTGCATCTGTTTTGGTTTCATTTGCAGATTTAAGCCCCAGCCTTGCACAAGTGCAGAGACCTGCCCTGCTTTTCCAGAAGGTCATGAGCTCTGATCCAGCCTTTTCACCACCTGCCCTTGGGATGGCTGCAGCCACTGCCAGAGAGGGCAGGAATTGCAAGTAGGGCTGTTCTTCGTGACAGGGAGAGGCAAAAAGGGATTGAGTTGCTCCCACCTTGAGAGTCCACCCTCTAGGAGTTTCCTGGTGGGAACTAAATCTTCCTTCCTCAGGTAGTCACCTTCACCATGAGGCAAGAGAAGAGCAATGCTCAGGCAGGGGCTGTTGTCACCCAAAATAGGGTTTTTTTCACCCCAATAATGCTTGATGTGCCATTTCTTATCTGGCATTTTTGGGGCTGCAGTGGAGCTTTACGTTCGCTGGGAAGTTTTCTTGAAGAACAGGTTGGCCAGTTGGGGAATGTTTCTGCTATTTTCAGCCTGGGACGTTTTCTCTTTTTTTTTTCTTCAAAGTACAACAAAAGCCCTGTCAACAAGTCACAAAAGAGTAATCTCAGCCTAAAATATGAGCCCTGGCATGGGAGGCCATTTGACTCAGAAGCCACTTCCCATCTTTGGAGACTTGAAGTATGTTCCACTTCGTCATCCCGAAGGTCTTTAAATGCTTATAAAAGCAGGGTTTATTTATCCACAGTCAGAACAGCCTATCTATTATCTTGAAGGCTGAATTCAGAAAGTTTCTTCAGAAATTTATTGGTTTCATTCCTACCAGTCTGAACAGAAGTTTTCCACAGAGTCTGTCAAAATACAAATGTCTCAATTCCAACTTCCTTCAGTCTTTAGCAAGACATCACATTAATTGTGTTTAAAAAAGCACTTTTATTAGTTACTGAGAAAGCAGGAGTCTGGCAGCTATTCCTGACCACTAGCTATTCACTTTTGTGAAGTCTCCTTTAACGGTGGTTTGATCCAACACAGTGGTTTCCTCCATCAGCAAACTCAGCAGTGCCTGGAGCCAAAGAGACCAGCTCCAGGCAAAGATTATTGGCTTCAGGTCTCAGGGGCTCCTACTGCTGCCTGGGCAAAGCCCTTCAGCCCCTCTTCAGGCTTCTTGCATCGCCACTGTCAGAAAAAACAGAGTGGTGGAGGCACATGGTCAGCCTGAGGCCAGGGATATCAATGAAAGCAAGCAATAATACACATAAAATGGGGTAATTTCATCCACATCTGTGATGCTTTCAAGAGGACTTGGGGATCCATCTAACAGCTTGTAGGAGTTTTGTTTCAGTCTGATTTTGCATAAGACTGTTTCAGCCAACAGCTCAGCCTGGTGATAATGCAGCATCTACTTTGCAAAGGAAAGGCGGTCACGAGAAAAGCCAGCAAGTCCCAGTCCTCTGAGGGGCAAGGAAATTTATCTTCCCCCATGTGATCTCTGTGGGATGCTCTGGGATCACTCCTGCCAACATTCAGTCATTCTGGAGCTGTGTGGGCAGCCAGAAACCCAAACCTCCCACCTGCTTCCTTGCATCAGCCCTCCTGGCTTCCTTTAGTCAACACCAGAGCATGCAGAGCAGGACGCCCACGGCTTGTGTCTCCGTGCCTCAGCCAACTGCAGGATGCCCGCAGTTCCCTGTGATACAAGCTCCATGGTAAGGTACAACCCAGTCACTAGCATTTAATGGAAAAACTCAGCTCTACTACATATTTGCTATTGACTGTCCCATTATAAACAAGGTGACAGATGTTAAGTGGCATTAAATGACACAAACGGAGGTTGGCCTTTCCCTCCCGGCATTTTTTTCAGCGCCCCCAATGCCACACCAAACTGAGTCCCTGCTTACACTTCAGCTCTGAAAACACTCCGATATCTGTGGAGGGATACACCAGTCAACAGAAACTCAGAGAGGTGAGCTTTCAGACAGGAGAAAAAGCTGTACCACCCAAAAAGTGCAGCGCGGCTCCTGTCACAACCTTCTTCTATCCATTGGTGTAATACAAACTCACCCAGGAAAAATAAATTATCTTAAACTTAAGGATGGGTATCCAATACCCAAATCTTACAGTAACTGGAGTCATAAAGCAGCTGAAGATATTTTGATTGGAAAAACGCCTTCTCAATCTCCCTTGCTGTCAGAGTGCCCTGGGGGATCTCGAGGCCACTTACAAGAGTGCAAAGGATCAAGCCTAAGGGGCAATGAACATCAGGAAGGGTCTTCAACTGAGCACAAGCTCTTCGTCTCTTTCTCTAATTTTAGGACTCCACTCAAAATTTTAGACTAGAGACGTGGCAATTACGGGCTGAGCAAGGTCTGGTCACAGCTTCTGCATGGGACACAGCTCCTGCAAAGAAAAGCAAGCACCAGTGCAGATGTGTTCTGGAGGGACCTCATTGCCTACAATTTAGTCCAATTTCGCTTTCAAGCACTGGCCTAATCACAATTACTAGAGGCCAGACGGCGGCATAATTTGTTGAGTACCAGGACCTGATGTTCTCACATGTGCTGGTTTTACACTTGTGTCATTCACCCACCTTATCAGAGCCAGCTCTGACTTCTCCTGGCTGGATGGAGAGGAGAATCAGGCGTTTCCGTTATTTAGCCCTTGGACATGGCCACATCCATCCTGAAAAACAGCCCTGTCACATGCCCTTTGCACAGCTGGGGAGAGCCTCAATTACACGGCAGTGGCCACGCATGGGCCACCAGCCCTGTTGTTTACAGGAAGCACCGGCGCAAAGCATGGAATTAGAAAGACCGCAAGGAAGTGAGGGATTATTTACTGGAGATTAAAGGATGTGGAAAAACCACAGGACAAATCAGTGGGGCCTAAGCAATGGTTGCTGCTATTTCCGTCTTCCAGATGCTGGCATTCATATGGGTCATATTGTGACAGGAGAATTTTGGAGGAATTCAGCAGGATGGACGGTTGCTCTGCTTTTGAACTAGTAAAACACACCACAGATTAGGCCCTAAACACACTGGAAGGATGGGAGGGATGTCTGCTCCACTCCTTCCCTTCCTTAAACATTCCCTTGAGTCTTCCTTCTCCACAAGTGCCATTCCTGCTTTTGGATTGCATCTTCAGGCCTAGCAGCTCCAGCTAGACCAGTCTGCTGGCAAAGCCCCTGGGACATCACCACGGGTTAGCCCAGATTAGTCAAGATCAAGCATCTCCTCAAACCTGGAAAGAAGTGGGATGGTGGTTAAGGTCCAACATCTCAAGGCCTTCAACACAGCTGCAGAGCCAATGGGAACCAGTATTGCTTAGAATATCCATGAAAAGGGGGGAAGCTACCAGGTGAAGGTTAATCCTGATCCTCCAACCTAATCCAGTCTAGCCCAATTCCTCTCAAGACCATTTCTTCTCCAGGCCTTTATTTTAAGCACCCACAACCTCCTTTTCCACTGGAAAATTCAAACCCATCAGCACAGTTTCTGGTGGGAAGTTATGCAGGCAGGGCTTGTGGCCAAGCAGAGACATCTTACAAGTGACAAGACTTATTGTAAGTGCCTCGGCCCAAGTGCTTGTGAGTTCACCTAATTTTTGGTGAGGTCTGCTTTTCAGCTAAGACAGGCCACCAGGGTTTCAGGGGTTGCTCACGAGCTCAGAAAGTTGGGCTGTAACTGGATTAGGTCTCATGTCAGTGCACACCCACATCTATCTGCAGCTTCAGATATACAACTGCTGCTTCTGCAGCTCTCCAGGATGGCCATGTATTCAACCGCACTTTTCCCAGAAAATTCCTCAAAGATTTTCCAAATGCTTGAGTATACTTTCTCTAGCATTTTGCACCTGGCAGGTAAAGCTGTTTGCCGTACCACTGTCCTTGTCCCACAGCTACACTGGAGATGTTGCCCTCACCAGTCTCCTATCACAGGGTCAGCACCCAAACTCCTCCACCAAGCCCTTTCCCAGGGAGTCAGGTGACTCATTTGCTGTCTCTCTTTCCAAAGACATAGATATCACTTTGTTACCTTCCCTTGCTAGCCTCTGCTGTATCTTAGTGCCACACAACATCAGGCCACTGCCACATGCCAAGTGAAAACATCCCCTGTCCATCTCCACTGTTGATACAGATTGAGCTCTCATCACCACCACCAAAACAGCATCTGCAGCAGCACCGTGACCCTCTGTGCTCAGCGTGGGGTGGTGATTCAGCCCTGACTCAATAGGAAGGTGGCCATGGACTGAAACCCCAACCCTGCTCCCTGCACAGTCCATGGTTAACACGATCCTGCTGGAAATTACAGAGCTCCAGCAAAGGCGATGGGAGGGAGGCTCCCCTTGGTGAGGAGGAACCTGCAGGAGGCTCCCACTGACGTTCTTGTTTTCTCCCTCGCTCTGCATCCATGCAGCTGAGCGACAAATGGCACGTCGCCTTTGTGTTTGGCCCTGAGCAGTGCTTGGCTGCTGGTGCCATACCACAGGCTCTGTATGGAAAGCAAACAGTAGCTCAGTAGATTTTTCTCTCCTTTCTTTTTTTTTTTTGTTCTCCTTACAACGAATAGAGAGAAAGGATGAATGAGCTTATTTTACAGCCTCAGAGGAATACCCAGCCATTGTTAGCTTGACACATGCTGCAAAAAGTGATGGCTAAGAAAATAAAAGCTTATTCTTTCCTGAATGGTTTGGCTGATAAAAACCACACCACCACAAAAACCTTTCCATGGGCCAGCAGCAACATTCCCATGAGCTACGTGGCTGATCCACAACTCAGTGACCTTCAGAGCAGGACCTGACCCGATGCATGTAACAAAAGGAAAGTGAAGATCTGGGCTTACATCATTTCTGAGGAGCCTGAAGGCACTATGGACCCAGCCCACCCTCCTCTCACAGGTGCCACACAGCACCATGTCCCCATCCTGGGCTCATAGCTGGCGGAGGGAAGGCAACACCATCCCTCTGCAAACACTGACATAGAAATTCTCCAGAATACTTCCTTCTTTCAATTCTCTGCATCTAGAAAATGTTGTTACAAGGTCTAAAAGTCCTCAGTCCCAGCTGGGGCTCAGGCACCTGCAGTGAGTCTCTCAGAGCCAAGGGGACACCAAGGGTGACAACCTCTGCTTCGGAGAACCAGCACTGCCAATAAATGGGTTCAATGGCACTTTCTCTCCTTGGAGAGGAGGACTAAGAGCCAGTGCATGCAGTGAAAATAGTCATGCCACAGCTGCTCAGTTAATTAACTCAATTAATTTTAACCAAGACCACTTGGATTGTTTCACTGCAGCCATCTCTTCTGGGAGAGCCGAGTGCCGTCACCTGCTGCAGCCTCGTCTGAAGCAGTAAACCTGGCTCCAGGGCCATATCTCTTTCCATTCATCACGTAACTTGCTTCTTCCACCAATCCACATAATTTTCCCTCTTACTGAAGTGGTAAAGTCAACCTTAGGAGCTCCACAAATGGGGATTGAGAGTTCAGAGTCTGCAGCAGTCTTGTGCTGTTCAGTGACACGTAAAGGGAAAGAAAAAAAAAATCCTATGAATAGAATAAACCCTCAATAATTTCACCCAAACAAACTTCCCAGCCAAACCAGTGCTTTTTAAGTGATGGATTTAAAAAAAAGGCAGGAAATGCTAGTGAATATACTTCCCTGTTGCAGCTGCAATTACACTTTCAAACACATCTGACTTAGGAGACTGGCTTGGATTTATATGGCCGCATGCAGTTTTTCCTGCTTTATTCAGTGTTCAAAATGGCTGCAAAAAGGAGCTAAACCAGAAGCCTAGCGATGCAGTCCTGGATGCTGAGCCATCACTTCCCTCCATCCTTCTGCCCTGTGTACACAGGGAGTCCTGGGAGCAGCGATGGGCAGGACAGAGGCAACTGAGATCGTGTCTGAGACTGTTTCCTTCCTCTTGCTAATGTGTGCATCAGTGGGTGCATTAATTTAAGGAATAAACGGTGACTTTAAGTCTATAGAATCAGGAGATCAGCTCCCTTATGAAGATGAGCAGAGAGCACAACGGGGCCTAGGCAATTTTATCACCTGCGGCTCCAACCCACGGTCTGTCAGGGAAGCAACACACCACGGAGCAGATGAGATCTCATCTTTTATTAAAGGCAGCCACACACCCGTTCACAGCTGCCTGGTGCCCTTAATAGCAAACCCACTGACCAACGTCTTCAAGGGGTTAATGTTCGAACAAATTACAGTGAGGAGCAAAAAGGGGATTTTACTATAACCTGGATTTTTTTTTTTTAATTTGGATCTATTAAATGACCAAAGCTTTAAGCTGTGCTCCATAGTCCAGCAAGAGCCTCCTCCCGGCACTGGTGCAGCCACCAGCCATGGTTCGCCATCCAGCTGCCTGGGGATGGGGCGAGTGCAGGAGAGGGCTGGTGCAGGGGGGACATATCCCAACCTCGTATTTCATGGATTTCCCCTGCACTGAGCAGGAAGCGGCAGGCTGCTGCTGCAGGAGCCTCCTTACGTAGAGGCACAGGCAGGGGACTGGCTAGGTGACAGCAAGTCTGCAGATCAAATGGCTTAATAGAAACTGGATCCAACTGGTCCAGCCTTGCGGGTTTTGATTTAAACTGCAGTTATAAGGTGTGATTAGAGGTGGGGGATGCTGTGCCAAGAGCTCAGATATGAAACAAAACCCATATATTTAAAAAAAAAAATCCGTCCCCTAAATCTATACATATTTTTCTATTGTTAACTCTTAGCCTGCCACTGCCAGATACCCAAGGAAATCCTGGGCCATCCGAGGACACATTTGGTGCTGCTGCTTAAATCTGGGGGCTGTAAGAGCTCTGTCAGCACTGCAGAGGAATTTGGCCACTGAAGTACTAACATTTATGGTCCTGGTATTAAAAACAACCACAGCAGAGCTTCGTAGGGACCGACCAAGTCTTTTTTGCTACCGCGCCTGAGAGCAAAGGATGTGGATGCCCTCCCTAAAGCCCTCATGCTGGCCAGTGATGGCTGGAGCAGGGGCTGTGTTTTAGCTGACTTCTTTTTGGGTTACTCCTATCGAGTGAAGAAGGAGGCAGTGCTTTTCTGGACATGGTTAAACGAGGTCTCTTTTTCCTGTCTCCAACTAGCTGCCCCAAAATTCAATAGTTAATTTGGCAAATGGAGACCTTTGGAGATGGTAAGGCTATTCAAAACTTCAGCCCATATGGATAAAATCATAATTCAGTAAAATTGCTGGTTCTTTATCTTCATGCAACATCATCATGCAGTTAATTTCAAGCTTTCCAGTAAGCTGTAATATATCTTTTAACCTAAGAGTTCTTTTGCATGGCACTGAAATAGGTCCCAGTCTATATACATCTGCTGCCAAGACAAATGTATGGTTCAGCAGCAATAAAGAGGATATAAAAGACTCCCACGTTATAAATGTAGGAGGTAGAGGATATTTTAGCATGGCAGTGGTTACACTTTTGGCAGCTTTGCTATAATAAACTTTGTTTTCAGAGCCTTAAAATATTCCCTGTGCAGTGAAGACTGACGTATTTGCTTTCAGCAGAGCTGTCTCAGGGGTTGGGGCTGGTGAACGGAGCTCAGGAATGTGAGGGAACACAAAACAGACGGAATTAGTATCACCCCACATTCAAACAGGGTATTTCCTCACAAAATGCAAATATTTACAAATGTTGTGAGGTCCTGGTAGGGCTATTTCCATGAATGCAGATGGGCAGTTGGGAGGTATCTGCATGCAGTGTGCTGAGCCCTGGTGCTGCTTCAGGAGCTGGGGACAAGGGAAAGAAGCTGAACAGGAGGTCAAAGGCCAAAAATATGAGGGAAAAGGGATGTAAGACACTAGCCTTGTGTAGGAAAAGTCTCTGGGGATGTCCACTATCTTACCATCTCATAAAGATCTCAAGTCACCTGCCAGGATGCCACTGCCAGGTGCCTGTCTGGACCTGAGATGTTACTGCCTCAAAGCGGATGGACTCGATCTACAGCTGGCAGGTGGATGTTGTCTTCCACATGTCTCCCAAGTTGTTGTGGACTCTAATGATCCACTCAGGCACTGAGTTACCTATGGAGAAAATGAGCATGTATGACTCATACCTTAGTGCACTCTGGAATGGCAAGAGCAGAAAAGGAGAGCTTGTCTCACACAGCAAAAAGAGGCAGCAGGGACAGCATCATGACTCAAGAGTTGGTGCCTGGTTCTGCCTGCTCTCTGCCTCCCCACAAGGTGAGGCAGGGTTGTCCTCCAGGTCCCTGGATGCCATCACAGTGATGCTGAGGGCAATTAGCTCTGCAAGCAACCACCATTTCCCTTTCCTCTGGGAACACAGCCCAACAAGGGAGGACACAAGGAAAATTGCTTTGAAACTTTCGGATGGATTTCCAGACCCTTAGAGCCTTGTCTGAACCAGAGGCAGAGCAGAGAGGAGCAGAAGAGAGGTGGCTTCCTACTGTCTCCTGGCCCCTGAACCCCCAAATGACATTTCCCAGGGTTCTACCTGCAGTAGGAAAGGGAATTCTGTTGCCCACCCAGATGAGTATGAACCGTCAATTTCTTGCAGAAGGGATATTTAAGAGTTTGGACAGGCCAGGTTTCAATAGCAAAGCAAGCATGAAGCCATGCTCTGCACAAGAAAACATTGGGAAACCTGCAAATGTTGACCTAGCCCAGGGCACGTACTTAGTATCAAACCCAAGAGGAGCTCTGTTAAGTAGGTCCACTTGCTCTGCGTCAGGTGCAGTCCAGACACCCAGAGATTTCTGTGGGTATGGAGGGCCAAGGTTAATAATGGGGTAAAATAAGGGAACAATACAATTTTGCAATGTTTTATGTATAACACAACCCCAGAAGTTCAACCCTGCCAGTTAGTTTCTAAGCCAGCAAGGAAAAAGCATTCTTACTATCAAGCCTCCTTAGAAAAGCTGAACTTGGATGGGGTTTTGGCATGGAGGATTTTGAGAGCATGTGATGGCATTATAGTTTCATGCTAATCTGTCCTCATTGTGTGCTATTAAAAATAAATAAAAATCATGGTTTCCTAATCCAGAGGTTACTAATTGTGGGAAAAATGTGTTTGTCACAGCCTTAGCAAGCGCTTAAAAGCGTCACACTTTTGTATTTATTAGCAAGTGAATGTATAAACGCATTGTTACTAACCTGAGTATCTGGATTGCAAAGCCCACATAGCTCCTCTTGCAGGACAAAACCCTCATGCCTTCCTAAGAAACTCTGCACCAAGCAAGGCTCAGCTGCAGGGCTGTGCAAGGGATGACCCAAACCCTTTTGTGCATGGACAACTCCGGGGGTTTGGCAGTGCCTCACCAGTAAATGTTACTGCCTGTGGAAGGCTTGTTTGGGATTCCTAGGAAGGAAAAGAGAAAGAAAGAAGTTATTCTGATAGTAGATCAAGTATCAAAAGAATAAAAATAACCAGGTACTTTTGCAACCTCCAGGCTGAGCCCTCTACCATGAAGCCAGGTGTATATTCCTGCCTGGGGTGACACTCCCCCAGGTTCAAAGAGGCAGCATGACAGCATTGGGGCTCTGAACTCTGCAGATGTGTGAGGCCCAGGAGAATGTCTCAATTTCAAACTTCAGAAAAGCATTTTCATCTTCTTTTTCCCTCTCCAACCAGAAAGGTGAGGCAGCTACAAAGGGAAAATCCCAGAGGGACCGGGGAAAGCTTTCCTCCTCTCATCGTTGCAGCACAGAACAAGGAACCAAATGACCTCCTAGACATGGGCAGTGAACAAGACAGTGAGTGTCTTCCACCAGGACTGCAGTCCTCCTGCAGGGACACACCTGTCCTCTATGCACACAGCAACAGGGTCCTACCCCCTCGGAGGGAGTATGCCTTGGCCAACATTTTGTCAACCGGTGAATAAAGATGATCTAGTCCTTGAAATAAGCCCAACCCCAGTCTCTGCATCACTGAACAAACTTTCCTCTGAACACCTCTCAAACTGAGAAGTTACCTGGGTTCAGCCTCCACTGATCCTTCTGTCCCAGCATACAGTGGGGCACCAGCCACCCCCTCCTAATTAGCTTGATGGGTAACTCTGCAGCAGAAATCACCTCAAGTTACCTTGGCCATGGAGCACAGCGGATCCTTCCACAATGAAACAGCACGGCAGGAATTATCCCAATCCATAATTGCTCTGAGCAGACAATAAACCAGCTCATGCTGGTGGAAGTAGCCACTCGGAGGTAATAACCCAGTGAGTAACAATAATGGCAGCAGATACTTGATAAAAAGCAGGGAACAAAAGAGAAAGCTTCCTCCATTATACGAAGAATGGATGTTTTCTGTTTGCTTCCTTTGGTTCAGAAATGCATTTAGCTTTTTTGGAGAGCAATGGAGTACAGCTCACCCACATGCACAGCAAAAGCGGGTTGCAGGCTGGGGAGAGAAAGGATCATTTTTCAGCAGTGAGGTCATGGGCAGGAAAATTAATTTTCTCTTTTTAATCTTTCTTGGATTTCTACCCAGCCACTATCCAGGCAATTCATTTTCTTCAAGAGGAATATCTGCATATTGGTGGACAAAAAAACCCCAGCCTGCCCTGGAGTGGTTAAAAAAGGGCCCTGAAATACAGACATGCTTGTTCCGCCCCCCACCCTTTACTCTGGAAACTCCCAAAATGGGGCAATGGGAGCAATGAGCCATATTCATCTGAGGAAAATCCTTAAACCCAGGGGCTTATGTGTTCCTCCTGCTCCTTCATGTGCCTTGTGAGCCCAAGCTGCTCACACCAGGAGTCTGGCCCCTTGCCATGTTACCTCTAGTCTGTGGCTCTGCTCCCCTGGCCTAAGCCTGGAGCTCATATGGGGCTATCACCTGCCATTCTCTGCTGAATCGGTCTCTGAGAGCAGGACATCAGGCAGAGAAAAAAATAAATCACCCCATGCTCCTCAAGCACCACAAAGGGCACCGGTGTGGTGAGGGCAGGTGGACGGCAACACAGCTCCAGGGATGTTTATTCTTGTGGCTCTGGCTCAGCAGCAAGTACCTGGCACCACTATTCCAGCAATGCCCATTTCACGCTCGGCTCTCTCCTGCTTCCCCAGGGATGCCACTTGCCACCTCCTACCAAGCCACCCCCTCTGCCCCAGGAGGGCTCTGCAGACACAGGCATCAGTGCCTTGAGGGGGGTCCCCCAAAGATGACAGGAGCTGGATGAGCTGGAAATCACAACAAAGAGAAATAATCAAAATGTGAAAGATGGAAAAGCAAAACCCAGGGGGGATTTGAGTGGGGTTTAAAGATCCAAGTGCCAGTGGGGCATGATGCAACCCTGCTCCAGCTGCACTGAGCTTTGCCCTGCAGAATAAATAAGCCTGCAGACAGCCATCTGCAGTGAAGAGCGGAGCAGGGGAAGGCTCTTGCAGGACTGCAGAGGCTAAGCCCTGCTCATTAAAGTGCCGGGGAAATGTGAATGAAGCAGATGAATGGGTGAAGAAATGAATGAAGGAGGGAAGAGGAAGTGAATGAATATTGCATCGACTTGATGCCTTTCATCCTGGGATGGCAGAGCTGTGCAGCACAGCTGATGGGCAGGAACCGTGTCGGTACTCCCCGGAGAAACCCCCGGTCAAAACAAATCAGATTATTTCCTGTTGACAGAGCCCTTCAGGGGGAGGCAAACAGGGAGATGTGGCATATGGATTCATATTACTTGAAGCAGGAGGCTTTCCCCAAACAAAATCCCTCTGACTCCTCCTTAATCAATGTGACAGATCATTACTTTTTAAGTTGATCTTGTTCTTGCTATTCCAGACACTGTGTGATTTCCATGGCAACGACATCCCAGCCATCCTAAGCCTTTTTCTAAACTCTGTCATCTGCTGTCGAGTCACACCAGTGCATAATGGGAGAGGTGAACAGCAGGGCCACAAAGGTGCCTTTTGGCACAAGGAGGGTTAAAGGCCCCCCCTTTCCCTCACTATGCAGCCCAACTGTGCAAGTGCCTGGGAACCTCTCGCAGCCAAGTGTGGCACAGGGCTTGCAGGCAGCTGTATGGGAGCATGTGGAAATGAAAAATAATTTTCTGAAGGTTTTATTGTGCTGTTCTGGAGCATAATCAGCTGAACCCACGGTCCAGTCTGACTGTGAAAGGGATTCAAGGTGGTTTAAATGGGGACGATGGGAGGGAGCAAGGTGCTGCTGTTCCCTTAGTAATGCAAAGCAGGGTTGGGACCAAACCTGGATGCTTTGGGGAGGAAAGGGAATCCAGCTTCACTTCTGGTTTGGAGGAGAAAGTGTGCTCTCTTCTTCTTTTCCCCATTCTGAAGGAAAAACTAGCTTTGGATGTGATCCTGATCCTCAAGTGCTGCAGGTTTGTAGGCAACCTAGTGCAGCCACCAGGAGCAGCACACACAGACTCAGAGGAGCATCCAGCCCTGCTCGAACACAGTGCCACCAGTCACCCCTCAATGCCAGCTTGATCCCGATTGGCCAAATGGATTTGGAGTGTCACTGTCCCTGCAACATCCTTTAGCTGCTCCTCTAGAAGCCAGCCGCTCACAGTGGCAATGCTGCTGAGCATGGTCATATAAGCCTTTTGCAAGAGTTTAGTAGGATATTAAGGCTGGATGCAAAGCTCAGGGACCATCTGCAGACTTTTCAGTAGGTTTTCAAGCTGACCTCAAGAGCCCAAAGCCTGCCACGTGTTGGGGTTCAGGCACACAAACACTACTGTGCTGAATGAACCAGGGCTGCAAACCTTGTTCACATAGTAACCGCCTCTGCTGCCAGCAGGAGCTGGAAGCAAATTGTTTGTTTTTTCCTCTTTCACTTATCCCGCTCCCTCCAGCGAACAGCTTCCTCTCTAGATAGCCAGGGAGGATTTAGGGCAGCTGAGTGCTACTGGAGGAGCCAGAGCCCGGCCAGGCAAAGCATCTCCCACCCTGCTGCTGGGAAGGGGCTGCAGCATGGCACACAGGATGCCATCATGCCTCGCCCGGGCTCTCAGGTAAAGCACCTTTGTCTGTCCCTTCTTCAATCATATCACCCCTTTGATCCAAACACAGCTTTCACCCCAACACAACATTCCCTGTGCTGTGAAGCAGCTGGCTGGGTTTGAGGGTAGCATCCATGCTATGCCACGGTGACTTCCCTAAGTACTTCAAGACAACATGGAAGACCCCAACCATGGCAGCCAGAGATGGGACATCTTTGGTACTTGCAGGCTGGAAAAGGGACAAAGCTCTAAGAAGAGAAAGGAGTGTGTTTCTGTAACACTGTCAGCTACCCTGCAGGAACTGCTCATGTTGATGCAGGCCTTAGCACTGAACTCAGATGCATTCAGACAACTTCATCAAAAATAGGGGTTTAAAATAAATAACATGGGAAAACCCAGATTGAACAAGCCATCAATGTTCCCTCTATACTTAGGGATATAAATAGGGGAAAAAGTTGTAATCCCTGGGGTTTATAGGGGTATAGCCTCTATAGGGAGGTAGGGGTGTAGCCCAGATGAGGGGTTAACCCCTTTGCCAGCTCTGCAAAGGGATGAGTGACCCTGGTGCCATCCAGCCTGGAGAGCTTTCCAGAAGAGGGCCAGCTGCACAAAGCTCTGGGCGATGGTCTGGGGCTGTGTGGGCAAGACCAGGGCAGAGCGGCTCTTTGGCAGCTCAGCATCTCCCGAGCATCTCAGGCAGAGCCAGCCCAGGCTGTGCGGAGCTGGAGCGCTGCTCCCTCCACCCACATGGACACCGTTTCGGAGAGACGAAGAGGGGAAAAAAAATCAGAAGACAAATTGAGACTTACCTCCGTGGTTTTGCCTGCCACCCCCATCACTCCCCTTCAGCCTAATCATTCTCTTCCTTTTCAATCAAGGCCAATTTGCAAGAGGAGCAGCTCCCTGCGCCTGAGTGCAAAAGCCTTTAATTACTGTCATCTGGGAGGCTGTGCCAGGCTGCCCTCCGGTGCCTTCTCATACTTTTCGGAAGACAGTGCTCCAGGACTTGACACCCCCAACATGCCATTTGTCAGGCTTTAATTTAAACAAGCACTCATTGCCTATTAGGAGGCTGAGGAGAAGGTTCCTGGCGGTCCTTCTGTGGTGCTGCTGCATTGATCGCATCCCAGCAGCAAGCTGATTTCCGCTGCCTCAACTGGGTACCAGCCTGGCAGCAGCCTCCTGCGTGCGACAGCTCACTGCACACAAACCTCAAGAATGGCATTGCTCTGCCTCCTCGCCATCTCTCCTCCTGTTTTGTGACTGGGCTCACATTCAGCATTAAAATAGGATGAAGATGGGAGTATAAATGAGGTCAAGAAAGGGACAAGGCAAATCTGAGGAGACCAGGCTGACTGTTAAATGACACGGCCCCAAAGCATCCTCACCTGCACAAGTCCCCAGCCCTGCATCCCTGGGAGCATTCTCCATTGGAATGCATGCTCCTTATGTACAGTGTGGGTTTTGGTATCAGCCAGGGGGTTGTATTTTATCCTGCATGGTAAAACATGAATGCAGAACCTACATAAACCAACTTGGTACATCCAGCAAGCAGGGATAGGAAACCATCTTGCTGTGGCTGCCTGCCCTGCCACACTTCAGGCAGGATGTGGGGCTGGACGGCCTGTTGGGGTGAGCCAGTATGAGTTGCCTAAGCTGACACCTGGGACTAAGCCAACCCAGTGACCTTGTAGCCTAGGCTCAGCACACACTGAGATACAGTGGAAAGGACTCCAGAAGGTTTCCAGATATCCTGGACCAGCACCCATGGGATGTGTTCTATGAATTACACCCACAAGAGCCATCCTTCTAATATTTCATCTTTGGAGCATTGCCTGTGGCAGAGAAAAGCTGCAGAGAATTTCTGGGGAGCCTTGCCAGTGGGTGGCACTGCACAACCAGCAGTATGGAAGAAGCAGCAGAGCAAGGACCTCGGTGTGGAACAGCAGCACTGGCACTGCACACACATGTGCTGTGCATCTCTGGCTGGACAGCCCAAGGAATCGGATACCACCATAATGGGGATGCTGCAGCCAAGCTGGCGGGAGGAGGAAAACTGCTGGGACGGGAAAGGGATGGGCCCAGTGGGAGGTGAGGAGGCATCAGCAAGGGGTTTGAAGTGCTGCGGTGGTCTAGGCCAGCAGCAATGTGCCTTCTGCAGGCACTGTGGGGTCAGCCCAGTGAGCAGGAGTGTGAATCAATCCGCACCCACACGGGACAGAGCCAACTCATGTACACATGGTTAACCTTCTCAAAGGTAGGAGCAGCTCATCGGCTTCTGCTATCCTACTGTAAAGTTCTCTCTGCAGCTAAAAATCATGTAATATGTCACCCCAAAATATAAAGTCTCACCTTTGGGAACTAGATAGGCTCCTGCCACCAACTCTGTAACCTTGGTGAAGAAGAACGTGGATGTGGTGGGCATAAGAGCTTTTTGGCCATCTTGCCTGTAGTCACAAGATGCCTGGAAGCACCACAGCCATGAAGATATGCACCAGCCACTATGACCTAGAGGACTGGGAGCCTGGAGGGAAAGTGTGCTGCACCACACTTACATCACCTCCTAGCCAAGTGGGAATGAAGTATCCTGGAGCAGCTGGGTAAACCTGGTGAGTGGTAAAGCAGGCTTCATCTGGAGGCTAGCCTGGTCCCTGTTCAGGTCTAGAGTCCTGCTCCGGTTCTAAAGTGGCCATGCTCCTGTGCCACACACCCTTCCTGGCACAGATTTCACCTCCCTTTGCACTGCATCTATGCTTGATGACCCATCCTTGGCATTTCAGTGTTGCCTTAACAAGTTAATTCTCAGAAGGTCTTCAATCAGATATCACATCCCCATCCAGCTAAAAATGCTCTGACCTATCCAACGCAGGAGCCACTCAGTTCTTCCTTTCACTAACAGACTATGATATCCCACTGGCAGCTGGGAACCACAAAGCATTAGAGGAGTGGGGTTACAGAGCCTCAGTCTGACTCCAGGACCACAAGGTTTCACACTGGCCATGGGATTCCTTCAGAGAAGAAGCCAGAGAGACAAGGAGAGGAAGCTGTGAAGGAAAAAACACCTCTCTTGGACTATGCAAAGGGAATTTGCCTGTGATTAGCCATAATGTCTGCCTGGTGAGTGGCAGCACCATCTGACAGCCTCTGCCTTCATAGGGAGAGCCACAGTTTCCCTATACAGCATCTGCGCGGCTATCTCTGCTAATGGGTATTTTCTCTGGCCAGAGCAAAGGCTTCATCCAACAGATTGTGGACTGGCAGGAGACATGAGATTGCAACCTCAAAAAGAATTTGCTCCCGTATCAGAAGGTTTAAAGACCTGGCACCAGGGCTTCCTCCAGCATCTTTCTTCTGCAGGGAACATGCTGGACATGGTGGGGGTGGCTGCAAAATCCCACCTCCTGCCTGCCCACCTTCACGCTTACAGAAATGCCTTGGTACAACCCACTCCAGCCAGGGGAAGAGCTTCAATTCTGCCCTTCTGCTGCAAATGGCTCTGATTTGCTCCTAGCACTGAGCACTCTGTAATTACAGTACATCCCGCTTAATCGGGATGTGCTTAATTGGGAAATCCACTTACCAGGATGTCACCTAGGGAACCGATTTAAGCTTGATAACACTTAAGAGCAATGCCTGCTGCTTTATAGGGAAGGCAATTCTACTACAGGGAGATGCCTTCAGGTGGCTGAATCATGCTCCTTCTTCCACCAGCATCCGATGCTCCTGGCTGCTTGCTCCTGCAACAGATTTCAGCATTCTCCTTAAGTAGGTTACAGTCAGGAAATGTACCAACTGCCACTGCCAGCTCACGGCTGTCCTCTGCACCAGCTGAACAGGCTGCCACTGCCATGTGGACCAGCTCCCGGCTGCCCCCCTTGGCTGGACCTGCACACTTGGCACGTCCGACCCCTTTCCCAGTTTGAAGTTTCGTCCCACAGCCAGGACCTTTTTTGAAGAGAACGGCATGCTCAGCTGTTCAAGCTGTTCTTTGCAGCACAAGAGAGGCCAAGGTGACCCAGCCACTACCTGAATCAGAGCAAAGCAAGAGCTTTGGAGACAACCAGAATCCCTTACCATCAACTCCAACACTTGTCTTCCTCCCTCTTCTCTCCAACAATCAAACACATCAAATGTCCAAGTAAAGAGAGGAAGGGGACAGAGCAGCAGCAGTTAAAGACTGAACATTGAGTCAATTACTTGGAGAGGCCACATTTTTAGCCTGGTTTCCTACAGAAATAGGGTTTACATGACCCCACTGAGTATTTGTTCATGCATGTACACGTCTTATAGATAGCACTGATAACTGCTGGACCTCCTGATCGAACTAGGCAGAGAAGCAGCTTTTCCAAAGGTAACAAATTTCCACATATTTTGTAGTAATAAGAGCCAGAGGAGAGAAACCCTATGAATATCCAGCCACTCACTAGCTCTTAGGGACTTGGGACAGTATTTTTGCAACCCAAACTTTTCATGAACCACACTTCCTTGTTAGAGGGATGCCAATTGCTCCTGGACATTTAGTCCTCCAACCTTTTGGCATTGCCTTGCTTATCTCTGTCCTTTTCAATCGGACTGCTTTTTTTTTTGCCCAGCTGCATGAAAACATGTTGCTTTTCTTCTAAAGTCGAGCCCCTGGACAGAGGCTGCCTTTGCTGTCCTGTAGGTACATCTGTACCGTATGGCAACACCACAACATTTCAAGATGCTGTGCTGGTGTTTTTGTTCTCACCAGCCACGAAGAGCTGGGGGGAATCAAGCAGAACTCTTTGGATGTGTAATAGTGATGCCTTTCAGGCACTAGAAAATGCAATAGCTTGGCATCAAATGAGGATTTTTATGGCTGCACGTGTTTTGTGATTCTCTGAACAAGCCAACTTCCAGATTAGCTACACTGGATTTTTAAAGTGCTCTAAAATCATAGAATCATGCAAAGACGCTTGTAATATATAGTGATTTCTGTAAAAACAGGAGGTAAGTGCTAAAATGTCTCCTGATTTATCCTTTAGCTTCTCCTAACCCATGCTGGGAGAAGGGGTAAATGCAATCCTCTACTCCTTTTTGGCTTACCAGTCTTACAGCCCAGAGACAGATGCCAGGCACTCCTGCACTTGTGCCTTTCAGCCACTCTGGTAATCACAGAAGAGAAAACTCTCTCAATTCCCAAGTATCCCAATCAATGCCTAAACACAGAAAATGGCTTTCCAAGGTACAACACAATATGAGTGGCAAAGCCTGACCATCATGGGAGCACCTGGCTGGGCCAAAGCTGGGCAGCACCTCCTGCAAAGGTCCTGGACCTAATGCTGTATGGAGGGTCCGATAGGGCAGTTCACCATGATGAACCATGTTAGCAGGGTCAGGCCTTTGCTCTCCTGCCAGCAGGGTCACCTTCCCATCCCCTCCTCTTGTTCCCGCCCTTCTTTTCCTTCATGCTGCTATAATGCAGTCAGAAACCCATATTGTGGGATTGCTCCCCCTGTGACAGGCTCATGTCAACTTAAATGTATGTGCTCAACCACTACCAAGCATCAAGTCCTCAACACAGGGGGGACTCAGTCTCAGGGGATGGGCTTACCTTCCACTAAAACCAAGCTGTGCAGAGGCTTGGCAAAGGAAAACATCCTAGGAACTGAGTCTCCCATTTTCCAAGTCTGGGTAAGAGGAATAAAATATTAGCTCAAGCTCCATTTTAGCTTGAGGAGAACACTGTCATTTACCGGAGCCAAACAAGTTCTTCCGCTCCTCTGCTCCAGAGCCAAGCTGTCCACTTGCCATCCTGGGACCACTTTACCGGTGCCAAGGCAGCACTGCCACCAGCGAGGGCTCCATGGCCACTGCCATGGCTGCTGCGTGCCGCCCAGTGCTTCCAGCAATCAGTGCCACGGTCGTTGTTGACTGACATGCAGGCAAGTGTTGTAGCCCTTATCTGGTCTCCAGCTCTCTGCAGTCAGGTTCAGGCGAGTGCCTCTGGAATGCAGAATGAGTATTCATGAGCTGGAAGTTTTTAAGCACGTGCCTTAGTGCTATGCATGTTCAAACCCATCCATCCCCGCAGAGCAACTGTGGCTCTTTGCTGCCAGTACAAACAGGTAAACCCAACCGAACTGCCTCCCACATCCAGTTTACTCATATATGAAAGGCTGTGTGACAAGCTGGAGGGTCAGCAGACCTCTTATCTTTAAATTAACCTTGTATGTCTTTATATAAAAGCACCACTTATCTTTAGCATGGTTTATGGGACGTGGATTTTGTGTGCTTTGTTAGTGCAAATTAAACATAATCATTTAGCAACGGCCAATAGCCCTTTTTTTGACCCGCAAAATACATTACTGCATTCTGAAAGCTACCAAGGTTAAGATACAGATTGTTTTTAAGATTTTCAGAGCGTTTGCTGTCAGATAAGAAGTGCTAAGTCTAGCACCAGCAAGGGTGATCTGGCTGGACTGAGAATATTCACGCCACCATCAATATTATGGAGGCTCATTTGAAAATACCTCAGTTACTGGCTGACATCACATCAATAAGAGAAATATGATGGGAGATGAAGAGATGTGGGAAGGGGAGAGGTTCCTGAAACTTCACAAGCTGAGTAGAGATGCTCCATTTCCAAACAGATCTGCCCAATCCATCAGGACAAGAGCATCTTGTCTCAAAGTCACAGCGAAACTAAATCAGCCCCAGCCCTGCCTGATGCCGTCCAGCCTGTGCTGGCTTTGGGCCCTCTTCTGAGGACAGATCAACTGCACTCCAGCTTGTGCAGGGACACCCAAGGGTGACAGTTCAAGCAGCCAAAATCACACCCGCCTCCCACCAAGCCAGCTCTACCTGTTGTGGACACATTGGTGAAAACAAGCACCATACATGGGCACACATGATCTGCAACTGATTTTACAAGACACAGTATAAAAAACACAGAGCAAAGGCAAGATCAAGCCTTAAGTGTTAATCATAGAATCATAGAATGTTTCAGGTTGGAAGGGACCTCCAGAGGTCATCTAGTCCAACCTCCCTACACAAGTAGGGACATCTACTTAGGTCAGGTTGCTCAGAGCCTCATCAAGCCTGACCTTGAATGACTCCAGGGATGGGGCCTCCACCACCTCTCGGGGCAGCCCATTCCAGTGCTCTATGACCCTCATGCTAAAGAACTTTCTTCTAATATCCAACCTAAATCTATCTTTTCCTA
>VZZY01013988.1:71116-311016 GCA_013400335.1 Eurystomus gularis | reverse complement strand
ACTTTTCCAGCAAATGTCAGGGTGGTTAAAGTCCCCCAGCAGGATGAGAGCCTGCAAGTGTGATGTCTCTTGGAGCTGGAGTAAGAAGGCTTCACCAATATCCTCCCCTTCATCAGGTGGCCTATAATAAACCCCAACCACAAGGCTCCCTTTGTTGTCACGATCTCTAATTCTTATCTATAGGCTTTCAACCTTCTCATGGCTATTCTTCAGGGACAGCTCTTCACAGTTTACCCATTCCTTAATGTAGAGGGCAACACCTCCACCCCTTCTGCTGCACCTGTCCCTTCTAAATAGCCTGTAGCCTTTGATAGCCACACTCCAGTCATAATGGCTCCTTCATTTATATTAGCAGCTCCTGCTACATGGTTCCTGCTTCATTGTCACTGTGCCAGAAGCCTCTCCTCCTGTTGCTTCTTTTTGGGGGTGACACTGAGCCAGGGCAAAGCAGAGGAAAAGTTGGATGAGCAGCTCTGGCTCTCCTGATCATGTCCTGGATCCCAAGCAACTGTCCTTCAGTTTTTTTAAAAGACTGGGGATACAAATCTGTGTTTTCCAGCTAATTTCAGAGAGCTGGAATGGCAAAACATGGTAATATTTGCTAATTGCAAATATTTGGAGACCTGAGTCCAAACTGGATTGATGCACCGAGTGTAAACACAGGCAGGCAGAGAGCTTTAGGCACTCCAGCATCTCATGGCTAATTAAAGCTGGGAGGAATTTGTCTCAGCAAGTTGTGAGCCATTTACTTCTCCGGTGTGACTAAGCTGCTGTGCAGTATCTAATTTACCGGGAGCGGTGATGTGCTGCCAGCTAACCATGTTCCTGCAGTTGAGGTGGGCTAATTGAAAATAGGTCTATGCTTCAGGGCAATCCCACTTGCCAGCACCTTCCCAATCCCAGTCAGCCTTGCAAACAGCAAGGCAACACAGTGGGAATTTTAATTGCAAAGGAATATTCAAAAAATCCTCACAAAATCCAAGGGCCTGACCAGAACAACATGTTCCTGTGGTTTTCTGCATGGCTGTTTTTCCAGCGATACAAATGGGGCTCTTTTCTTGCAAACCAGCAATGCTGAAAAATGCTCTTACCACTTGCAGGACCCTGTGGCTCTCAACCTCCTCCAAGTGCTATCCTCAACTATGGTTGGAAAGTTGTGGCCCTGCCGTGTCTTGTACTAGTGATGCAAATATCAAGATGAATTTCTCCATAAATAGCTCATTACCAACAACTTTTTCCTTTGTCTCCAGCTCCAGCTGAAGAGAAGGGTCACTCCTGCAGGAGCTGCACATCTAACGGCAAAAAGATGTTTCTCAGAGGGTACAACAGAGTTACAACAGATGTTGGATTTTGGGAACTGCCCTCTGCAGCTCACTGCTCTCCTTGGGGAAGGGTGGAAGAACTCAGAGGTCCTAGTTTCCATTTCATTTCCCCATTGTTTCCCTAAAGTGAAAATGCTTTTTTCCCTTCCTTTTCCAGCCCAACCTGCCTCACAAGCCAGGTTCATCCCGGCTGTCGGCTGGCCCTGTTTTGCAGCTATGCCAGTTTCAGCTTATTTGCCGAAGCATCAGCATGGCACAAGGGGCTCTGCCCTGGGCAAGGGTAAGAAACCAGCCACCTTTCAGGGTTTTCAGGGAGTCCTCACACACTGGCAGCCTCCAAAGGTCCCTTTCTGAGCATCTGGGAATCCCCATCTGCTCCCGTTCCCTTGGGACAGCCTGCAGAGGAAGGAGGTGACCTTGCTGCCTGGACTGATGCTGTCACCACCATACTTTTCATGGGTTTGGTGGCACCCTTCACAGCCAGCATTAAAGCGAGCCAGCCAGTCTCCACAGCAGAGAGGCTCCCAGAGGATAGGCTGAAACTGTTCATCTCAAGACAGAGGTGATTTTTAGAGGGAAATCCTGTTCTCTTCTCAAAATGAGGTAGGTTTTTACCAAAACATGTCCCCAGCTAAACACACTTGCGGTACCAAATGCATTGCTAAAAGAAAAGGACTTGCTATGTCAAAACGGAGCTGTGGTTTTCAAAGCTAACAGGGAGAAAGCGCACTGTAAATACCTGGAGGAAGCGTAGGCATGGCTTATTAATAGACACTTGCTGTGAGACTTAAGCTGTATGACAAGGCTTTCACTGTCCTCCTGATGTCCTCAGATGCCCTGGTCTCGTACTGAGCACCAGTCTCTGTAACCATGCAGCACATCCATCAGACTTGCCTACTTACAAATGAGGCACAGAAGATGGGTTAATGCAGCTTATACCAGTGCTTTAACCACCTGAGCATCCACCATCTGTCCTCAGCTGGTGGGGAGATGCTCCTGTTGCTGGTTTCTATAAAGGAACCAGCCAGGGATTTTGATGGGGACAGATTAGGGCCCAGGGAAGGCAAGAAAGGGTGCCAAGTAGGATCATTCCCCCAAAACCTGAATTGCAGGGGTTTAACATTGCCTGAACTGCAAGTGGGAGTTAATTTTGTTATCTTTGCACCCTGGCTCAACCACTCATTCCCCAATAGGCTGCTTAAAACACTCGCTCTCTGGTTTCTCTGCTGTGCTGCTGTCGAGACAGCTCCAGAGTTTTCTATCAGAAGTTGTTCCCTGAGATTTAAGGCCATCATGAACTAGACCAGATTCATGCATTCCTGCATAGCAAAGCCTTGCCCAGCATAGGGTGCCTATATCCTTTGACTTCCTTCCCTGTGAAAGCCACAACAGAAAATTAACACCCTACTTAAGGAATAGTAACCAGCCTATGCGCTACCACACTACAGACATCTCAGCATGGTCACACAAGTTGTGTTTCTTTTTTTCATACACAGGCTTTTCTATCAGATAGATGGGCTGATCAGTATCAGACAGATGGGCTGGTTTTGGACAGGGCTTGGCTACATGCCTAGAGAGGTAGAGAAAACAATCCTCAAACAGCCTTCCTGCCCCAGGTGATGCTGGTGAGAGCTGGTCCATGTGCAGTAAGGGAGCTTCTCAGAGTATCTTGAAGCTCATGAACTATTTCAGTATTTCTTCTCCCAGCTTGTAATTGCTTAGAGCCCAAAGATGCACAGACCTGGGGTTACTAAATGGCTATTTCTGTTGACATTTTTATTTTCGTGAAATGTTGCCAAAACATCCACCATTACTGCTTAGAGATAATGGAAAAAGAGGCGAGGTCCCAGTTCTGGGCGATGGGGACCATGAGGCAGGCAGCCCAGTTGGCCTGGGACACGGCCCAGCTCCCCTACCATGTTTACAATCTGTGCCCTGAGCAGGGACATGAATGAATCATGGCAGTGTGCTTGGCAGCCACAGAGTGTGCAGTGGGCTGGCACTTTCCCTCTCCGGCTGGCCACACCGACTCCTCCCCATGGGCTTAAAAGCATCCATGTGCCGAAGATGGGCTGGGATCAGAAGCAGCCAGTCTAAACAGAACCATAAAGAGATCATTGAGCAGCCAGGGATGCTGACCTGAAGGGACGGGCAGCAATGGACAACCTCTCCCAGAGGTGCAGGACAGGAGGCAAGCTGCATTTTTTCCTCAAAATTGGTTTTGTGACTTCATGCTGAATCCCTCCCCACATTCTTCAGCGCTAAATGTCTTTAAAGGGTCTGTTTGTTTCCTTGGAGTGCTTGGGGCTGGTTTCTCCCTTGTGGGGTCAGCTCTGGCTCCATCCCTAAAAAGGGGGGTTTAAATTAAAGGTGAAGTTTGTGGTCTCAGCACTCCTTTTATTGCTCCTGAGTGCAGAGAGAACTTCTCTCCTGAGAGAGAGAAGCCCAGCAGCAGGCAACACCTGGATCTGTGCATTTGTTTTCTGTGCTGCTGCTGGATGTTGGACAGGCTGCAGAGAAGAATATGCTGGAAGAGAGTTACCCCAGACTGAATAAACCCATTGCAAAATACTTTCCTCCGACATCTGCTTGCTGGTGGGGAAGCACTGAAAGGATGCAAATCGGCCCGTTAGCAGCCTGTAGTGAACAGAGATTTATGTCTCATTGAGACAGTGAATTTCCTTTCCCAGAGATGCTTTGCGGCTGCTAGGACTGCGGGGAACGGCCGAGAAGTGCCTGGATTCTTCTAGAATCTGAAGATAACGGACAGTATAAAAGCAGAAAAAAGCCCCACCTCTTTCTCTTTTCGACTGCGCCATTGGACAGTGAGAGAGCAATTCCCTTCCCCACTGGGAGCTGGCCAAATTCCAGGCTGATGGCCAGGAATAGGCAGTGATTCTTCCACCGTTAGATATATATTGAGAATCTAGACAAACTGCTCCTACCTGCGTAGCAAGCCATGAGTCCAATTCTCTAATTCCCACCCAAGTCACGAGCCGGGAACAAGAAGCTTGTACGGGGGGGTACAGGGAGGTAAACTTGCCCAGAGACACCTGGGGAGAGGCGTTTCTGTCCTGACTTTGCTCCAGTCAGGAATTTTCGCTGGATTCAAAGAAGAGACAGCTGCCTTTTCTGAAAGAGGCAGGTGACCTTGACTGTTATCTGCTTTCAAATGAACTTCTATAAACTGCCTTATGGAGACAACAGGAGGGGGGAAGAAAAGAAAGGGAAGGCTGCCAGGGAGCCACCCCTTTCCCCCCCGAGAAATGTCAGCCAGAGTTGCCGGAGCTGAATTTAAAGGCACAAGCTGTTAAAATTCAGACTGACCAGATTGGCTTGATTCCAGGCAAAGGGAACGACTCTGAGACATCTTCTGCATTTACATACACTCACAACATATCCATATAGCGATAAGGACCTTTCTCTCTAATAAGACCCTTACTTCTACCCCTCAAACTCTTGGTTTTCCTATTCCTTTCCTGGGTGAATTCTTTAGTAATTGTTAAACGTTGAAAGATCTTTTAATTATTGTGTTGTTAAGGCATAGGCTCCATAGGCTGTGATAACGGTATTGCGGTATTTGGACAAGACATAGATTGTAAAATATAAGAGTGCTTCATAGAATAGATTTTGCTTAATATAAATGAACATATATTTTCATAAGGGGGGTGTGTCTGGTTCCTGCAATCGGTTGTGGGTTTGGAGGAAAGTGCCTTGCCCTTGATTCCATCTGGGGAGTGGTCTGGGGCCCTGGTGGACAGGACCACATCCCTTGTGGGCAAACCCGTGACCCCTGTGTGGGTGGATCGCGACACAGCCCTGTGCCTTTCTGTGCTTCCCTGGCATGAGCCCCATGCCATAAGCTGGCTCCATCACACCTGGTCACAACCACACTCTGGTGCCTCTGAAATCAGCTTCCTCACCTGATTTTGGTGACACAGCCTTGGTAATGCATGGGACCTAGAACCAATTGCCTTGAGAAAGGCACATATCTCAACCCAGTAGCTGCCTTCCAGAAGCCACTAATGTACCTGGCAGTAAATGAAACCCTCTTGAGCAGCAGCATCAAGGTCACAGAGAGTCAGCTAACGGCTTCCTGCGTTCTGTCTGCCCCAGGTTGAGGGGGACACATCGGAAGCAGCAATGGCAATGCCAGTTGTGCTGTCACAACACAGCCCCTTGCCTGGACTATCCTCCCCTGCCTGCTATGCCTGCCACAGGCAGCAAGGGACTGCCCACTGCTCCAGGGAGCCACCATTCATGAGGAACCACCAGGTGACAGCTGGCTACAGAGGGCAAGCACATCTTTTGGGGAGGCTTTTGTGTTTTAGAAGTGTTGGCAAATTTTAAGAAACTCTGGTTTTCCCCCTTGCGGTTACCAGCTGAATACTGCTGCAGTATCTGTCAGAAAACCAAGTGTGCCACCAAAACACAAATGTGATTAAAAAAAAAAGAAACCATACTTTAGGTGGAAGTCATCATACTCACTCACAGATTTTCACGTGGCTGGTATCAGAAGCCTGGATATCATATTACTTCAAACACCCACAACAGTACACACGTGGGCACACATGCTAATCGATAGCTTATGTGTCCTTTTTCCAGGACTTTGCCCATACTGAAACACCCCTGTCCTCTACAAAAGCATTTTCTGAAGCACTGGCTTCAGCCTGCGAGAGGCTGTTGAACAGCCCATCCTCTCTGCAGCCTGCACTGGGCAAGTGCAAGATGCTGATGCCAGAGCAGCGGGGCCACAATCACCCTGTTGTGCAGGACGTGGTGCACTGGGTGCAATGCAGAGCACTTGACCACAAAGACCTGAGACGTGCTTAACAGGACTCTTGCACTGTTTGCCTTCTAAGAGCCTTAACTTCTTACTGCATTATGCTGGGGTTTAGGCAAAGCAGGTTCCCAGCAGGGCACTGGATTGATTTCTTTTCCCATGAAAAGAGACTTACGCCGTCACATTTGTTCCTTGTGCCCAAATCCCATTTTTTCCAGGTAGTGCAGAGAGGAATTTGATGGATTATAATGAAGAAGGTGTTGTTCTGAGTGAGGGTGGGGGACAGGAAGGTCAATACAGGATGTAGCTGTATTGCCTAAGAAAGAGATGCTTTAATGGGAAAAGCCTCATGAGAGGAGAGCTTTAGGGATCTTCTCCCCTACATAGCAGGAGGGTATTTACAGGCACATGCCGGTTGGGTTTATTTTGGCTGGAGGTGGATGCTGGACTTCAGTAGGTCCCCCTCTTACTATGAAGTGATGCTCAGCAGCAGCGAGTGGCTATAGGAGGGAGCTACTTGTACTATTTATAATACTACTACACTGCATCTAGGCACCAGGAAGGAGCTGCTGACAGGACCCTAGAGTTCACATATATAATAAAGTATAAGTAACTGCCAACATTTAATATAACCCTTCCTAGGCCTCCAGCACCATTCACTCCAGAGCCCCAAAGCACTGTACAAACAGTAATCAAAACTTCCCGGCCCCCAGCTTTGCCAAAGGTGCTGAATTCATTTTCCAGTGTGGGAAAATAAGCCTTGTATGATTAAGAGTTTCAACAGCAGGAGAAGTTATTGGTGAAATGTAAGCTGTGGTGTGAACCCTCGTCCTTCACTTCCAATAGGAGGCTCTTCAAGACAAGAGTGAACGGTAGGTCTCTTCTCTGTCACATACACTATGCCCATCTGTCCCTGCAATGGGTAACACAAAACTAACCAGGTACATCTATTCAGTCCCAGTAGCTACAATCCAACTTGCTTTGCAGAACTGAAGTCTGCAGAGAAGCAAGGAATGCTGGAAGAACATGGCAGGTGATACCTGTGACAAGCCTCTTGTCCAGTTGCTCCTCCTGGAGCATCTCTCTGTCTTTATCTAGCAGTAACGATTTCAGAGCTTCTTGTGCCACCCTGCTGACCATATGGCTGATTTCCTTCCTCAGAAATATGTTACCAGAAACATCCTTCACGAAGGAAACTGACACTGGAACATGTAAGAGCTTGGCTTAGTTCAAAACTTGCCTGCACACTAGAAACACTGATGCCTTGCTTTCTGGTTTACTTAACACAGTAACAAGAGTCCAACAGCAAAATAGCCTGTCCCTCTGCTGGTTCCTGCCTGCTCCATGCTCTCCAGGAACCCCTGGAGAAAAATAATGCAGTATGCAATGTGGATACAGCCCTTGGGTTCAGTATGGGCACGTAAGAGCTACTCAACAACATACGCTCCTTCAGGTTCCAGCAGACTGACAGTAAAAAGCCCTTTTTGGGTTGTACCTGATGACAGGGTTTCACTGGAGCCCTTGGCCAACACCTCTCCCTTTCCGTGGTTAATGTGCTGGTCACCAGTGCCAACCCAGACAGTGCCTGGTCCTTTCCCTTTTCCTCTATCCCACCACCAGGCTGGCCAACCAGATACACCTCCTGCCTCTTTAACAGCTTGGTGAATGCTTAAGGATCTTTTCGGAGGAAAAAGCAATTTTAATGCAAAATTACATTCTGCCTCTACGGGGTATCTCCCCACTCTGCCACCACCACCTTCAAATCACTGAGCTCAGAACCTTGGGCTTCAGTGGGGCTCCCCTGGAGTGGACATTGGGCTGCCTGGAAACCCCAGAGAGGCAGCAAGCCTTGGCAAGAGGTTCTGCTGCAGAGGGGAAGGGTCTAGACAACCAGAAAGTTCAGCCTCCCCCCTCACTGTTGGACTGTTCCCAGACACATGCCAGCACCACCTGCGTCCGCTTGCTCCAGGGAGTGCTCCTGCAGTCTCCCAGCAGCTGGGGAAGTGCTTACGGAGCCAGCAGTGCTGCACAGAGGGTTATTTAGTTATTTGTAATGTATTTCCATACCTGTCATTATTTCCAGACCTGAGTTGAGAGAAAGGGACAAAGACTCTGCTGGGAGACGGGTTGGCTCAGAGGGCTTTAGTGAAGCCTATGGTTTTGCAGTTTAGCTCTGGAGAGGGCTGGGGACTTGCTCCATTTCTCTCATCACCCCTGGGGATCCAGTTTGGGCTTGCTCTGCTTCACGTTTGACAGGGACAGTCTTCTGCAAAGGAAAAGAGAGACCTGGAAATCTGCTGCGTTCATTGGGGCTAACTTAGTTGTCAGAAATCTACATAGCCATGAAGCAAGCAGCCCACGAGACTACTCAGAGTGCCTAATTCCTATTAAAGATCTAGGAAGAGCTAGGAGAGAAATAGCAGCATGGCAACAGGGAATGTTCCCTGTGGACAATGTGATTTCAAATTAGTTTCTCCATGGAGGGTGTTTCCTGGTTGCCCAGCAGGCTCTGGGGAGGTCAGGCTGGTATAGCAGAGAGGGGACTAACCTGCACCAGCAGTTTCACAGTTCCTGCTCCATCACCTTTCTAGGACTGAAAATGTTTGTTTATCACTCCAAGCCAAAGCGATGCCAAGCTACAAATATCAGAATCCTTCAGGCCACAGCCCTGTTCTCTCTCTATCCCTGCTCTGATCTGAAAGGTGATTTCCTTGCTTGAGATACACTATTAGGGCAAATACCATAAGAGAGCCATCTGTGATGCTCCTAGCAAGACCCTGCTGCCTGGCACAGCTGTGCCAGCACAACCCCACCACTGACTTCAGCTCATTGACAGCAGTGGAGCTGGTGGGCAGGAATCAGGCTGAGCTGGAGAGGCACAAGATTTCTGCTTTGATGGCACCCCATTTCTGACTTGCAAAGGCACTAGAATTGTGACAAAGCCACAGGAAAACAGCAATGTCACTCCAACAAAGCTGATTTAATGAGAAATGGCTTCCCAAATGGCAGCAGAAGACAGAGGAGAGCCTACCCTCACCCAGAAATGCGTGGCTGAGGGCCACTCCTGCAGGACAGAAGGTAGCACAGGGCTGAACAAGAATATGTGTCTGAAGTAATGGGCCATGGAGACATTGGAAGGAAAGTTCCCTTTGGACCAAGAGGGGCACATCTCTGCTCTCACTTACCATCCATCCACAGCAGCTCTTTCCTCCTCTTGGCACACTGTTCTTATCCTCAGCTGACATCCCATGGCAGAAAATACTAATCACATCCTCCTCCTAAGATGAGACAACAGGCAAAGAGGCTTGGCAGGAGACAAGGGACCTCCTGGCAGCCCCTGCAAAGCCAACCTCGTGGCCTGTGGTCCCCCCACTACAAATCCCTATGGTTCTTGTCTGCTGAGCTGGGACAAAGTGGGTCCTGCAGTTTTAGCAGATGTTGGTTAGAAAATTACCGTGAGAATGGAATAAACCAATTAATTGCTGACCCACTGACAGCCAACACTTCTCCCCACCTCCCCCCACACAATAAAACCTGTCTCCACAGCTCAAGCAGATTTAGGGTGGCTGCAAAGAGGAAAAAAACCCTTTCCCACTCCAGCTAATAATATTTCCAGATAATCTGTTTGAGGCAGCACCCTCTGCGAACCAGGAAAGCCTTTAAGAGCCGTTAACACCTTTATTCAGACTTCCTTATCCTCTCCCAGACAAGCTGTGATTAATTATCCAATCCACCCCGATCCCCCTGGGAAACAGTGCTCGGTCCAGGCATTCATCCCAGAATTTGCAGGGTCCCTCTTCGAGAGCAGCTCCTGCTCCCCCAGCTGGCTCCAGATAAGCAGGAAAGGGCTGGTGGGGAATAAACTGCTTCCAGCCATGAGTTTACATTGGCAGGGGTGGTGGATGGTGGGAGGGGAGGTTAATGCAGGGTCTAGGCAATGTTCATGGCTTTTTCTTTTGCTGGTGTCCATATACAGCACTAGCTGGACTGTCCCTGAAAACCCATCTCTGAGAAGTTGCCACTGGAAGCACAGTCCATTTGGTTCCCACCTGGGAACCAGTAGCTGGGGTGCTGTGCCCAGGAGGTGCCCCTGTGTAGGCTACTGCAGACCAATGCAGCCCATAAAACTCGTCAGTGCACCATTCCACCTGTTGCTGCCTTTATCCATCAAACCTTGGGCTTTTTCGCATCACACATCCCTAAGTGATGGCCCTCCTGGCCATGCAAAGGGAGGATATAAGCTGCTCTAAGGTCATGGTATCACCAAGCAATTTACCAAAACCAACGGTAGCAAATTCCCTTTCTACTGAACCCCAATCTCAACAGCATCACGGATGACACTAAGTCCCTGTTTGTCCACCACAGCACTTCATCCATGGTAGCTGCAGCCCTCAGGCTGTGTAAGGATTAACATCCCTTAATGTCCATCCTGCTCCAGTCTCCTTCGCTATGGCAGGGTGGAGGCACGGGCCAGTGGAGGGACTAGAGTAGCATCATGCACATTTCTTATTACTCTTCTCACTATGCAAAGGCCCTACAAACCCCTTATCTTCAAGGGAGATGCAGGTCTCCCCATCACACCCACAAGACCTACCCACAGACATGCTGGCAGGGTGTGAGTGAGGGGGTGCACCATGGGGCTGGCACATCAACATTGTGCAGCCACAGAGAACCTGTAATTGAGTCAACTGCCATGGCAGCCTTCCTTTCAGGTCTTGAGCTGGGGTTCCATGGTTTCATGACACTCGGAGGAGCTCCTTTCCATTAAAGTTTCCCCCTCTACAACCCAGGGCTGTCCAAGAACTCACCTCATGAGTGCCCCTCATGTACCACATGTTGTCTTCTGGGCTGTTTAGCTGTCTGCAGCTGTCTGCTGCCCTGCCAAGGGCAAAACGTCAGAGACATCCTTGTCTCCACCATGAAGCAGTATTTGCCATCACTGTTTTCTACCAGTGACCTCTAGAAACCTTCAGCCAGGAAATAAAAGTGGAGAGCATAGTAGAAGCTTGGGGGTCCCAGCTGGTTTTGCAAATGAAAATAATTGTCCTCTCCTTGCCCTCCCTTCTCCTTATAACCAGAACAACACGAGTAGGTAATTTTCAAACAAAATGACTTTAGATTAATCATCTTTTGTGCTCTTTGATACGGTGCCAAAGAAAGAATTAGGTTAGGAGAAAGAGAGAACATGGGTGCCAGCTCCCCCAGGATGCTTCACAGCCCCAGGTGTTGGTTAGCATCACACCTACACACTCTGCTTCATGGGCTGGGCTTGGTTTCAATACTCCCTTTATTTTTAGCCACACTTTCAAGAAAGGGAAAAAAAATTTCTCAGAATCTCTGCAGTTTCCTTAAGCCCTTGAGAAGGAGAAAGCTGAGGAGTAATCAGGCAGCTGGGAGGGCCACAGCCCTCCTCCCTGCTGGAGGCTCCAGCCAGCCCGAGAGATGTCTCTGCCTGTCTTCCAGTCCGTGTCCAGGAACAATAGTCATTGAATTGGCTTGACCAGGTACTGGGAAAGTGTGTGGGAGTGCAAAATGTCCACGGCTTGCAGATCTGCTCTGCCAGGTCTTCTCCAGGCCAGGTAGCAAGTGAGAAACTCAGGTTCCTTCTCCAGGAAGGAGGCACGGAGGAACTTCCATTGCAGAGGGTTCCTGGCTCCACCAACAGTGCCTGCTGTTGCTAACTGCCTGGCAGAGTCAATATAGAGAAAATAATGACCAGAGGGAATCACTGTAGGGCTTTTGTCTTTGGCATGTGAGTTGCAAGCACGCAACTCCACAGCGATTGAAAGACCACCAATATACCCAGCTCAGGAGAGAACATTCTGACCTTGCCCTTCCTGGAGGGGCTGTTTTGGAGAGGGGGCCTCTGTTGCAGGACACGGGTTCATGTTGGCTGTCCATCCACATCTGAACTGATGCATTCAAGATCTGAAAACTGGTGCCACTTTGGCCCCAAAGACGCTTGGACAGCTCTCCTAAAAGACCACTCCTGATGCATTTCATATCTACATCTCACATCTCCAAGAGCCTGTGAGCAGCCACAAGTGCCTGCAGGTTGCCTGTCTCCATTGAGGACTGTGATGAAGAGCTGTACTCTGACAGGCTCCAGTATGGAACAGGACCACGCTGCGGCTCTGCCTGTGCCGTGGGCACAGGTGTGACCACTTCTATACTTTACTCCTCCTGCAGCCATCCCACTGGTGATGTGTGGTGCGGATCCAGGGATGCCCAGCACAGCTATTTCAGCAGAGACAGCATTTTTCACATGGGTCTAGCAACTATTTGGATAGGAGACATGAGGAAAAACCAGGTGCTGCAAGAAGTGGTTTGGGTGATTTAGTAGGTGGCATCTTGCCTACAAGTTAGCAGCGAACAAACTCCTTGGCAGGGAGTTCGGGGCTCTGTGCCTCTGCAGGTGTTGCTATTTTAATGACATCCCAAGCTTATTGCTTGTGGTCACCCAAGATCCTGCCTCTTGCAAGCGCGGAGGTGTGAGCTCCAGTAACCTGAGCAGGCTACAGTCTTCAGCAGTTATGACCTGCTGAGCCAAGAGCTGCAGGAATTTCCACTGGACACTCTCTTTTCCCACTGTGACTACTGAGTGGCTTTCCCAGGTGCCAGAAAACAGTATTTACAGAGTCATATCCAATACAAATGCTTTCCATTGCCTTGAAAGACCTTTTCTTTTTTTGTCCCATGCTCTCTCTCTAAGGTCCACCAACCCCAGTGTCTACTTCATCTTGCTCGAGTAATTGCTCAGCGGTTGGCTTTGCTTTCCTCCAAGTTGCTCCAGGTTGTGCAGGTCACGGCCATCCCTAGCTTTAGCCGAAGTAGTGCATCATGCCAGACCACATTTGGCCTGCTCTCTATCACCTCCCAAGAAGGTACCAACTGCACCTTGGTCCTTGCTACCAGAAAAGAAATAATTGATTATGGGACCAACATTAATGAAATATGAGATTGTGACTTGGGACAGACTAAAGCCATATAAATCATTTTAAATAATTCTCTATCCTGAAAGTAAAGCATATCAGTGGGAAAGATATTCAGGTCCTTTCACAGTGGCATTAACTTCTATGTATCAGAGCTGGTGCTGTGAGCTGACAGCAAAATGGGACTACTGCTTGGTAGGGAATACTGGCATTTCAAAATGTATTTGAAAAGCAACGTTTTCCCCCCACCTCTCCCCAAAAAATTATTTGCAAACATTAAAATATTTTGTTTTGGTAGTATCTCATACAAGAAAATGAAATCCAAAATTAGACAAGAACACAAAATGCTGAAACAAACTGCAAACCCCAGAGACGCATGCTGGCAAAACACTCAGCCAAATCATTGCCTTCTGCAAAAATGCTGCTATTTTGGCAAACAGACGTTTTTTCAGGGGCAGACTGATCCACCAGAGACTTCTGAACCCACAGCAAGCAGCAACGGAGGCTGAAGAGAGACACTGCGTGGGAGGCAATGTTTAAAATGTCGTCGTTTTGTTTTTCACTTGAAACCATTCCAAGGGCTGCAGGGAAGATGTTCAAGAGCAAGAATTGTGCTTTGCCTGTCTGAGGAAGTCACCATCAGTGCTTAGGCAGAGCGTAGGGTCACCCGGAAAACCTCTGCTCCTTTACAAACACCCCCGGAAGGGTGAATGTCACCTAGGAAATTATTTTAAATTTATCTCAGCAATTAAATGCAATTAGGTTCACACAGCAGATATATTTGTATTGGTTAAGCTAAGCTTAGCCCAAGAGACTGTTGAGGACCTTGTGCTCGTGGCACACACCTAACTGCTCTCAGTGCCAGGGTGGCAGCAGGAAAGGACTGCCACTGCCAGGCAAGGGACATCTTCATTTTCTTCACAATGCAGATCTTCATTATGGAGGCAGCTCTTCATAGTGGAAAAGCATTTCTTTGGGGTTAGTGGACAGGAGAGAACAAACGATGTGCAAATGGCATGAGTTTGCTGTTTGCTCTGACCTTATGCAACTCACATGTTCTAGCCCTCACACTGTATGGCTGGAATAGTCATGGGTCCACCCCAGCAATGTCTTCTCTGGGATAGCAGAACCTTTCCAGCCTCCTTTGAAGGCCACATAGGCTTCTGGGCATTTATGGATACCAGTGCAACAACAGCTTTGTGCAAAATTCAGACTTAGTTCCTTCCTGTTGTGCCAGTTCAGCCATCATCATTTTACGCTGCCATCAGTTACCTGATCACACAGGCCAACGCTGAACTCAGCACCATCCCCTCACAAGTCTTCTTGCAGGCAGTCCTGCCACAAGTTCCTGTGGGCCCAGCTCCTCCACTGCCCACTGTGGTGCCAGCATCGCCTGCTGGACACAACAGACAGAGATGGCTCCTCAGGGGCCCTTCACATGGAAGGACACCACTGAGAGAGCTCAGCAAGATGCAACCAGCCCCAACAGAAGCTACCCCCAACAGGAAGCTCCTCTGACAGATTGGCTCCCGGTTAATATAGTCCTGGCCTTGTCCACCACCCCAACCATGACCGCCTGGGTGAGGGCAGAGCCACAGAGACAAAGGTGGGCCAGGTGGTCATGGCTGTGACTCATTCACAGGTCAACTCCAACCCAGGGCCCACAACTCAGGCCCCTGGACTTCACTTCCCTTGCTGTCGAAATCACTGCAGAAATCCCAGTGGGAAACTCCACTGGGATGTGACAACACTCTCCCCTACTTCTACCAGGCCTGGAGGTCCTGCTGTTCACAAGGATGCTCTGGCCAAGCAGAGTGAGGAAACACCTATGAAAAAAAACACCTTTTGTAGTTTCACCTTAAAAGGTCAGTTCTGTTACCTGTTGTGCAACGTGCTCAGAACCTACCACCTGTGATTAAACGGTTGGGAGTTATTAGATCACACATCATATGATCCTCCCTGTACCTGGCAACATGATTAGTTATGATTCATAAATTCTAGCCGTGTTACGATTCCCAGATGGACGCAGTATGCTGAAAACTCTCTTCTGCAGCTTTCACTACATAAAACCAAGAGGGGCTAACACAGGCAGTAAGTGAGACCCTCCTTAGGCTGATACCCATATCTGGGAGCAGCAGTGAGGTGGTGGGATCCTGCCTCCTTATTTTAAGGACACAACAGGGTTCCCCATACCCTTCTCCATGGAGATGCTGTGAGATACACGAGACACGGCTCATGCTGGGAGGTGGCTGAAGACAGAGCAGTGACACTTAGCAGGGCAAGGGGAAGCAGCCTATAAGGGGGCACACAGAATAAAGACGTTATTAGCTGGTAAGGGAGGGAGAAAGGGCAGAGGAGAACCAAGGTCTGTCCTCTCTACCTTCACAGCCCTTGGTTCTGGGCTAGGGCTGAGTCACAGCAAGAGTGCTTGATTTGTGAAGTGAATGCAATTAAAACCTTGGATCCTCAGGGTCAGTTTTAGTAGCTGTGTTAAACTGAATAGCCTCCTGCCTCACTGTGTGCTGCTGAGGGGCTGTTTCTGCTCCTCTCTTTGAAATGCTCTTGCTGCAGCTTTGCCTTGCTTCAGGCCAAAGCAAAATTCAGCTGAGCTGCTGAGGATGAGCGGGAGCAGTATCTGTCTCCCTGAGCATCGAAACCGGAAGCACAAAACTGGCCTGGGAAGAGGTGAGCTAATCCAGGGAAGAAAAATCCTTCAAAGACTATTAAATACAAAGACAAAAATGATGCCTCAGGAAGACCCCAAATGCAAACTCCTGTAGGTGGGCACATATGCAGGAGACAACCTGAAGGAGCTCCTATGTTGCCTTCCAGAAGCATCTGCTCTGGCCACTTTGCAAGAGAAGGAATAGGGCTAGCTAGACCCTGGATCTGATTTCAAGTTCTTCTTACCTTGGATGAGATATGAACAGCCACCTGGGTATGCAGTTGTATCTCTGGAGAGTGCTGCAGCCACCCTAAATACTACTGTCAAGTGAGAAACATCAGCTTTGCCCCAAGCAGCAGTATTGGGTCTTCAGTAGGAAGAGCAGGAAATTCCTGAGGCAGGAGCAGCCATCTCTTCCCAAAGCTCACCTGCCACTCATGCACCCCTCAGGCCAGATCCAATACTGACCCCAAAAGAGGAGCACCAGAAAAGCTGGGGAGATTGTGGCCCCATGCTCATCCTGATGTCATTAAAATTTTGCTTTTGAGATACACCTGTTTCAGCAAGTCCACAGGTATAAAACCCCATTAAATATTTCATTTTCATCAATTGCTTTCAGTAAGTGCCTGTTGAGGAATTAATGGGAACGCTTGCTCTTTGACACAGAGATACTTTCAATTATGAAAGGGGGCTAAAAATAAAAGTAAATTATTCTGTTCAGACATCTCTGGAGGTGGAGACAGGAGGGGGAACCATCAAGGAGAGCCAGGGAAGAGATTTTTGCTAGATGTAAAGAAAGGCAGAAAATGTCAGGAGGCAGCCTGACTTGAGTAGCTGGAATCTGTCACTCACCTTCTCTAATAATAATTTGGCCTCTACTATTTAGGGTCTGAGCCGGACTGCTAGAGTTAAAAGTCATGACAGTCTCTTTCCCTGACTGCAGGGGGTTGGATCACCATCCTAAATCTCTCAGTAGTACACTTTTTTTTTTTTTAATGCACCTTTTCCTTTTTTCTTTTTTCAGTCCTTTGAGATAAGAGACTTATTCCTCTGACAGCCACAGCAGGTTGCTCAGCCTCTCCTACAGACCATGATCAGAGGGACGACTGAGCTCCAGTAACCACCTCCCTGCAGATTTTTAGCCCTTCACAACATTTCCAAGTTTAAATCTCTTTTAGTGAGTAATACAACTTGCATTACCAGGGGTAATACCTGCGGCTCAGAGAGTGCTCTTCTTCAGCTCCCCATGCCAACACAGTGGGGTGGAATCATTCTCTGACACTCCTCTCTCGAGATGAGTACCCAGGAAGCCTATCCCTCTAATTTATAGGTGATATAAGCTGGGTAAGATGATTTCTCACGTTCTCCAGAAAATCTAAGTCTTACAGGGTGTTTTGCAGGGCCACTCACTGACCTGGCTGGCAGCCAAGTCACACTATCATGTGATAGGCAGCCCTCATGCCCATCATTTGCCTCTACCCAAAGTCAGTTTTCAGGTCTTGGGATTTTCTTAAATACATTCAGTCCACTGAGGTCACAGTGAAGCTTGAGATGGCCTATTTCCCAGACTTCATTAGGACAGTTAGTTGGGAAACATGGAAATAAACCTCACTTCTAGAGGAGTCAGACCTTGCCCAAGCACTGACCATAAAATAAGTTCCCACCAGATCTCAGAGCTGAATCATGTTTCAAGTGCTAAGCTACTCCTTTGTTGACGCATGTTTATCAGTACCAATGAAAAAAGGAAAATGTTAAAATAAACCACTCACCTCTGTGAGTCCCCTCTCAGGGACACAGAAGAAGGGAGAGCCACAGAAAATAAATGCAAGTCCTGTGGTGATGCACTTCTTGAAGAGTTCCAGTATTGCTGTGATCAAGGCAGCATAACTACCTGAAAATGCAGAAAGGAGAAGATGTCATGGAAAAGTAGCAACTTCAGTGCAGCAAGTAATGTACTGAAACAACAAATAAAGGTTTTATTACAAAGAGAATAGAACCAATGGGGTAATCACGTGTGCCTGGGCTGTCTGACTGCTGATGTTTTCTCTGCTCCTGACATCCACAGCACAGACTTTGGGGCTCTGGGCTAACATCTGGATCTCCAGTTCCACATGAGATGCAAATTCTGCAACCATTTTCAAGCGCTCTGAAGGCTCCAAGGCTGCTGCATGGACTGATGATGTGGGCTTGCCTCTAAGTGAACCCTATAAATTTGCCTCCAGAAAAGCAGTTGACACATTCCACTTCCAAAGGACAATATATTCTCTTTATGTGACCTTGTTTTTCTTTTCAAGCCACATCTTCCAGCAGTGCTAAAACTTACACTGTGGTAGCTCTTTGTTGATAACAACACTTGCTTTGAAACAGCATCAGTGCACTCATATCTGAACTTGTCCAGCTTCTCTAAATAAAAAACCTCAAGCCTATAGTTTGGGGTGTTTTAATAGCAGGCTGTAGTGAACGGCCCATCTGCTGAGACTGGTGAGACACATGCCACATCTGAGAATACTGCTAGACCCATCTGAACAAACACAGTGCTAGGCAGTGGTCACCTTTCTGGACAGGTCTTCAGTGTACAGACTGCCCTGCCCACAGCCACAAAGAACATCAGCATATTGAGAGGCCCCTGATGTGAAGAGACAAGGATATGTCCATTTGCTTAATAGAGCTGAAATCAGTTGAAGCCCTGGTGTAGGTCAGCTTTAGAGTATGTACTATGTGCCCTTCAATGAGGTATTGCTTTGAAAACAAACCAAATTGTTACAAAGAAGCGCTACACAGGTATCAGTTTGCCGGAGTCCAAACAAAATATGGACAACCTCCCAGAATTCAATGTCCACAGGAAATTTCAGACACATTTGTGTCATCCCCTTAATTAAATGATACATGCTCAGTACAAGCTTCTATCCTTAGTAAGAATCAGTGCTACTAACAAAAACAAAGAGAAGACATCAAATAGAGAGGGGATGGACTTAAATGAGTACCCCAGACTGTGGGATGTCACTGCTGAGTGTCATCAAGCCATTCATCCAGTGTACAGGATGACAAGAGGTAACAATACAGAGCCCTTACAAATTGCTCCATCACTAGGGCTGTGCTAGGAAGAAAACCTTGTTCCACCATCCTCTACAGTATGGAGCTACAACCTAATTCAAACTCCTAAATGAACATATATATGTATATATAACATACCAAGTGCTTTAGACCTGCTCTGGTCATAAAATATACGTCTTGTATTCCATATAGGTGACCAGTGAAAAGGGAAGAGCTGGATAATACAACATTGAAGCTGTAGAAGATCCATGGGTGTTTGTTAGCTCTGTTTCTTCTCCACCGCAAATCAAAGTCACAGGAAGAATATTAAAATTCCCTCAAAGGGCACAGCCTCATTCTGTAGATGGGAGCTGAAAAGTCTCTAGACCTTTCTCCCCCTCCATAGCACCTGTTTTCACGCATGCCTTTAGCAAAGCACTGTGCTCTAATTGGATTGGGATGTATTCTCTGAGCCACATGTGCTAATTTTAAATGATCAGAGGCTTAATTAGCCACACTCTTCTTTGCATTTTAACTGGCCATTTTAAGATACAAATATTGTGCATGTTTGGTGTTTTGGCAGAACATTCCTATGCTAACCCAAATGGAAAAGCATCTTCAGCACAGTGCATTTTCTGCAAAATTACCGCTGAAGAGTGAAATGGTCCTGCTAGTCCCTGGTATAACTTCTATTAGCAGATGTGTTGAATGCTGGGAGTTCAAGGTGTTATTGCACACACTTTACCTTGCACATTTGCTTGTTCTCTTTTCCTGAAATAGTAGATAATCAGTGCTTTCCTTCTATCATTTATTAGGGGGTAAAAAATGTTCTCTGCTAGCCAGCAGTGTTCACCTGCCTGTTGTCACGTTTGTAACAGACCACAGAGGAAGTCTGTGGAGTAATTTTGAGGTAGGCATCTTCTCGTTGCACATAAACAACTTTTTATCAGCACTATTCCCTGCATGAGAGGCTTGCTATGAGGGCTCCATTGCCTGGTGTGCAGCAATGAAAGCGCAGTATAACATTGCCCTGGGAGGCAAGAGAAAATAGGAACTAGAATGAAGCTGGATAGCAAGGGAGAGATGTTCCACAGGAGCTGTGCTCATGGGCTAATGATTGACAATGACCTTCAGAGAAGAGGGAAGAATTCAGACCTCCTGTGAAGAGGGGATTATTTCCCATTACTCTTTTTTTTTTTGCCAAATCTAAAGAATAATGCTTCAAGCAAATATGCTCCATCCACAGCCTTCCCTGGTAAGTCACAAAATGATGGGCACAAAGTACAATTACAAAGTATCACGCAAAAAGCCTTTGCATGGGAAATGACCCCACATGGCACAAGATCTCTTGGGGAGTTCTGCACGTCATAAGTGTGGCTTTCCTGGGTGCAATAAGCTGGCAAAGCTGCAGCTATTTGATGTATGCGTGCTCAATTTAGCTCCTGCACAACCAGCAGCAATATGTGGAGCTGCTCTGGAAATCACTCCCTGAACATCCTGCAAAGCTCCAGGCAACTTAAGCACCTATGTGGAGCTAGAGATCTGTCTTCAGATGCACTTTGCACGCGAGGGCATGGCGAAGCATGCTCTCCATCAGGAGTCATGCCAGCATCGGGAGACACGTGGCAGGGGAATGGTGCAAAAATTGCCAGGTTCAAGCAAGCCCTTCACAGGGTTTGCTCTTGTATAGGCAGGAGAAATTTTGCTGAACTAGCCAGAAAGGCAGCCCAAATGATGGCTTAGGTCTTGCAGAGATGTACCTGTATCCTACAACAGACACAGGAGTTCATCTCCAGTGAAGGACCTATCATATTGAGAACATGGAAAAAAACATGTGGTGGAAATGTAAGGATAAGGAATATGCGCCAGCATGCTTCAGATTCATCATACGCCAGCCAAGGAACTCCATCTCCCCAAGTCCTTGGTAAAAAACAGGTTTAGAAAGGACATAGTAAGATTGCACAGTGTTTCATTCAGTGCTGAACCAAGTGGAGCACATGGGGTTCCTGATCAGCTGGTGGTGCTCTGGGGCAAGAGCATCCTTCACCTTCAGGGATGTCCATGTCAACATCCCACCAGCAGAAGCCCAGCTCAACTACCAGAGATGTGCCCAGGGTGACTACAGGAGGATTTGTGCCTTCAAGCTGGAGACGGCAATGAAAGCAGCCCAGCACTTGCTCCTGTTTCACTCCTTAGTCTGGAGGATAAGCCCTGGGCTGGTGCTGACTGGTGAGCAAAGGCTGGAGTTAAAACTGAACAATTGCCATTCATGCTTATTAGAGATGCTAGGAATTCAATTAAGAAAATGTTCCACTGCAGGAAGCTCACAAATTAAGATTATCATTATTATAGAGAACGGAAATGTTTTTAATGTTTTTTTTTTTTAATGACATCACTGCAGACAATGTACTTATTCTTGCCAGTAAGGCAAGAATATTCAGGCCAGTTTTCCCTAGCGATGGAGAATGGTGGCAAGGTGTTTACAAAGAAGCAGATGATACAAAGGAGGTTTTCTGTGGGATGCAGAGCTTTGGAGGATGCCAAGCTGGATAATGGGCCCTGAACTATTGTCTGGAAGAGATGACAGCACCTGATTCCTGGATTTGAGCCTTAGTCTTCACCTGTAACTACCTCTACATCTTTTCACATCAAGAGCCTGACCTAGATGGCGGCAGTATCAATGGCTATCATTGACTTAAACAGGGCTGTGAGCCCAAAGAAAAAGGCGTTTCTGCCTGCCATACCCTGCCATACCAGGGCAGGGATTTACTTCCTAGACATCATTTTGTGGTATATCTGCATAGCACCAACACCCGACCCAAGGAGCATGTGGTGGGGGGCGGAATGGGAGGTGTCCTTGCTGCTGCCTTCATACCTATGAAATAAAGCAATAATTCAGTTCAAAGCAAAAGGTGTTCCCAAGCATCTCCCCATAGTAAGTCTGGATGAGAGAGGTGGGTTGGCTGTTTGTTGGTTTTGTTGTTTTTTTTTTGCAAGGGAGAGATATTACATGGAAAACCAAGAACAGAATAAATTGCAGGGGAAGGAGGTGAGGAGGAAATCGCTCACAGGCCTTTTGTGTTTCTTGTTCCCTTTCCAAATCTTGAGCATGCCACTGTTTTAGTTAATAACTCTGTCACCCCTCCTGGAGTTCAAACAAAGGAGCATAAGGAGAATGTATTCCAGGCATGCAGGTACCTGGGAAATGAAGTGATGGTTTTAATGTTTCAAGACCTCATTATGATACTCTAGCTCTTATCAAAAGTTGTTCTCTGCTAAGAATTATCTGAACCACTACCTCAGAAGGTCATTTTTAATCTGGACTCAAATGATACTTAAAATGGGAAAAAAACCACAAATACATTGTTTGAAGGTTAATTAAAAGTAAGCACTTGCACAAACAAAATGACCAGCAATAACATTTCTCTGCAAGGCTTTGTCACTTATTTCTTCCACCTGACACGTGCCCACATGAACTGTCATTCTTCCCCTGGCACAAAGGCTGGGAGAATCCAGCTCCCAGACAAGCCCCAAAAGGAAGAGACAAGTGTCAATGCCCACTTTGGAAACTGCAACTTGATGCAGCAGCACTCAGACTTCCGTGCAGGCAGCTTGTTGTCCCCTAGCGATGGCTGCATGCTTGGCATGTTCCCTTTTGACTTCATTTTGGAGCAAGGAGGACCACAACTGTGTCCTGCTCTGTCCGCAAGCCCCAGGAGTGGCAGCTCTGCTCAATCTCTCCTGCATGTGGTTTGGATTTGCTGCAGAGCACCAGGCCCATTTCCCTTTCTCTCTGCAGTTAGGTACCTGCCAAACTCAGGCTGCACATCTCAACGCACTTCCCACCTCCACCCAAGTAACAACATCCTCCTTTTACATGCTGGGAAAACAGGACCTCCTAAGACCACACGGAAACAAGAGACAATCTCTGGAGACCCCACCAACCTCTTTAGTTTTTGAGCAACCTTTTCCCCTTTGGGGAAGACAAAAAGTAACTAAAACTATCCGCAGATAACTCCTGTAGAGGTAGCAAGTGCCTTGTAGGAAGTTGAGGATGTGCTACATTCAGGTTGTCAATGATCGTCACTTGCCTGCGCAGACAGTTCAATGATACTGCTTTCCTTAACTGCATTAAAAAATTATAAAAATCACTCAACAGTGTTATGAAGAATTAATGGGGAAAAGAGACAATATCCATCCACCTAGGAAGGTTGCTCCAAAGAGACAGGCCCTGCAACCAGAGCTCTGACGGCTGGTAAACAAAATGACAGAGACAAAATTCTCTGAAGTTGCTTTCTCCATTTTAATGTGGTTTTAACAGCAGGTAAGATTTGATGACCCTGCACATCCAATGACAGAGTCTGTGCCACCCAAGGAATCGGCTGCGGTTGCCAATTGATTTCCTTCTGGCCACTCACAGAGGTCCAGCTCTGCCTCCACAGCACCCAGCAAGGGCCCATCTTATGACAGGGACTTCATCCCTCGCTGCCCCACTGGCTCCTTCTCCCCTACTGCATGAAAAATGCCCATGAAAAGTTGTTTTGGTCAATCTCATTAAAAGGAGCTTTTTGAAAGTATGGAACAAAAAAGGAGATATCAGCATATCCAAAGCACCTGCAGCAGGGAATAGTATCTAAGACCAGCAGACGGCCTTTCCCCAGACACTCTGCCAGCCGAACCTGCCTTTTAGCATATGAAGGCAGTGGCCTCTCTGGTTCAGTAAACTCAGGACTTTTCCCTGGCAGCCAGAGAAGACACAAACTCGTGGTCCACTCTGCACAGGGCAGTGGTAGAAACTATGTCCTCTCTAGAAGCTTCAGAGGTGCTTGGATGAAAGACACCAGCACACCTCAAGCCTGGATGAGTTCCTCATCCCAGCCTACAGTGTGCTTTTTGAGTGGGCAGTTTAAAAGGATCTAAAGAATGAGTCAGGGAAAAGATTTCACAACAGACCTGCACTCAAATGGTGGCTAAGAGAAGCCCACTGGTGCAGGAGACCAGGCCAGCTGTAGGCCTGGGGAGCTGCAAATAAGCTGCAAATCTTCAAAGAGATCCACACATTAAAGTGCAGAAAAATAGGGGAACAATCCTTCAAAATCAGTATATAAGGAGGTATCAGGGAATTCTCAGGAAAGGCTTGGAGAAACTCATACTAAAAGCCAGAGACATGGGAAAAAAATGCACCAGAAGCAATCAGGACAATCACGGATGGGTCCAGGCAGGGTCTCTGGTAACACAGAGTAAAGAAAGAGCATGTAACAAGAGCACCATGGGCACAGTATGGCAGATTGCCTCATGAAAAACTGCAGTGTGGGTTACCAACGTCTCCATAAGAAAGGATGTAATGGACTTCAAACCAAGCACAGATGCTGCTCTAATGGAGCTTCAGAAGTGCTCTAGGGTGTATGAGAGCACGAATGCTTATGAACCGAAAAAAAAAACAAAAAACAAAAATGAAAAAGAAAACCAGGAAAACATAAAAGGCAAAACTTGGCCTAGGGAGCATATGGTAACTCAGAAGGTCTGCTTTGTGAATCACTGTACACTGCTTCAATTGCCTGTCCCCGAAAATCACAGTCCTCACTGTAGTTATGTGGACTGAGCCAGTCCAAAAGGACCCAGAATTTAAAATCAGAGGAAAGGCCCCATTTGCTTCCAAAGAGTGGAGAAACTACAAAAAGCACAGTGCAGTCAAATGCAAACCCATTTGCTCTTTCAACACCTATGAGCACATTTTTCTTTTTGTGATCTATTTGGAAAACAGTGTCTTCTTCAAAGAACAAAAATAATCCTCCCCTCAGACACCCCGAGGCATGGCAGTGGTCCCAGAAGCAAATCACCAGCTTCAGATCTGCTGGTGACGTTATAAAGCTTAATGAGGGTGACATGTACTGCCACGCACTGAACACACCTTTGGATAACGCAGTGAGGCAACAGCCCTTCTCAGAATTGTGAGCTGCAGCTTCATCCTGGCTGATCCCACTTGCTTCAACCATCACAACAACGGCAGGCTACCACCCCACACCTACTGTGCTGGTGAGCACTTAAGGAACTCTCCTAAAACACAATGCCTTCTTTTTTTGGCATTGCCAGATGAATCTCCAGTACATTCCGTTCTCTGCCTTGTGGCTGTTGTTCTGAACAGCCTCCAGTATTTCCTCCAGTAACTGGAATTGAGGGCGTATTTTGGGGTGCCCTTGAAGGATTTCAAAGTCTTGAGATCATGTAAACATGAAATAAATGTGGGTTTATTGTGCAAAATACAACCGCAGGGTGCTTCATTTCAAGGAGGTGCGTTACTACCAGTGCAGCCAGGCAGAACAGTGGCTTCTCATATGAATTGCAATCCCATTTGCATTCAGACTAAAGCAAGAGAAAATTGCCAGCAAAGTGGGATTAAGAATATTTATGGATCCTAGTGGCATGATGTATGTTTCTCCCAGGTGATGGAAACCTTATACAAAATTGAGAAACTTCAGCAGTCAGTGGGGAAAAGGAGACAGACGGCTGCCTTTATACATTTTTTTGTGTGAATTTGGTGCTCGCAGAAGGCAGTTACAGTGAAAAGTTTGAAAGAGAAGGTGAATATAGCAATGCTTTGTCTTTCTAGAAAGACTTGACTTCAAAATCTCAAAGCACTTTTCTAACTCAGGGAGGTCTTCACTGCATTAGGGCAAGAGCAGTAACTAAACTGAGGTCACATACCAAACCCAGTGCAGATGCAAGGACACCAGTGTCTTATACCTGCCCTTCAGGTGCTCTGAACATTGCAGCACCCTGCTGTTCTTCTCATAATGCAAAAATCTGCACGCACAGAGCTTGAATTTCTAACCTCAAGTACCTCCCAAGCAGCCTCAAGCAGTGCCCACTGTGGTGAGAGTAAAGAATAAACACGCTTGTTACCCCCTATGCATGGAGAAGGATTTGAAGACAAGCTTTAGGGGTTAAGAGGTTAAATGCTTTCTGTAGTCAATGTCCACAGAAGAAATGCCACTAAAGAAGATGCATCTAACATGACTTTACAGGCATAGAGAAAATAATGGAGAGAAATTCTGAAATGCAAAAGGAAACTTATTAGAAAACGGAATGGGCAGAGATGCATCCTGGGTGTTCTAGATCCATTTTATTACCTACTTGATTAATTTGTATTGCTTCCTTTATTTGAAAGTGGTTTATTTTGGTTCTACACCAACATTTTTTTAATCAGCTTTAAATAAGTCAAAATGAACCTGATATAAACTTTTAATGGATGTCTATACACCATTCTCCACTAATACAACCTCACTTCCATTTCTACTGGTGGAGCTAAGTGTGGTGGCAATTCTTTTAAAATTGAATTAATATTCCAGCATGAAGCACTTTCAAAGGAGACCTTGTGTACCTTCCTATTTCCAGGAGTGCTCAAAACCATATCAGACCTGGCTTTAAAAGCCTCAACACTGCTGGTAGGATTCATGTATACCAAGTCACAGGTACATTGCTAATTGACTTAGGTAAGCTTCTTCCACAAGCCTCAATGTGCCTTGCGAAATCACACCCCCTTTTAGTTTATGACCGGTTTCCCAACACACTGGGCTTCCAGTGTAGCTTCCGCTGTCCTCAAATGGGATTCCAGAGTCCAGCACTACCCCATCACATGCCTCAAGGATCAGAAGTAACTGCCTTTCCCTGCACTTCTGCAACTCTGATGTAGCTCCACCTAACCCTTGTTCCTCCAGAGTTTTGTCTCACAGCAGAAAAGAGGCACAGGGTAGAGAACAAGAAGCCAAGAGGCACCCATGGTGCCACCTCAACACCCAACCATGTCCAGAAGCAGCTGCCATAAATCTCTGCCAGTGCTCAGCCATGCTGGAACTGCTAGTGAGCATCAAAGTCTGGCTACTGCTGCCTTTTCCTCCCATTGCCATGCCACACTGGTCTGCCATTTAAAGCCACCATTGTTTTTGCATGACCATAAAACCAGCAGAAGAACTACAGCCCAATGAAACTCCCTGTTCAACTCCTACTGAACCGTTGGCTGTTGTGGGTCAGGAAAAAAGAAGGCAGCAACCGCACTTGACTGGAACCCTTGGAAAGGAAAGGAGTTGTTTCATTATCCACTGCATGAGGTGATCAAGATGTTTTACTGAGACCAGTTGCCTTTCCTCACCACACTAAGCTAAGGTTGGCTCCCAAGGACCAGGTCACCCTCATAACTCCTACCCATAATGTCTTTTTATGCATATTCTGTCCAAACCCACACTTTTAGGTACGATATCTGTCTGTGCCTGGTTTGGTTTTGTTTCAAGGTTGCGCAGACAATTCCCTGGGCTGCTTCAGCCTTGAGTACCCCAGCAGCTCCTCGTATGCATCTCCGGCATGAGCAGAGGCTGCAGCTGGAGCTGTATCTGCTTGGCCTGAGACCAGATACAGGAAGCAGCAGCCTGCCCCACAGTGATCATTTCCACCTTCGTTAGTTTTTGGCTCCAGCACCTGTTTCGATAGATGCCAAGATCTGAAAGCTGTTAGTGAGGAAATGGAAGATGGGAATGTCCACGCTTTAACCCTTCCTTGGCAGCAACATTAGCCCACAGCACAGTTTCCATGCACGGTGTTGATACATTTAACTAAGAAAAAAAGAAGAAAAAAAAGTATAAACCCTCCTCTGCCCCCCAAAACAACAGGAACTCCTTGCACAGAAAAAGCAATCACTAAGCCATGTTCCAAAGCTGACCTGTGAGCATGGAAGCAGAAGCCTCACTGAGGTTGGTTGCTCACAGTGTGACTCATTTTTATGCACCCTCATTTCTGGACCGGGACAGCCCTGCACCAGCACCCCTCTTCCAGGGAACTTCAGCTAATGAATAAATGCCAAATTTCCCACCTGTGCCTCTGACTCAGGAAACACCTCGGTAAGAGTGGCATGAGCTTCTCTGCTTGCCACAACTGTCACTGAAGAAAAACAATCCAAAGCACCAGCACTGCAGCTCTCTGCAAAGACGGAGAATGGTCCAGCCCCGCACGCTGCACCCCATTGGCTTCGGCCAGCACACTGACCCTGGCCCTGCAGAAATGAAGGCTCACAGAGCTCTCTGTCCAGCACCAGGCAAACACACATACATTTTTGAGTTCCCTGCACTTTCGCCAAAGAAGCATAAAGAAGTTTTACAGAACTTGATCTTAAAGTACAAAGCCATGATGAGAGAAGCCCAAGGGTTAAAGCTGGGCTTTACTTTTCCACTGGCAATGCATCAAAAAACATTCTACCCCCAGCATTTCAAATTACTACAGATAAAGTAGTAACAAAGATGCAAAACTGGTTTAGAAAGTACCTGATAATTTCCCTTTAAACTTCCACTTCAGAGCCAAAACCTTTTCGCTTGGAAATAAATGGCTCTGGACAGGCGGAGGCGGGGGACACACAATGTGTCATTCTCCTAAATTCAAGTTTGAACTGAAAAAACAAAATGAACTTCTGAGGTTTTACAACCCAACCAGTATTTAACGCTCCTGCTCGTCTCTCAGTAGCTGGGCATATTCCTCCCTGCACTCAAGGATCATTTTAGCTGCTCGTCATCACAGTTCTACCCAAAGAAAAAATACACAAACTTCCTGATGCAAATAATCATATGGGCTGGGTTTTTTTCCCCTAGTTGATATAATTGCAATTTAGTTTGCTAAAAAGTTAATCCAGAAAACACCAAAGCAAGGGAATGAAACCCAGGACCACAAAGTTAAAGAGGAAAACCAAGAAAGCAAGGGAAAAATAACTGAAAACATAACTGTCTAGTAAGTGACATGCAGCAAATTCCATCTAAATTAGCTGGTGGTGGAAAGCAAAGGCAGATTAGTTAAACCACACTACATTTCTTTGTTGGGACCCTTCTCCAGAATGAATACATGAGCTGGAGGGTTGGTGCAGAGGATGGGTGTCAGGACTTTCATCACTGGGACTGTCACTGAACTGCCCTTGGTTCCTTTGTGGTCCATGGGAACTGGGAATACTAAGTGCTCTGACTTCCACAGCATAACAAAAAAGTACAGTAAATGTATAGAAAATCCCAAAGAGGTTGTTCATCTTTGTACCTCACTGACCACTGAACATGACAGCAAAAACATAACGGGAAACTATAGCTTGACAATAACAAAGGCAGGAAACAACCTATTTAGCATCCAGCTACTTCCCAACCCAACATGTATGAGATCGCTACCACCTTCCAGAGCAGGTGACCCCACAAAATTGATGGCTCTGACAGAAAAGTTTTGGCAGGCTCTTGACCCCTGTCCCCTGGCAAGCACTTGATCCACATGTGGCGAGCACAATGAGGACCCTCTTGTTGCTTGTGGCCTATATAGAGATCCAACAGCAGTGCAGAAAATGGAGAAGAACATCTGTTAACCTGCCCAGCTTTGCCCTGCCTATCTGCCTCATAAGTCAGAGCAACACATTCAAGAGGATGAGTGGCAGGCTGAGCCAAGGCTGGTAGCTCCTGAGGCATCTGAGAGCAGCAGTGGTGCAGGGGAAAAAAGCCTCATGTTGACTTTTTGATGAGCAGAACTTCAGAGAGAAGTAATCTGTTCAAAATAGCAGATGTGCGTGTCACCTGTCAGCTGGCATGGGGTACAGCAGGCTCCACAGGAGGAAAACCAGCTCCACTCAAATAATAGTAATGAAACAATGCAAACAAGAGCAGGGCTTAGTCACTTGTTCAAGTCTCATCCCCTTTTGTTTTTACAGATGTGCAGTTCACGGAAATGAGATGATTAGCTCATCAAAGCATCTGTCAAGGGGAGAGACAAACCAGCTTTTTACAAATGCATCCAAGTGACAAGACTTGTCAGATATGGGCTGCGGAGAATCTCTGAGTCTTATTTTTGGATCTGTTATAATCAGCCTTGCCAGCTTATTAGTTATCTCCAACACATCAATGGGCAATCTGAAAACGGTGGGATTTTTTGTGAAGGATGTATATCCTTGCACTTTGACAGAACTTTCTTTTAACAAGAGCTGTGCAGCTTGGCCTTTGCTCCCAGAAGCCTTGCCAAATGATTTAAATTGACTAAGTTATTTTACTTTCATGTTCTTCCATTGGGACACCTTAAAAGGAATGATTTTTGGGCATCTGGTGGTCAACAGGCTCTGCAAAACAACAGTAAAACTACTCACATGCTCAACATTGGACACATGCTTTGCTGCTTTTCCAGATTGTGTGAGAAAGAGTGGTCAGAAGCTTATAAGCTCTTGACTAGGGCTCAGAGGATTTGAACTAAGCATCAATCTCTACCTTGGGCTTCCTGTGCATCTCTGGACAAGACACATCCACCCTCCAGAAGATGGTGTAAGGTCCCCCATCTGCTGTGCCCATGTCTGGTGACAGCTCAGGATATGCCCTGATGCTCTGGGCACAATCAAAATTTCACGTGTGCTCAGCAGGCAGTGAGGAAGCAACTCTAGCCAAGGAGAGATGTAATAAGTGGAAATAAACGGAAATGACACAGCCTGGGCATGAAGAGTCACATACAGTTGGCACAGGGAAAAAAAATGGTTTATAATGTAAAATCAAGCATTAGCTGCCAGTTCTAACTAGCTCATGACAGTATGACCAGCTCCTCGCACGTGTAGGAACACCATTCAGCCTCAAACAGCCACAAGCATAAGGCAAGGGCTAGGAACTTCAAAGGACTAGTTGTTAGTCTTGCTGCCAAGCCTGCTAAAGACACAACCAAATAATCATGTTTTGGAGGTGCAGGCTGGCTATCACCCTCCTTTTCCCCTTTACCCACTCGTCACAGGGGAGACAAAGCAGGCCACCACGGTTTCATCATGGATTATCCTTTGACCAGATGCAACAGTAGATGCCTCCTGGTGATGACCATGGTCCTCTAAAATGACCATGGTGTCTACCATGCTCAGATAGTTCCTTACTTCAACAGACCCAGCCACTCCACTCCTCAGAGTGCTCCACCATAGCACAGGCAGAGGTATAGCACCGCTCTCCTAATGCTGCACATTATCTTCTGAATCAGAAAAGACGACATTTGTGTTGGGCACTGCCCATCAGTGTTTAATAAAGCTTTCCAACCTCAGCTTGCTGCTCCGTGCTCCTTTCAGAAGTTTTCTAGTGAGCACTGGAGTCTCTTTTGTGTGATAGGGATGATAGGAAGAGCCTTTTGTGTAGGCAGCTGCATAGTCTGCCTGGCCAAAACGTCTTTCCTCCTTCTATCCCTATTCTCATCCTTTTCTCCCAGTTTCTATTCATTCCTTTCCCCTTCCTAAGCCTAAGATCACATCTGAGATGTCCTGTTTGCTCTAGGCCATACCTGCTTGTAAGAAGACCAAGATCAGCAGTGTGGTCACAAGCAGATAACCTCCTTTGTTTGATAGCTCTTCCCAGCCAGCAAGCCCAGCTGCTTTGTTCCTGGGACCTCCTGAATCATAGTGACTTTTTGTCAGGACCTGCAGTGGGGAGATGATTCAGTCCAAGCTCATGAGTACAGAGCAGATGTAAGAGCTATGTGGAAGCTTTGGCAGGTCCCTCCTAATGACTTCACTAGGCAGGACGTGGAGCACTTGCACTGTGGGTGAGTGGAAGGGGAATACTGCACAGTCACCTTGAGTAACAGAAACCATTGGCTAGGACCCTCTCATTCTCTTCCAGCTACACAATGCCATTCAACCAGTGCCAGCCCAGGGCCCAAATAGACAACTAAACCTTCCCTGAAGGTTAGAGGTGCTCCTAGCTTGTCAAAAGCAGCATGGCCTGCTCCTTCAAAACAAGAGGAAGGAAGATATTCATCAGCTTCCAACCAGTTCAACCCTCCTATGGGTTGAGCTATTTGTAAGAATTGATTGCCTGCCTCTTTCCCTTGAGGCACAGCTCAAGTGCAGCTTGGCTGCTCTGTCATGCTTCAGTTTCCCCCCAAATGCACCATTGGCTTGTTTCAGACTTGAGACAGGATGTTGGCAAGTGTCCTCTCCAATGGGAGGGCATGCCCTGAGTTGACAGCTCAAAAGATACACTAGGCAGCCATGGTGGTAAGCAGAGGAAGAGGCGGCTCACGGGTGGTGGTGATGTCCTGAAGACTTGTGCTGATCATGATGAATGAATTGTTAGACATGAAAAAAATCCATTTTTCTCTCTTTAAACATCTGTGAGTGATACTAGGAGTTACCTAATACAAGTAACTGAAAGAACTGAAAAATCTAGTGTCCAGCAACTTGCTGGACTCCAAGAAGCAGCAAGTCAATAACAGACTTTACATTTTCACCATTTTCTTTCTCATTTCCCTTTCTGTCCTACCCACAAAAAAGAATGGAAATACCACAGTGATTGTTGAGCATCGTGATCCTTTTGTAGAAAACACCATACTGGGCCTGCAGTGACACAAAACTGGAGAATCAGATTGTATCGTTTTTCATAAAGTTGGGAGAGCTGGTCCCCAAGGGCACATACCAAGTCACTTAGCAGCTATCCTGCCATAATAGCTTTCAGCCTTCCACTACAACTTTTCCTGAGTTTCCTCCAAAAACTAATAAGACTGAAGCTGCTTGGAACAAGCTCACTCTGTAGAATTTCCCTCAGTCGCCATTGGACAGCAGATGTGTGACTGTGGGGCAAATGCATTTGAGGATTTATTCGTTCACTAGGTGGTCTGGCCAGCAGTTCCTCCTGGCACTTCCCCTCCTCGACCTGTGTGCAGTTGGGCAACTACCAAACGCAGCAGCGATACCCCCAAGCACATCTGACCATGCCATTTATTATCTGTGCACCTTGGCCACACCTCCACACACCTTGCTGTCAACCCTGAGAGAAGGAATGCAATGAGCAGTATGAGTGGTAACAGCTTGGATTCATCAAAGGAGCCTAAGTGAAGACGGCACCTGGCTGCTACCACAGTTTGTGGGAACTGGGCACCTTGTTGCCCTAAGCCTGGACAGAAATCGCAGCTCAGATGTTCCCATCCTAAACAAGCCAATCCCATAGGTAATGCTCGATTCATCACTGTGATTTGGGGATTAAAAACCAACCATCTACACATGGAATTTGTACCTGTTATCTAGAAGCCGATACATGAAGTGGTCAAATCCCAAAAGCAAATGCTGTTGCTTTTCATATTTCACTCTTAATGACTTCTCAAAGAGTTAATATATCATTAATACCTGCATGAAGCTTATTCTGAGTAGTTTACTGGAAAATTATGACTTGTCAGCAATTAGGATAAAATAAGTAGGACCTGAAGGCAGGACAGCCCATCATACAGGACATTTTAGACACAGCTCTGATGCTAGTACTTAATAGAGTATTTTAAGAATGACTCCTGAACAGTTACAGGTCAAGCAGATATTTTATATAATGGATGCAAGAAGGAGTGACAGTCTGATTTACAACTGGAATCCAAAGAGTTTCTTGCTTTTGAAAAGACAGTCTTTCTCCTTGCCTTACAATTTCCATTTGGAAAAACAAATCCCCCTGCAATGCACACCTGGCTTTTCACTTGAGCTCTCCAAAGGACCTAGGGAGAGACCAAAGACAGCTGAGTGTCTAAATGCTCCAGGCCCCTTCTGTGCACCTCCTTCTTTAGAAGCCAACTGAAATAAGAGGAATAATTTTACTTTGCTCTAGACGGTCTGCATAAGCCTTCAGAAATGATGCTATTTCTTGAAAGCATGCATGTAAATATGTGTCTTTCAGTCACATTCTTTCTGCTCTGATTTGGACAGCTGGTGAGTTTGTTCATTATCTGTCACATTAGGCAAACGGGAAGATGTCAGAGCTCCCTGGGAGCCACCTCTGGGCCACCAGGTGATTCTCCTCCACGGCTGACCCTGACATCGAGACCCCATCTTCTCCCATAGTAGAGCTTTACATGCACTTAGATGCAGGGAAGGAAGAGGCTTAGCAGTGTGAGATCTTGCTCTCTTCCATGTAAAAACACTAGATAATTAATCTTGCTACCATCACATGAGTAAGGATATGAAAACAGACACAACAGCCCAGAGACAGTCAAAAGACCACAGGTGTCCTTCACCCCATTTGCCATTGCTGAAACGGCAAATGAAAGCTTCTCCTGTTCCACTTCAACCTCAAAATTCTGCCAAATGTCCAGTGCCAGAAATTGCTCCCTACTTCTTCTGGGATTATGATGCATTCTTTCCTCAGACATACAAATCCATTTCCTTCTCAGTGGCAGAGGATTAAATTTCTTTCAGAATCAGCGGAAACGCTCTGTGCTCTTACAAATAATGTATTAGTATTAGGGCAAATTAATCTCTGATCTCATTCATCATTTGCTTCAGTACACTTGGGAAACAATATATCAGTCTTTTGACAGTCAGCACAGACTTACAGTCTCAGAGAAAAAGCTTTGGTATCTGGTTTAGCCACTGCAGCTCCAGCAGCATGGGAGTATGGGGTGCTGAGGACAATCCTGACACCATTCTTGCATGCCAGCAGTTCAGTTGTAATGACTGCTGATGGCTCTCCCTGAACAGACTCTGCACAGGCCCTGCAAAATTACTCATTTTCACATGGCTTCCTATTAGTAGCCTTCATCAGAAACCCAAGGCTTCCTCACTGCAGGTTCATCTGTATCAAGCCTGCTTACATGAGAGCTCCACATGCTCCCCTGAATGACTTTCCTTCCCACATTTCTCATTGTCTGTGAAGTGGTGCAGAAGTGGATTAAATAAGCTATCATCTCAGTTAGTGATAATGAGAAAATTGAAACAAGCTGTTCCATAAATGCGATCATTATCTAGTAAATTAAATGAGATATTCAGTGTCCACCCAGCAATGGCCAAGGAACTTCTCTTACTCTACATTTCTTTTATCTGCGAGAAAGAGGAAATGATCACAACCTCCCACAAACCAGAGACTTCAATGGACACACTGTCATTAAAATCATCAGGCTTTCCACAACTGCTGCAATGGCCACAGCACAGTAACTACCGGCTGTTCAAAGACTGAGAAATTCAACTCTGGATATTGCTGGTGCTAACGACTAGTTAACAGAGACCAGATTTTTTGAGGTTTATATTCTGGAAAGCAGGGCTGGAGACACCACACTTACCTGAGGATGAACCACTGTTATGCTCATACTGCCTAGAAGTGCAATGCAGACAGTCGAGGACTGCAGGGATAGGTGGGCATTGAGAATCTACTGAAGTTGGGGAAAAAAAATCCCAACAAATTAAAAGGGAAAGTAGAAGAACAGTTTTCTGATAGCTGGATGAAGGAGAGGAGAACTCAGAGCTTCATACCTGGCTGGAATGTCACTGAAGATGGGTAAAAGACCTCTGTCTTTTACCTGAATGCCTGAAACTCTAAGCATCAGGAAATAAACGTACTTAAAAAAAAAAAAAAGACTGCAGAAATCAGGAGTTTGTATTTACTCTCATTTTACCATGTAAAACATTGACAAAAAGCAAAATAATTTTATATTTTCATTACGTTTTTCTTTGTGGTTCTGTTGATCCTATTTCATCTTTTGGAGAAGGGGATAAAATCATGTTCCCTCCAAACCAGTTCCTCCTCATCCCTGAAAAAACCTGACTATTGGGGAGTACCTGCTCCAAGGCTGGTCCCTTGGCCCCTGCTTGCTCCTTTGCTCTGGGATGGGAGTGCTTTGTAAGAGACAACACCAGTGGCCTGTGGGCTTCCCCAGGGCAGGGGAGGCTCCCACACCAGCAGCCCAGAAGGGACTGGGGTGGCTGACATGTCCCCAGTCCATGCCAGGCCAATCTGCTGTCTTCACCCCAGTTACCAGCACACCCTGACATGGTGTTGCTCAGACATACGAGATCCATGAGGTATCCAGCCCCAGAGTGGAGGAGCAATCTCGCAAAGACATGTTCAGTGAGCTTGTATCTAAAGGTGCTTCAGCCTGCAAATGCTTGTCAGATGCTCTCACCAAGGTGTAGCAGTTCCGGGTATTTTGTAGCTTATACAAGAGTCTCAACAAACCACAAACAAGTGACCAAACCGTGAAACACAGCACAGGCTCATGGTGTTCCCAAGAAGCCAAAACTGCCTTCAAGGAAGCATGCTACTAGAGAAGGCACCGGGCACTTTCCATGAGAATGCTTTGTTCCAGTAAGCACCCTGCTCTCTCTTCCTGACAGATTATCCTCAGGATGGAGTACAGACACAGGGAAGGAGCACCACACACTAATCCAGAGTCCAGAGCAATCTAAGGAGAAGGAATGCCTCTGTGGCAGCGATGGAGAGCAGGAGCTGCAAGCTCCAGCTGGCCATTGGAGGGCAAACTGCTCCAAGCATTGCTGCACAGTTCAACACCAACATTGCTGCTAACTTGGCTTGCAGTCAGCCTCCTTTCCTGAAAGATAATCCAGGCCTGATTTCCAAGGAGTTTTAATTGTTTGGAAATTTTGGAAGGTCTCTTATTTCAAGCAGACAGAAGCACTGGAAAGGGCAGTGAGCGACACAGGACATGCTGGGAATGTCCTGCAGCTCCCGGGCCAGCGCAGGAATTCCTCTTTTCCCCAACGGCAGAAAAGTTACGGCAGGTCTTCAGCATAACCCAGTCAGAGCAGGCTGCTAGGAAACGTCGGACATGGTCAAAAACAAGGATGGTGCTGATCCAGTGTTAACTCTTAATGGAGAAGGCAGTGATTTCTTGCTGGGTGCGTGGAGGCACTCTGGGAGAGATTGCTGGGTGCAGACATCACCACCAGACTGCTTTTATTTAGCAGTCTCTCTCCTGTGCTGACTTCGATTGCCCCGGCTCCCTCTCATTTTCCTTCATAGCCCATTTGTTTTCCTCCCAACACCACAGAAATCATCCCAGAATGGCCATTTTTGTGCCTGGCCTGTTTTCAGCTCGCTTTCTGGTTAGCCTGCAGTCCTGATGGCAATCAATAAGCAGCATCAGTTAATGAGGAGTGGAGACTGTAGCCCATCACCATGGAGAGGGGCAGGCTGCCAGAACATGACCTGAAGATCTCTCTATCTCCCTGATTTTGCCCAGCAGCATTCTCATCTGTTTGCATGCACATCTCCACTCCTTAATTTCATAGCTTTTTAGCATGGAAAAGCAGCAAGGCGGCTTCCTTGCAAATATCTTTGCCTCCTCCTATTTATTGGTGAATGTTAAGATGAAGATCAATTAAGCTTCATGTGCCTGGGCCAGTTCCCAAGTGCTCTATTTCTTTTTAGCATTCTGTATGGCCACAACATACAGCAATATTCTAGCTGGAAAGTGGTGAGGATTATTAACACCAGGGAAAGAAACTTAAGAGCAGAGTGCCAGGACAACTGGCAAGCTACTCACTACCTATACGCAGACAGTGCCTCCAAAAAGCTCTACTTAACTGCTGCATAATACTAGGATAGAGAAAAGCCTCTTTCATCCTGAAAAAAATGAGAGATGTCCCCAACACACCTCCTTCCACTAGGGAGAAGACAAGTCCTGCTCAATAAAAAGTGAAATATTCAAAGTTTAGTTGAAAAATTGGGAAGCAGATGGACTTCTATTATCTGGTCTCTCAAATTAGCTGTCACTGCCAACTGAAAGCCCTAGGAGGAAACAAATTGAGTTCCTCTGTTTCTCCATTCCCTGAACCATCACGGAGCAACCGATGGGCAAAGCTCATTCAAACATTGTTACTCAAATGGACTGTCATGGAAATATAGTGGGTTGAAGTCAAAAGGCATAGATTGCAACCAGGTTTTGACAAGCTTTCCAAGACCACAGAGAAACAAAGCCAGCCTGTGACTGACTGACACCCAGAACACAAACCAACCTATGAAACCCTTGAAAACTGCTCAAAATGAACCCTATATTTATCACCACCTCTGCCTGCCTGGTAACAACCCACCACACAACCCATGCACTAGGAAAAGACCAAATAGTCCAGGCTGCAATTTATCTCAGTGACCATGCGGAGCTGGAGGTTCAAACCTGGTGACACTTGTGCAGACCTGGCAACCTTCCCAGTGCCATAAACAGTTTTGCTTGAGTAAGTGCCCATAAGGGTCCAGCAAGCTCCAGTAAGCACCAGCTCTGCTTGGTGAGCAGAGACCTTGCCAGAGCTGAGAAGCAAGGTACTCATGCAGAGAGGCAGCCTAGTGAGAAGCAGAACCAGTCGGTATTCAGTGCAGGAGGGCAAGGAGAAACTGAGCACCAGCCGCAAGGGCAGCTGCCCTGTGCTTGAGCTTCTCCTGGCCAATGCACAGCTCAAATCCATCGGTAAATCCTGACAGCGAGGAGCTCAGGGTCCTGCTAATCCCCTGCTCTCACATCTGCCCAGCTCCATTACGGAGCAGGGGGCAGCTGCTGAGGCTGCTGTGTATTTAGTACTGACACTTTCAAGGTGGTTTTGGTCTCAGAGTCCACATGAAGCATGATCCACAGCCCAGGGGATGAGGGATGGTCTTTCTGGGACTGAGCCCCAGCCTGAATGTGAAACTACCAAATTGCCAGCCATGAGCGTGGCAAATTCTGGGCATCGCATACAACCAGGTCACTCTATTATGGTTTCCAGGCTCAGGCACCTACCTACTGCCAGAGCTGGTCAGCTAAGAAAGAGCATCATCCTTGCACCGACCAGCACAGCAGGGTTTCAGTAGCAAGCCCTGGCAAACTGTTACGGATCAGGCCAGACAGTACGTCTTTCTATTTTACTTCTGCTCTAGCAGGAACGGGCAGCTGACGGCACCTGATCCCAGACCATGGTTAGAGAGAACGCTTCCAGATCATTGCACAAATAATAGTAATATTCACAGAATTACAGGAAAACCTCACTTTTCTAACTCCAATTCCAGGTTGAAAGGCAATGTTATTAGCAGCCAAACATGAGTTCAATTGCTTTGATTAAAGAGCAACTGTCTAATCTCTGCCTGGACTCAGTCCTGGGTTTTAATGCCTGATTAACTACCCCCTGCCAGGATTATTTTGCATCTTTGCATATTTTGGAGCTCTGTGTTTCCGTTTATTGCCACAGACAAGGAACTGTTTAAAACAACTCTCATTTGCACTGGCAATTTAAAGCACTGTGTGTGAGTTTGTGGCTGAGGGGAGGCTTGGGCACATCTCAAGGGGCTTTTAGGGCGATCTGCCACTTCTCAGGGAGCAACCCAGGAGAGGACACTCTCAGATCAAGACAAGGTTCACTGTATGTCTTAGCCCATGTGGCAGTCACCAGATGTCACCTCCAGGAAATCAGCAAGTTACCACCTGTTTCAGTAGAAGTCATTGAAGAATTGACTCCCCATGCTGGGACTTTCATACCAAATTAAAAACAAAAAAAGAGTAGGTTTTAGGTTTTGAGTTTTTTGTTTTCCAGCAGAACTCAAAATTGCTGTGGAAAACACAAAACTTACCATGGAAATTGTTTATGTATCAAATTCTAATATTCTTTGTAGGAAAAAATCAGAACTCGCTGGAAGAACTTCCTCAAGAGCCGTAAGTACCTGCCTCCTAAACAGTTTACTCTGAGCAGTTGGATCTCATTACTTACAGGCACTTGTCCAATCTGTATCCCATGCTTAGATGTAGCATCTCTCTCCTCTACCAATCACTATGAGCCCTCACATCCCACTTGAGATCTTTCAGGACCATCTGAGATTTCTCTTCTAAAAGATATCAGCTCAGTCTAGTGCACCACAAAGCACCAGCTTTTCCTATTTTCCTCCACAATGTAGTCCTAATTGTGCTGATGCTGATCCAAAGCTGCTGTTCTTCAAGAGCAGCCCATGCTGGTCTTTTCACTCAGGCCAGCATAACTGTGGTGCATTAACCACGGGGAAGAACAGCAGCTATTCTGGACTGAGTAAGGACCGTAGTTGGAGGACAGTCAACAAATGCACAGCCCTTCTGGCACAAGACAGCCAGATTGCCCAAGGTTTGGAGCCAAGACGGTTTGCTGCAAGCAATAGCTAATGACTTAGATGACCATTGCTGCTACACAGCCCTTTCCAGCTCTCCCATCATCTATGTATTGATAAGTACAATATTTAAGGACATAATTTTTGCTGCAGCCAAGACATTTCAGTGCAGAACAACAGGTTTTACTAACTGGGCAGGTGGGATGGGGGGAAGGAGGACAGAGCTTAGTCACTACCGGAATATCAAAGAAGCAAAGAGAATATTTTTGCAACAGCGCCCTTAAAAGAGAACAAAACATCCCTGTTAAATTGGGTAACTGGGTCACAGTACTGAGCCGATGGAACACAAAGCCCTGAAAGATTTCTGTGCTTTGGGGTGGCGGTGTGGAAATCTTCATGCAACAGCTCAGTGAGTAACAGCAAAATGACGCAAAGAGCATATCAGGTGATTCGTGTACAGCTCCTGCAGGTCCGCACCACACTGGAGCCACCGGAAAAGGCTCACTCGTGTGTTAAGGTGATTCTGCCTACAGGCTGCCCTGAGCCTTCAGTGTTTTCTATTTCCTTCATTTGTTTTTGCATGTAGCTAATTATTGAGGATGTTCATAGAGAAACGGGATTTCTGGTCTCTAGAAGTCCATCTGCTCTCACTGTTTATTTCCTGCAGTTGTCAAAGTTGTCTTGTAATGAATTCCAGTGTCACAACCTTGTTGATGGCTCTTCCCATGGGGAACGCGCAAGAAAACCACCCTGGTTGAGAAAGCAGGCCTGCAGTACCCAAAGGACCCCAAAGACATGGGAAAGAACAGAAGGTGGTCCCATGTTCTGTGAGGCTCCCACCAACAACAGAAAATCTGAGAAACTGGATTCACTATGGCAACACATCCATCCAGGCTGAAAACCTGGGGAATTGCTCTGCAAAGCACTGCTAACACTGCACACTTCTAGTCCACCAGAGCTGGCTTCTCACTGTGGTCACTGGGCCAAGCAGTTGTGCCAGCTTGGTGCTGATGCAACCAGTCCTGGCTGGCCAGAGAAGGCCACAGGAACTGGCTGGAGGAATATAGCTGGCAATAAGTTTTCAAAAGTTCAAGACCCTTGAGGTGGATCTACCCATGCCCTCCCTCAGTGTAAGCACAGCATTAGCAGCCTCCATGACTGCCTCCTACTCCTGCATCTATCTGAGCAATTAACTCCTGGAATAAAGAACTACAGTAAAAAGGTTAAAACTACCAAAAAAAGCACAATTAAAACAAACTCTGCTCCCATTCTTGCCTTGAAAGACAAGTCCTTTATTTTAGGCTTGGTTTCACTGGACCGTCCAGAATGCTGTGAACTCAGCGTAGTCTCTTGCAGGTGCTTCTTTCTTCCCACCAGCTCTGTGACCTGACCCTGCACCCACTTTCTGCTCCTCTGAGGAACCCCTAGTTGGTTTTTTTGGCAACTGGGTCCCTCTTCAGGCTGGCCCTGCCTCCCTTGCCCATTAGGCTCACTGCCCTATAGCCTATAAATTTGTTTCTCCCAAAAAGCAGGCTCCAGGGCTCTCAGGGAAGACAGACCTTTCACTTTTTCAGAGTCAGGTCTAGAACACACAGCCATGGTAGAGCACACCCTGCCCGGACAGAATCACAACCAGACACAGAACGGACTATGCATACCATCAGAGGGTGAGAGAAGCCAAATTTCCCAGGGAAATCATCATACCACCTCTAGTGCATATGCTGCAGGGTAGTTCATGGGGAGGACTCGAAAAGGCAGAGAGCACAATACTCCACAGGTCTGTGCACAAGCTTCTAAATGAACCACGCTCACATCTGGTTTCCACCTGGTCTGTGTTCCCCTTTCCAGCCCATGCATGCCTTGAATGTCTGCACAGAGTTTGCAAATAGCTTTGCTCCCCACTCTCCCCAGCTTGACCCTTGGCTCCACCAGCTCAAGGGAGGAGCTGAGGTTTGTCCCCAGCTCATATGTACCTGCCTGCTCCATCCCATCTGCACTTTGCAGCAGTGACACCTTCGTGGCAGATGACCTCTCCCGCCTCAAACACTCCCAGAGATACAGTGGGTGAGCCCAGAAGTGCAGGCAGACTGGGGGCATCCAAAGCCCTGTGCAAAGCATAGAGGGGATAACATTTTATAATTCAGTTCTGCTTTCTAGAAGCATAGTGAGTTAATAGAGTTTACTGAAGATAAGACTTCCTTACAGCACACACTGAGCTGTTTCTGGAGAGGACCACACGATCCAAGAAGCATAGTAGCTTGTCCTAAGCAAAGCAGCACAGCTTTAGGGATGATTTGTGGTCCAAAATACCAATTGAAGGGAGGAAGAACCTGATCAGGGCTCACTGTGATCCTAACTGGCAGGATAAGCACTTGCAGCGTGGGAGAGTGAAATGGAGAAAATACAGCTAATGTTTGAGAGGTAGATGAGTATCATCAGTTTAACCACAGAAGCACCATCAGCTCTGACGGGCTTTGGGTCATTTAGGAGGTGGCAAAACAAAACAACACATCAGTTTGTTTTCTTTCTTTGCTCTCTTTCTAAGAAGCATTGGTAAATTCAATGCAGCTCATGCCAGAGTACAACAGTGCATTTGCCTGGCTTCCTTCTCATTTGCGAGCTTCCTTATTTCAAGATTATACATCTTCATTTCTCTACATTTCCAGAACAAAGACAGCACTGTTTTGTTACTGTACAGCTACTTAGTCATTGCTGAACCAAGCCAGAAAATCTAGTATGTCAGAAAACGCATGAATAAAGGATTTGATTAGGGCAGGGGGAAGAGGGAAAAGGGAATAGATACGAGATTTGCGTCGCTGCCACACATAGTTATTAGAAACAGAAGGAACACTTGGATTGCATTTGAAAAGTTCACAATAAGGCCCTTAATCATCAGATTCTTAGCTGATGCACATTAATATAAATTTAGGGACTTTGGTGGTAGCAAGGAGATCCATACTTGCTAAGGGTGCAGCTCCTAAGCTGGACTTTTTTTCCAATTTCTTTACCTAATTTCTAACAAAATGCCATTCACAAAGCTAATATCCACTACGTAAATGGTCCTGTTTAGCGGCTTACGACTCGCTGCTCAGTGGGACTCCGAGGCAGGAAACCCAGTATTTTTGGCCTTTTTCTTTCTACAGGCCGCATCACTACTCACTTCAAGTAGAGAGCTTTCCAAATCTGAGCTGACCCACTTCTGCCTGTGGCACTGAGGGCACCTCTTCCACTAATCTCATGTGTCAGCGTGGTATGGTCGGTAATATTTGTCTCTGGGACAGCAGGTTAGAGATTTACAGAGTCCCACACATCATGTTCTTTAATTCAGTGTCAACCAAGGATAAGCCAAGGACCTAGGGCAAAGCGTGATCCATTACAATTTCATGCTGGGTGGGTGCTGTATTGTTAGAAACACAGCTCTGGCTTTCAGATGAGAAGCCAAGTCTGAACTGCCGCCTGGCTGTATGTGCTCCAGATTTGGGTAGAACAGTATATTCACATTTTCTTCCCTCTGTCACCCAATACGACATAACATGGCTGAAATTAATGCTGATGTAAAAAAAAAAGAATAAAGTTTATGCATGCCTATAAAATCAGAAACCACACAGCCGCAAACCAGAAAGTAGACAGAAAGAAATGCATTTCTCTTGATAATGCCAAGAGGTTTTCATCACAGTGCTGTGGAGGGCTGGGCATACAGAAGCAGAGGAGAGAGGCAATGGGCAGTGACATTTACACCATGGAGACAGCTGCTCCCACCCTCTCCCCCAGCGCTGCCTCCCTCCCTGCTCATGGGACACCTCTGCTACAGACATCTTTCCATGTGGCTCTGGTTCACTCCTGCTGGAAATGGCAGCAGGCTGGGTGATCTTTCCTCAGGTAGCAATTGCTGAACACACGTATGGCACTGCCCATCCTGCCCCACACAGGCAGGCACCCTCTGTAACTATTTACTGACATGTCCATCATACGGATATTTTGGGGGAGAGGCAGCCCTTTTCCACGACTTTGGACCTGACCTCTTTGCAGCCTGCAGACTTCTGGATGCAGAAGGGAAAGCGGGAACAGATTTGCCAACACTTGAAAAACTCCCAGTGCCACCTGGCAACATCCTTCAGCTTCTGGGAGAACAACCTGGAAGGGTATCTGCTTGTTAATAAAAGTTGCCTCTTTTCACAGTAAAACACAGCGTGCCTCTGGGGCTCACGTTAGAACTACAAAGCTTGTTTGTATACTGGAAGGCCAGGAAGAATTATCCTGTCTGACTTCCCGTACATCCCAGACTATTCATTTTCACTCAGCTACCCTGTATTGCTTAATTACCCCAGTATTAAGATTAATGGCTTGCATTGATTACAGCCTATCTCAAAAGAGAGACTATTACAGCATTTGAGACAAAGCAGCCTCTGCTGGGGGTGATTTGTCCCCAAGGCTCGCTGCCCCTGCTGCCAAAAACACAAGCCCTGTTGAACTTTCTTTGCTTCGTTTTACCACCACAGATGCTGCTGCTGAATTACCTCCTAAGATTAAGGAGCCCTTTCATATCTGCATTTTCTTTCAGTGAAAGTACTTGGGCAGAGAAGTCAAACCACTTCTCACTTCTCTTTGCCTCACTAACAGGTCTCTCACCCTTAACACTGATTTTCTCTAGCTCTCATCTCTCTTTTTGTGGCTCTGTGCTTCACCTTTTCCAGGTTTTCACACCACCCATTAAAAACCCAAAAGCAGCACTTAAACTGCAGCTCACAGCGCTGTGGGATCTTGAGATGTTGCAGCCTCCAGCATCCCCAGGGAGAACTTGCTGCTCCAGACAAGTTAACCAACAGCAGCACCTTTGCCAAATGAATCCACCTCCAACCAACATGGTTAAAATAAAATTGAAGCTGATAAAAAGGAAAGAAAACCAAAACAGCTAGATTTGCCTTTGCTCCTGTTGTTGCAGGGACTTGGGAAGCCTTTCTGTAGAGGACCATAATCCATTAACATTACCTGTAGCTGCTTTGGGTTGGTATTAGATAGGGAACATCCTGACAATATCACTCCTGAACCACATTCGCTTCTTTGCAGCCTGGTAGACAAGTGCAAATACTGCATTCCTGTATTTCTTAGGGAAATTATTTAACCTTCTGATACAGTACTAACCATCACATTGCCTGATTTACATAACTTTTCATCTCCTTGCTTTTTTGTGATCATTAATTGGCACAGTTCTGTGCAAGTTATCTCCCAGCGTGGCAGGCATGCAGCTCTGGGAAGGACCATGGATGTCACATTGTCATGTACTTGGCTGCTGTGCTGGAAACTGCTCCCTTCCCTCCTTGCTTCTGGAAACAGAAAAAGGGTCTACGTTTCCATGGGGCTTTTTGGGGCTTTGGTCCTAGAACAACTAAATCTTCGGTGAGTGAAAAACGCTTTGCCTAGGTGATGTGATCTTCCTTGCTAGAGGCTGCCAGTGCAGACAATTTGTCCTGGAGAGCTGTCAGAGCAGAACTAACCGAGCATAGGTCAGTGAAAAAGATGCATTTTCAGTCTTGCTTCCTTGCTTCTCTTCCCTGCTGCCCTGTGCCAAGACTAGAGAGTCACTTAGGTGGGATAAACAGAAATAAACATCACCAATCCCTTTTTTCTGCCACTATCCTTCCCTTCCCCTGAGCTCAGCCCCAGTGCTGAGCAGCTACACTGGTGACGACACAGTTCAACAGATTCCCTGGACATCAGGTATGCTTGAACTGAGCATATTTAGGAAATGCAAAGTAATTTGCTTCATTCCTCGCAAGTGGTGACCATACAGCAACACACACACCCCCTCAAAGCTGCTCCAGGTTTTGAGCATTTGTGTGTGCTCTTAAGCAGACAGGTCATGTGTCTCCCCACCTACACCAGACCCTCTAAGGTTTCTCTGCTCAGATCTCAGCCCTTTTCTGTTAATATTGGTGTTCAGCAAGACTTTATTCCCTACCCTGAAAGACTGAGGAAGGCAACATTCTTCTTACTCTATTTTTTTGTTGCTGCCATTTGCTTCCCTCTTCAGACCAAGCTGAGCACCAAGGTAGCAATGGCACAAGAAACAACATTTCAATCTGGTGAGCAAGCAAACACCCTGAAAGGATGTAGAAAGGAAGACAGGATGTCTTCCTGGGGGCTTTCCTACAGCTCTGTTGTGGTGCATCAGCCTGCCCAGCAAAGCCTCCTCAAGTTCACTTCAGCCATGAGCTAACTGACACGAGGTTTAATACATTTCCTAATAAAGGACTGTGAAAGCAAACTAGACTCAAACTTTTAATGAAAAGTCCTTGTTTAACCATTAAGCTTGCTTAACTCTACCCGGAGGATGAGATTGTCTGCACCAGACAATCTCTTTCCCTTATCACCCAATCCTATAATATTTTGATGTCAAAATAATACTCTTATGACAATGATACCATGTTCCCTTAAAGGCATGGTTCACAGCATACAAGCAGGCCAGTGCTTACTAGGTGGGTATCACCACCACTCTTCTGGGCTATTTCTACTGAGGGTTGCTGGAAACAATTTTAACGTAAAGAAGGAGCCTCCCTGTTTTCTATTCAACTGAAATGATGCTATGCATATCAAAGTCAGGGGGCAAAAGCAGCATCTTTGGATGCTTGAAGAAATGCAGGCTGCTCAGAGCTGTGTCCCAAAAGGTTCATTACCTGGGGGGGGCTCCCAGCTGCAATCCAGTTTCTGCTCTCCTGTGTGTCCTGACTCTCTTTTCCACTCTCAAACAGTCTAGCAAGAGCATCTCTAAGACCAGAAATTAACAAATGTTTTGAGATCTTGAGATAGGAGCAGCTATAAAATCCCCCAGAACTATTGATGTCTTTTATTATTTATTAATGCTGCTGTCGTGCACTTAGCCCAGAGCTCTTGGAGTATTTTGAACAGCAAAAGCAAACCGCCATGCCTGGGCAGGGGCTTGAGCTCTGCAGCAAGGTGACCCCCGTGGGCTGCAGAAGGCCATTTTCATAAGTGGTATTGTACAGGACAAAGCCAGTGGAGCAAAGCAGGGGGTAAATGCCTCCTGAGTCGATGCTGGCTGTCCAGGGCTCCTAGAGCAGTGTGAGGGCTTTTGGATGTGGCTAGTGGACAGGGGAGGGTGTCACTTGTAGGTGGGGGGCACTGCTCTCTTGCTGTGCCCCAAAAAGCAGCCTTAAGACCGCAAATCTTGCTCATGCAGCTCTGCGTCCAGCCTTGGCTCAGCAGGGACAGGTTTGTCCCAGCTGGGAAAGGTCGGCAGGTCAGGAGGGCAGAGCAGCACCCATGACCCCTCCGGCCGCAGGCTGGACCTTCCCCAACGGGAGACTCTGCAGCTAGCCAGGCCCGTTTTTCCCTCCATTGTGCCTTTAATCGGAGCACAAAAGCCATTCGTTTAAGTGGGTTTAAATGGGTAAAGGCACTTGTTCCTCTGAAAAGAGAATGAAATTGCTATTAACACCTCCACAAAAGAGAGGCTTTTCAGGCATAGTAGGAAAGCAGGGGATGAGGAGTCTTCCTCACCCTGCATGCCTGCAATTAGATCTCCAGCCTCCTCCTTTGCTCTTGTTATAGAAATAGGTACCAGTATCTTCAAAGGAAGAGAAACTTAATGGCCTCATTGGCAGTTTGATGAATAATTAATGCTGCTGCATTAATTGGGAAGTTAACTAAGGCCTGGAGAGGGACCATCTTTAATGCAGAAAAGCATCTTTGGCTAGTCACGCAGTGTGGTGGGTCAGGGAGACACAATGATCTACACACACACTGCATCAGTCAAGAGAGCACAGAAGAACAGGTGCTAAAACATTCCCCTTGCTCAGTGCCATACACTGGGGGACTTTTTCAAATGAGGTTAGAGACCAGCAGGTATGTCAGGCTTCCTTCACTCACCCAACTATAGGGCACAGAACATGAGACTCCCTTGGGGCATGCCAGCAGAGCTCAAAGCAGTGAATCTGCTGCAGCTCCACTATGGGAGGTCTCTCTGAGTGGCGGTTGTCTTTTGGCTCAGAGCAGCTCAGCTCACTCTTTGGCATGACCAATGAGGCCACTGCGCCTCATGAGGAGTCGCATCAGCGCTGTGCAATGGCGCTTGCCATGGGAGGGTGACCATCTCCATCCCTGCTCCATGAAAAAGGGGTTGGCAATTTTAGCCAGAATTTCATGTGTTTTGCTGGAGATGCTCTTTAAAAGTGAAGCCTTTTGCTTGCTGGGCTTTTTCCAGTGCCTCCTAGAATGGGCTGTCACTGCTGTGCTGTAATACAAATAAATAATATTGCACATGACTCACTGGTTGTACTTGTGAAACGAGGCAAGAAGGTAACAGCCGAACCTGTTTAAACACATTGGCCTGATTGATATTTTTAAGAAAACAACGGCAATGCTGTGCTATCTCAGAGCCTTCTCAGATAAAAGCTAAATATGTCATTGAAAATATCATCTCTTCAGCTTCTGCTCAGACTTAATCATCCTCCATTCACCCTTTCCAAAAATAAAAAGGAAAAAAAAAAAAAAAAGGAAAAAAAAAAACCTTTCTGGAGGAAACATTTGGTTCTTGCTCAAGAATCTGGTCTGAATTTTATAAAGGTTTCCTGGAAGCAGAGATCAAGGGGCTGGTTTGGGGCTCAGAAAAAGCCCTCTGGCAGGATGAAGAAGAGAAAACTGCCAGAGACCGAGACTGATACTTTGTCATTCGCTTATTGGGAACACTGCACAGGACTGTTCCTGCTAATTAAAATCAGCAGTGACCAAAGCTCATTCACAGAGAATGGGCTTTGGCCAAGTGTTTGTGTGTGTGGATGAGGAAATGAGATCATAAAAGTCATGACCGGCCTCCAAGCTCAGGGTGTGTAATTGCCTCTCACACCTCCAAATACCACCTTTCCTAATAAAAGCAGGAGCTGGGCTCCTCACCTCTATTTTGAGCTGACAGAGCTTGGAAAGGGACCAAGAAAATCCCTGCACTGGGATTGTCCCCAGTATGAGTGGATTAAAACTGCTCTGCTGTTGGCCCCCATCCAGCTGGACATGGCTTTGACGTATTTGTGACCTTTACACGCAACATTTCTCCTCAGGTAAAAATCTGTGCCATAGTGAGCTTAGCCAAAAAGCATGCATAAGATCCATAGGATTAGCCAGAGCAAGGACTTGCTTTATAGTTCAGAGAAGAGCAGCCCTTGGCTGCTGAGCCACCCTGTTGGCCACAGATCGAAGGGGATGGCTGAAACATCTCATGTCTGACACCCATCTCAGAGATGGGCTCACCATGACCGTCTCCAACACCACAGGTGAACAATGGACAGAGGCACCGACTGGTTTTCCTCCAAAAGCTGAACTTGTCATGTTCTTTTATTGATGAAGTAAGTAGGACTGGTGGGCTGATGTGAGCAACATCGCAGAATTGCTGCCTACTTAAATATATATATACATAGGAGAAAAAATACATGCTGCCTTCAGCAGATACTGTGATTTAAGTCACAATATGCCTACTAGCATGTCCACCTCCATAAATTTACCGTCACAAGTGCCCCAATACAATGATACCATTGGGTTAGAGCAGTGTAATTGTGTAGCATCACTCCTACCCCAAAGTAAGCAATGCATCCACATGTTGGGCCTATCCCAAATACCGAGGTTTCATTACACCAGTGTAGTTTTGCTGGGAAATTTCGGAGCCATGACCTAAGACACTATGACTTTTTCTCCAGGACTAATGCAGTGCCTGTCTGGTACCCTCAGCCATTCCCAAATCTGTGCTGATAAAGGGTGTCCAACAGAAAGAACAGGAATGTCAGGCCAATGATTAAGACAACTCATCTCCTCTAATGGCATGTCTTCTCATTTGTTTTCTTCTCAAAGGACAGAATCAAAGCCTGAATTAACTAATTCCCTCCAGTCATACACCAACTAATTGCACTGGCTGTTCTTCCCCAGATCACACCATCCATCCAACAGCCATTTACTCCTAATGTGCCCTAAAAGTTGTCTTCTATGTAGGCAGAGGTCCTATCTCATTTCCTGAGGAAAGCAGCATCCATTTGAGTAGCAATAGTTTACCATAGCTACCTCACAGCCTGATCTAATGGCTTTTTTTCCCCAGAAAACACAATGTTAAAGCAGAAAATCCAGCAGCAAACATCCCATCTGGATGCTTGGGATTGCACAAGGTCATATTGTTTTCAAAGACGCAACATGTCCTGAAAACGGCATCCAGCAACAAGCATCACACAGCAAAGCGGTGGGGAGATGGGGGAATTTTAAAAATTCCTGTTTATTTCATGTTATCAAGATATTTGGTGTGTTAGAGGTGACTTTCTGAAGGGCCATTGGGGTATAACACACACACTGAATCATCTTTGTTGCAAAGGCCTGAACTAATGGAGGAAGAACCCTCATGGATGACCATGATGATCATGGATGACACCCACCTGAGACTCCCCTCTTTTTAGGGCACTGAGAGGAAGACAGAGGGGACAACTCTGAGTCCTCTGCCTTCTGTGCACCCTCACTGGCAACATCCCTCCCAGGGCTGCACGTCCTGCATCCAGTAGGGCAAATACCCACTCGCACCCACGGCAGGTTGGGGCTTTATGTCTGTTGGCTTGATTGGAGGAAGTGACAGAGAGGGAGGGAGGGATGGAGCAATTATCCTACATCTGGGTTTTCACCTACAACCAGCACTACCCAAAAAGCCCTGCAATATCACCAGCACTTTGCTCTTTGAGAGGACTGCGTAGCGCAGGCCTTACCGATGGAGTAAGGCAGAAATCAAGCTTCAGGGCATGAACCACAGGGGAGCATTGCTAGGGCAGAGACCAAGCACGCTGGGAAAACAGGAGACAGTGAAGCCAAGCAGGGAGGCAAATCAATCCCACCATGAAAGGGGCATGTGGAGGAACTGGGCTGAAAAGAAAAAGATGGCACTGAGCTCTCCCACAGCAGAGGGAGATGGAGAGGATGGATGTGAGAGCCCAGGCAAAGATTCAAACACAGGCCCATCAAGCAATGGCTCCTGGACACCTTTGGCATTGGTACTATGCCAAAAGGAAAAGGTAAAAAGGTCTTCAGGAGAGGTACTTCTAGCCTGGCACCTGCCTTGCCCTACTTGCACCAAATCCAGAGCAGTCCTCTGCTCTTCCCCTCCAAAACACAGTGATGAAGAGAAAGAACCCAAGGCAAGAGGCATTAGGAGACACAATAAGGAAAAAGCATGAAGGCACAGACAAAACAGTCCTTGTACTTTATCTCCCAACTTCAAACTGCCCTGCCAGAAGAAACACATTATGTCCTCCTCATATTCCACTCTATCTCTCACAGTTCTTGCGAGATACGGAAAAAGTCATCAGTACTGTTGAAGCTTCCCAATGTCATCACTTCTCCCAAGAAGCCTCATAAAACATTTTCTGGCCCTCTACAGAGCTCCACCACCATCCTGGGTCCCCACAACTATCTTCAATGTGCCCCTTCCTTTGGCTCCATGACACAAGCTCTGTGCTGCCATTCAAGACCTACCACGCTGCTGGTGTCCAGCCCATGCTTTACTGTTTTTTTTTTAATCTGTCCAGCTCCTGAGCTGACTGTGGACTGTTTTGTTTTTTTTTTTGTTGTTGTTCCTGGATTTTATGAAGTACAAACAAGCCCTGCCCAGGTGTTTCTTGTGAATTCAGCCAGGACTGGGGCTCCTAGACCCCCTCATTCCTGTTAATGAGAAATGCAATAAGCAGGAGCAGGCAGCACTCCTCCAGTTTCACTCCCTCTCCCTCCCCATGGGCTGCCTCATTGCTTTGACCAGGCACATCACAGAGGTGAGGAAGGCTGCCTGGTTAGCACCTAGGGAACCCAATGCATCCATAGACCCACAGCTGGAACACAGCAGTTTCTTCCATCCTTACATTAAATTGCTGTCCCTCACCTTGTCACCGCCTTAATCCCAGCCTGAGCTGGAGGAAACCCCTGAGATGAAGCAGGGTTGCAGGAAGCACTGCTGCTTTACAGTAGGGTGTAAAAAAACCTTGGTGTTCAACACCTCTAAAAAGCTGAGAGCATTTTACAGAGCTTTTGCTTTGACTAGAAATCAGATGAACTTCAATTGCTTTGTCCAAATGCCTTTGTGCAGGAGTACATGGCAACGAGCAACGATGGGAGGATGGGAACAAACCATACGTTCATACATTTAGTGCTTGCAAAGGAGACAAGAGCATAAAATCCTGCTTCTCCTGACTTGCTAAATAACCAGGGACCATATTGTGAAAGCAGACATTTCATGAAATAAAGACAACTTTTCTAGGCGTTTTACAAGATTACTGATCCTGGGGACCTTCTATATTCTCTGTTTCATTTGCTCCTCCTGTAATATACTATTGAAACAATAGTCTCAAGTACTTCTTCAAACTTTTACTTTTTTTACTGTTAACCTTTTACTGCTACGATCATGGCATGCAACCTGGCCTGACAAGCATTTCATCATGTGACTACGGTGGAAAATGAAGTTGTCCATGGGGAAGACCCTCGATATCCATTTGGTCACAACATTTAGCAGTTGATGAGAAGAGTCACTGGGGAAGGCCTTTGGCACTGGCTGAGGCCCTCTTACAACTGCGGTGGAGCAGCTGAGGCCTGCATAAAACCCTGTGCAAGTTCCACTAAGTTTTCTAAAGATTTATGCTTCCTTAGTGCCACCCAAAGCCACAGGCAGAAGATTAATGTTAATCTCTTGCAATTCCTCCCTTGGAAGCAGCACCAAACAAATACAACTGCTGGGCAGTGACAGGCTTTGGTCCATGTCAGGTGCTGTTGAACGTGGTCACCTTCAACATTAGCTGCTTAACAACTGGGCACGTTTATCAGGTTCCTTGAGCACTGGAAAGCTGAAGGTGGTTATTATCGCTTTCCTAGTGAAATCTCACCAGCTGCAAGGATCCTTCTACTACTATATGAAAAGATCTTCTGGGATAGAAATTATTCTTGAACTGGGAGTTCCAAGAAGCCAAGATTTTGTGTGACTAAATTATTTATTTTCCTCTGGGAAGTAACATCATTACAAGGAATAGCAATGTTACTGTGGGGCAAGGAGGGTGGGGGACACAATCAGGAGAAATAAAAGGTATTTCCAGTTCTGCTGGTGTTTGTGAGGCTCATATTTAATCATAGAATCATAGAATAATTATGGTTGGAAAGGACCACCAGGATCATCAAGTCCAACCTTCATCCTAACATCTCTCTAGCCACTAGACCATGGCCTCAAGTGCCACATCTACTCATTTTTTAAACGCCTCCAGGGATAGTGACTCCACCGCCTCCCTGGGCAGCCTGTTCCAGTGCCCAACCACTCTCTCAGTAAAGAATTTCTTCCTAATATCTAACCTAAAACTACCCTGATGCAACTTGAGGCCACTTCCTCTCATTCTATCATAAGTAATCTGGGAGAAGAGACCAGCACCAGCCTCGCTACAACCTCCTTTTAGGTAGTTGTAGTTGTATCCAGGTCATTGATAAAGATATTAAACAAGACTGGTCCCAAAACCGAGCCCTGAGGGACACCACTTGTGACCGGTCGCCAACTGGATTTGACTCTATTTACCACAACCCTCTGGGCTCGGCCATCCAGCCAGTTTCCAACCCAGTGAAGAGTCCACCTGTCTAAGCCTTGAGCCACCAGCTTCTCCAGCAGAATGCTGTGGGAAATGGTGTCAAATGCCTTACTGAAGTCCAGGCAGACAACATCCACCACTTTTTACCTCATCCACTAGGCGGGTTACCTGATCATAGAAGGAGATCAGGTTGGTGAACAGGACTTGCCCTTCATGAACCCATGTTGGCTGGGCCTTATCCCTCTATTGTCCTGCACTTGTATTTAGCTCCTATGTAGGCTATGCAGAAATGATGTGTCGGTTCATGACTTAGGGGGTAAAGTGCTGATCTCAGGGAAAGGGCTTGAAGACACCAGTTAAGATAAACCTGACAGCCCCCAGAGTGACATGATGGAGAACTTCAACACTACTGAATGTGGGAAACTTTCCACTCCTGCCCAGAAAAATAGGTGGGTTTGGGTCAATGGTAAGGGTTGGCTTGGGGAATCTGAGGTCAATCCTTACATTTATCCCATCCTACTGTCTTCAACAGGAATGGATGAAAGCCAGCAGTGAGCCCTTTAAAAGCCTCTCCTAAACACACACTTGTAGGAAGCCCACTGGCAGGCAGTGGAGGTGGGACAGCCATGGTGCCACATGCTCCATGGCAAGTGGCTAAGCTTTGTATACCAGCATCCATCCCCTGTGCTAACCCCAGGACAGCTGGCATCAGCACGGGTTCACCCTATGAAACTCGGGAGGTCTCACAAAGAACAGCAGGGGAGGTAACACAGCTTTCTGCAAAGTGAAGCCAAAGATTAAGAAATCCTCATTACTGCTATTTGCACTGACATTTTTCAGAGTGTGACTCATAGGAAAGACCTAGAAATAGGTCGAGGTGCCCTGACCCTCAGGGCCAGGTGCTAACTACTCAACCATGCCTGTCAGATTGAGCAAGGAAAGTGCAGAGCTCTGGATTTATGACAACATTTCAAAACCTTCCAGCTCAGAGCTTGGGAAAAGAAAGTGACATTAAAAATGATTTTTAAAAACCCAACGAAATCAAGAAGAGAACCCTTCCCAGCACTAGCAACAAGATTACCTGATGACGAAGCAGAAAGGTGCTAAAAGATAATCTGTGCAGGTGGCTTTAAAAAGTTATGAGACAGAAGAAAAGAGAAAATGTAATTGAAAGAAGAGCCTCTCTCACATGAATGTCATTCTTGACATTTGAGCAAGTAATTTTAAAGAAGACTAAAATAATATTTACATTCTTAGAAAATCACTGGGTTTTGAAGACAACTCTGTTATATCATTTCCAGGGAAGTGAAGAATAATGAGCTAATTAGCTGTGTTTGCCAAAAATCACTGCTTCTTTTTGTTATTATTTGCTACACACTTCTTGCCTGGATTGGGACCTTTCTGTGCAAGATGCTCCGCAGACAGACAGAGCAATAGCTCTGGCCTCCAGATGTTTGCTCCCAGTGAGTGTTTGCACTGTGGTGGTTCTCTGAGATCACAGCCAAGCACAGTAAAATCCCATCACAAAGGTGAGCTCACCCTCAATGAATGCCAGCTCCACTCTGCTCGAGAGTTCTCTGTTCGCACAGGTTGTGCTTTACCCCAGCACCCATTTGCTGAGTTAATTAGGAAAACAAAAGAGAGCTGTCCTGAAACTGCAGTGCAAATCAGACCTCGGTTCAATACTCAGACAGGTCTTCTCATTATTTCTTGTTTTCATGCATTGGCTGGTTTCCTGCTTCTGCTCAGAAATGAAAATCAACACACAACGAGGCTAGTTTAGTGGGATGGGTTTTGCGGGTTAAACAAATGGCTCGGAACAATAGCTGGTGAAAATACACCAGTGGGCTGGTGAGGGCCATGTCTGCTCACTCCAAACTTCCTGAACCCAATAGTGTCCCATGACCTGAGAAACAAGGAGCTCTGACTCCAAATGAGTCCTTCAATGATGCCACTGATTTCACATATTTCATGTTCAAATCTTCCCAAAGTCAGCTGCCTGCAAAGCTGCAACACTCGCCACATGATTTATTCTGGGTAACCTGCCTTTGCAATATACTACGTGCCTCCTTTGTCACTATGGAAATCCATAAATGACATGTGTAGAAGAGCAGTGAGCTTTGTGCTCACTCTAACGACAGCATAGAGAGAAACGACCAAGCACAACCTTATTTTCAACACAGCCTACTTCTCAAATCCACTGGGGAGGAGCTGCCAGATATTTTCCTGATAAAGAAATATCATTGGCCTGAAGCAAGGTGTTGATTTAATGCCACATCTGTGTGGAGAGGTTATAAAGTTAAAGATGTGATTCTGGAGGAGCAAATGAATGGATGATATAGAACAAAAAACTGTGTTCTAAGTACTAATTCCAAATTAACCAATACTTGCATTAACACTAGCAGAAAAACTTAAAAGATTCTCAAAGAGTATTATGAATAAAAAGTGCTGGGATAGCTTTTTCCTTCTTCACAATCCAAGATGATCACTAAAAAAAGCGTTCATGTACATGCAAAAAATGTCCAGAAGTTTCACAAGGCCTCCTTAATTTTGACCAAATACTTATATTTCCACAGATCTTTCCTAGAAGCCTGTTACTTATTACCTTATCTTCTTGGTCCTTCAACTCTAGCTTTAAGGCTTCAATTCACAGCGCAGAAACAACCCCCTGTGATCTCACCACCCACCCGCCCTCCAAACTGCAGAAATTAACCATAATTAAACAATCCTTTGGGTGTAAATCCTCTCAACTGCCGAGAAACTTTTCCAGGGAACACTGATGCAAAAACTGGGACCAGACTATGAATAAATGAGCATGTCTCACTCACTGTAAGACCTCTGGGTGGAAGAAAAGATCTTCTAACATGGAATAGAAAGCAACACCTTTTTTATGGCTTTGAGACCTTTTACGAAGATCTATCATGGAGGTACAAGCTGTAATCAGACTATTGTGGGACACCCAGCTCGTGGAAATCAGTGTAGCTGCTTCAGCTTCCATGGAGCTAGATGGATTTACCCCAACCATGTATCGAGTCCAGGCTTTTCAATCTTGCAGGACTTTGCTGCTCTCAAGCATGCTGAATTTCAGCGATGCTTTTCACATCAGGAAGAACATCCTAGTGAGTATTAAACTGAACCGATGTTCTCATGCAAAATGTGCACACCAAAGGGCCCAGAGAAGTACATCACATGCACTAATTTGGTTGCAATCACTAATAAAGGCTACAGAATTGGACTCCAAACACAAATGAGAAATTTGAAGACTGGGGATGATCCAACATACTCTGAAAGTATGTGTCTACCATCAGGTACAGTCTAGCCTCCTTCATTCAGTGGATGCATCTTGCACTGGAAGAGGACAGGCTAGGGATGAGCAGAGTGCTGAGAGTTGTGAACAATCAGGATTAAGGCACAAAACAGCAACTCCTAAACCACTAATTCTGAGTCGGACTTTCCTAAAGCCTCGAGAGCATAAAAATGCCCAGTACCCACTGGGATGGTCTGGCACATTGATGTCCAAGTCTTGTTGTCCCCCCTAAAAGCCCTCCTCTTTATCAGATGATGCATTCTTTAATCTTAACCCACAAAGTCTCCCCGAGTCCAGCCATGCTTGAGCATTGGTTCACTCAGGCCTAGAGGAAGAGTCTTTCTCTCATACACACGCCAGACACTTCCCACCTTTCCGCCAACCACACCACACTGCAGAGAGCATTTCCAGGGAATTTAATGCTCAAGGAAAGGGAAAACCAAGCAAACAAACAAACAAAAACTTTGATCATTTTACTAGGGTACAACCTACAATATTTCATTATGCCAAAATCGGGACAGGAAATACAGACGTGACTTCTGTGAGTCCTCTCCCAACATTATCATTTGAAAGGACAGGAACTTTGTGTCATAGCCAGCCAGAGATGAATGCGGTTTGCTAAGCTCTTTTCTGCAAGATATAAACAAACTGGCAGCCAAGAAGATTCTCTCTCTGGGTTGTTTATATGCTTTTCCTTTGACCTGGTCCCCTCTTTCCCGCACAACTGCTCTCTGTGGGAATGTATTCCCCAAGTGCTTCTCTCCCACTTTTTTCACACTTGACTCTCCTGCCTGAAAAACCCAAGACCTCTTGCTCTCCTCTGTTGTTGCTCTCAACAAAAAAATGGAGAGAACCCCATGTCTGACACTCATCTCTTTATTTCATACGTGAAGGTATGTCACACAAATGTAATGTACCTCAAGTGCCCTTCAGATGCTGTATGTACATGCAGGATGCCCTTTGAGCTTCTGTTTCCGGCTACAGTCCCCTCATAGGTGTCAGGAGAGGAGCAAAGGCTGTGCATGGGTTGGTGTTCCTGCTTTCCCTTCTCCACTCTCCCCTTCATGTCCCACAAGACAATAACAAGTTTTTAACATGAGAACTGCAGGCAACAGTGAGGGCACAGACTGGGGCTGTGCTTCAAGCCCCACCAAACCGTGCACATGAGTGACGGCTGACACATTAGGTGCCAAGGTGCAACCAAGTGGTGGGTGTATGGAAGTCCGCTTAGCACTGGTAAGTGGAAGCCAAAGTCTGTGAAGATTCAATTACACATGGAAGCAAAAGCTTTGAAAATTCACAAAAAGCTGAAAAAAGTCCACAGTTTGCTTATTGCAATGACAGGTGAGCACAGGGGAAGGAGGGACTTTGTTTAGCTGTCCATCACTGAGATGGGTCTGAAGTAGGTCTGCACTGACCAGTTCCTATGAGCCTGGTGGGTGCATATTGAGACCAGCCAGGTTAGGAGGACAGTTTTATCCCAATATGTTTTGCAAAGCACTATTCTGTCTTAACTTCTCATGCTCCCACCACTTTCAGCCTGCAGACAGCATGGTTACACACAAGGCTGTCAGTGGGTCAAGCACCTAATTGCCATTGCAAGACCAAAGCAGATAGACAAAGGAAAAGAGACTCCACAAAGGCAGAGATGTTGCACATGCAACAAGGAAATGTTGCCTTCCCAGTGGAAAACAGCAAGGTTCAGTCTCCAATTGCCCCAGTAGAGAGGGACATGGCCCCATGGACAAGCCCCCAGGGCAATGTGGGGACAGCCTTGATGACAGACACAAAAGTGGCACTTGTGTCTGTGATGCCAGACCAGATGCAGTATGGAGAGGGCTTGTGGCTCTGCTGCCCAGGGTGCTTTCCCTCCTGCTCGTCTTGCTCCCCTCCTCTGGTCCCTCAGTGCCACCAGAAAAAACAAGTCCCCAAAAGGGATGTGTCTTTTGCACTCCCCAAGCTCTGAAAAAGGGGAGCCTACACCAAGGCCAGCCCTCTCCTCTGGCTTGCAGCCTAGGTGACCAAGTGGCAAGTGGGTCTTCGCAGATCAAGACCTTGGGTTTCAAATCCCCTAATAGTCAGGCAAGTCTGTACCGAGGGGGTAGAAATATCCCACTCTGAGAAGCTGTTTGACCCCATCATCACTGTGATGGCAGAAGAGGGGTCCAACCTGCCCATGGGTCTAGGCTGTCCCATGAACCTCCCCCAAACGCACACGCAAGTTCAAAGCCAATGGACTTATTTCACAAGTAATTAACTGGGTAGCCTCCCCCGAGCCTCTTCTGTTGCTTCCTGGGCACATCCCTGAAATTAACCTCAGAGTTAATGAAACCAATTATCAATGGCAGACATGGTCTCTCTCTAATTATTTTCCCTGGAAAGGTCACCCAGAGCTCCACACTGTGAAACCCAGCTAATTGCATTGTCTGCTCACAGCGCGGAGCCGGCTCCTGCGGGGCTCTGCTGGGCTCTGGAGGAGGCTCATGTGCCATTGCCCAACAATTGGATCCTCCAGCTGGTGGAAAAGTGGCTATGAGAGAGGAACCCACTGCCAAAGTCTCCTTGCCACCAACATCGCTCAGATACAGGCTCTGACTGCTGGCTTATCCCCCTCCTTTCAGATGCGGCCAGCCAGCGCAGCAGTCAAGGCAGAAGATTAGATGAATGTGCCAAGCTATCTGGGTGTCAGAAGAAAGCGGCTGGATGCTTCTCTTTGGAAATTGTTTTGTTTTCATATGGCTGGTTTTGGTGGGGTTTTTTCTGAGCAAAGAAAGGGAATGAGAATTTTGGTTGGAAAAATCCAAGCTCATGGCCTAGCTCTGGGACACGGAGAGGGATGTGGTTGGCAGTATCAGCTATAGAAGAGCCCAGTGAGGATGCTGCCCCATTTCTAAATTAGCAACGGGGTTGGGGGCATGGAAACCCTAATAGTTTTGAATTTTTTCTAGAAAAAACATGGTCAGACAAAACAAAAGCAATGGCACAGGACAAGAGCACAACATTTTGCACTGTTCTGTTTGGACAAAACATTTCTGATAGCAACAATATTCCTGAAGAGCTCATGTGGTTACAGAGTCTCCATTTCGTGTCTGATAACAGGCTCACACTGTTTTATCTCTGTGATTACCAAAGCAACCCTGAGATGCTATAACACGTCAAACATTTGTCCTCACCAGCCCATAGAGCACCTCAGAGAAGGAGAAAGGGCATCACCTTCTCATATTTTCATACAATAGAAGTATGGTGCAACATATTGTGCCCTGTCTTCACGACCTGCATCCAACAGAAAACACAGCATCGGTACAAGGTCCAACGTCTTTCATCCTATCAATCACACACACCCCACCTTTCCCTCTAAGGGAAGGTTTAGGAAGAAATAAAAATTCCTGAAGCAGCACTTCTCAAATCCCATCCTTGTCATTTGGGATTAAAGAGAACAAAGTATTTATGCCTACAAACGCACACCATTTGAGAATCTGAGTGGGAAGTAATACTGTGACTGCTTGTCACATAACCAAGCTGAATCTTGAGGTTTGCTACCCCAGCTCCCAAATTACAGTGGGATCTTCTCAATTTCCGGTGGGCTTTCCTGAGCCCATCAGCACCACTATAACTAGGTAGCTGTGAGACTCCAGTTTGATTTTAACCATAACAACTAAAACTTATCTGGTGAGTAAAGAAGTTGCAATGCCCACCCCACCAGCAGGAAAACCCAGAACAGATATCCAGTGGCTACCTTGGATGCTGAAGCTTGCTTTTCTCAGAGGTTGCTTTGGAGAGAGAATATGTTAAATCAAAGGTAGTCAACAAAAAATACGTGATCCATCAAAAGCAAGCTCCAGATGCTGCATTTTTGTCATCAGCAGCAAGAGGATCCAAGCAGCTGGGTGTTAGACCAGCTGGGCAGACTCTGCCTCTCTCCTCTCCCCACCGCAGCCTGGGGAGCAGTGTGCCTGTGCCCCGATGTGACACTGTCGGTAATCACATTCACATGTCAGGTCACACCAGGCGGGAGATGATGTGTGTGACCACATTAAAGAAGGGAATTTTTTTCCTTTGAGATTTCTTTGTTGACTTTAATAAAGGCTCCCTCTGGGCTTTCATGCTTCAAAGGAAAAAAGAGAGAGGGACCATCTTCACACATCCTAATTAACAACATTTAATAATTGTTCCTGCATGCTGCTTTGGTTCTGCATCTTTTGCACAGCTCAAAGGAAGTAAGACATTTCTGAAAAGGCTTAGAGAACGTCAGTGTTCTCCGGTCTCAATAAACCTCAGAAAGCCACGGTGCAGAGGTGGATATGCCAAAGACTAACATGTCATCCTGTACAGATATGGCACTGACAGAGGCACATATGGCCGGGGGGGCATGGGTAACCAGATACCATTTTCTACAGTGTTTCTTTCTTAGGTTGAAGGATTAAATTACTTTGGTGGCCTCTCCTCTGTCCTGTAAGAGGACAGAGTGGAGTAGCTGCTCTGCTCTGAAGCTTATGTTGCTCTGTTTAAAGAACCCTTTGGGAGGTTAGCAAGGGAGCACAGCAGGCATCACCTCTGAGGTGCCTGGCACTGCAAAAGCAGAGTCTCTCACCTCCATGAAATCAGGATCCCGTATCCTACAGTGCAGTCCAGGAGGGACCAGCAAATGCCAGAACCTTACAGGAAGCCAGTAGAAAACAGGTCAGTCGTACACTTGCTATTTTCAAATGACGCTTGGAGCTCCAGCTTTTAGTACGAAACAGAATTTCTCCCCACTGTGTGGCCACTAAAAAAAAACCAAACTTTTTTTTTTTCCCTCTGATCTGCATTTGTAAAGACAGCGCAACTCTCTGGCACTGAAGCCCTGTCTTTGGCACTCCTGATGAAGACTTGCCATCAGTGCAGAACACAGCCCTCCTGTACGTATCACCTGCACACCAGAGCTTCTGCTGGCTTGCATCACTTCTCACTGCAGGGCAAGATATGGATGGACTTAATGCACTGAACTAGCGCATTGGGTCCTACTGACTACAATATCGATTTCTCTTAACCATACAAGTCTGCAGTCTTGCACCTGAGATAGGCACCACAGGCTTCTCCTAAATTACGTGTTCAAAATCTAGGTAACGTTTAAAGAATGAGTTCTGAAGACAGAGAGGAAGACTTTTGGAAAATCATCAGGGATATTTAAGTTATTTGCCAAGCTTTGACTCTCCACTCCCATGCAGGACTACAGTGTTCATGTAGGCATACATCTTCATACCAATAACTTCATCCTTGTGACAATAGTGTCTCAATAGTCTGACTGGTCAGGAACTCCCACATTCATTTTGTGTAAAGGCAAAGCCAAGTGCACAAGCTTTCCATACAATATGAGAGGTATTACCTAGGCAGTTATGTCACCATGCCACGTCTGTAAGCCATGTCCCAGTACCTGAATCACATAACTGTGCTTCTTCCCCCTCAAAAACAACCATGGAAAGCTCTTGAGCTAAATACAGAGATCCAACCCCTTTCAGCATGCCCTTCCCTGCAATGGTCCACCTGAGTGGTTCCCATCACCACTCAGTGGTGGGAAGGTGGTGCTGGCGTTTCACTTAGCAAGACAGTCTGTGCAGGACAGCTCAGGGTCCATCCTGAGTGGGCTTCTTTAAAACCCTCCTATAACTCCCCGTCTTCATTTGTCTGGAAACAGTATGATGAGTATTTGAGCTACAGCTAAGAACACAAGTCCCAATTCCATTCACAAAATATTTAGGCACAAAAGGATTGCAGTCCATTTAAAGTTTTAAGGGCAGCTGAGGCACTATTTCAGTGTCTGGCCTATAAAGAAGGTAGGTAAGAGAGTCCTCAGGCTGATACCATGAGCAGAAACAGAAGTACTGGCAAAGTTTTCCGAGGACTCCAGGCCTCAGTAGCAAAGTACGGGGAAGATACAGAGAACCTGCCATGAAAACACTGGGTTTAAGCTCATGCCCATTATGACCTTGGGTAAACTAATGCTGCATTTGTTAACGAACATGAAATGCAGGAGTCTATAGGAACCACATGTTTTCCATCCATTCCATGTGCTCCATGAGCTTGATGGAGTTCGATGATGCAGACAGACAGTCTGAGATCTGGGTTAAATAAGTTGAACTGCTTTATTTTTTTCTCTTGGCACTGCAGTGTGTGCAAGAAATTCTCACAGGGTAGAACATCTGGAGCACATTATTCATTAAGAGCGAAAGATGCTGTTGTGTTTGTGGAGGAACCAAGCATGCTTCTTGCAAGCATCTGACACAAACCAGAATGACAATTAACGGCATGGCAGCTTTCTTTAAAGGATATTAGTTCTGCCTCGTGTTAAATAAAACCTTTATCAGCTTAGCTGACAGCACAGGTTTCTGAGAAGGCATTTCTCTAGCCCAATAAGAGACATGAAAGAGAGCGTTTAAGTAGCACACTAGCATTTGTACATGCAGCAATGGGAATTCTTACATACAGTAGCAAGATGTAACTCTTGTCAGATTGAGAGCTCGGTAGGAATTGATGCTATGATTTCTATCTACACACAAATAACATTTTTTCACCCAACAGCTTACTCATAAAACCAATGCAGAATACAGTCTGGGTCAGCCAGAAATCTGTGGATTTGAGACAAAATCTGGTGAGTTGAAGCAGAAAAACAAAATAATTTTCTTTTCTTCAGTGGCCAGTGGGTCAGGCTCTCGCACACAGAATGTGGGAGCCCTGGACTGGGTCCCGTCTTTCTTTGAGGGGCCTTTAGCTCAGCTTCCCTGGCTCCTGTATCTTAGCCCAGTTCTTCAGATACTTTTTGCTCTAGCTAAGACACTTCATCCTCCAACAACCAACATGACACTGGTCTGTATCCTATGCACAGGGTGTTTTATTTCCTGTGAGAACTCACCACAGAAAGCGAGGAGAAAAGGTGGACACAAGAACTGGAAAGATGAGATTACTTCCTTGGAGGACAGAGGGTAATAAGATGAGTCATGAGAGGCTGCACCTAGCAAGTGCTGCAAGGGAATGGGGGAATGTAAGGGATGACCCAAACGAAGCATAAAACCGAGATGAGACCAAGATGACTGAGGCATGACAACCAGGTGATGCTCCTCCTTGTGATGATGTCATCACACAACTAACCACACCAGGTCACTTGGAAGAAGAGAAGTGAAGACAAGGAACCTGAACAGCAAGGTCAGTGGAGGAAAAGGACTTATGAAGACAAAGGAAACATCCTTCTTGCGCTCTTGGCTGATGATACCAGTGTGTCTCGACCTCCCAGACAGAAATCTTAAACTGGAACCTTTCCAAACTAGAGGTTTCTGTTAAAGCATGTATATGCAGGTGCATCTCCGTATACATTTGCCACGTTATACCAGTGTCAAAACCACCACATCAGCAATACTTTTTAACTCTTCAGGAAACTATCTTTGTTTTCCTTTTCTGAGTATGATAAATTCAATTCATTTGTTCTTACCCACTCTTCCAGAAATTAGAAAATAGCTTCTAATAAGACACAGAACGATCTTAATGTCAAAAAGCCTACTCCTTTTACCGTGTAACAGAAGAGCTACTTCAAGTTCAGACAGAATGAACAAATAAATATGAGTTTTCAGACCATAATGGCAGAGAATTGTTTCCACTCTATGTACACATCAATTATTTCCTTCTATTTAAATCCATGACTAATCACCCTTGGAAGCAAAATAGCTAACATCCAGTTGAGTACAGGCATCCCTTTTAATGTAATCAAGAACTCATCTAGCTTGAAAATCATGGCAATTATCAATGAAGTGGAGGGTTGTATGGACCTCAGCCCTGTGGCAGAAAGCACAGTGCATCGTGGGAAGGTGACTTCCAGAGAGGAGGAAGGGGTGTGTCCGGATGATGGACAAAAAGGCACAACTTGTGACATTAGAGAGGCACTCATGAGTACTAGGGAAGAGGCAGAGATCAGCATTTGCCCCAGCCTCAAAATTCCCCTCAATAATTTTCAGTAAAATTAAATATTTGGAGTGAATTTCTCTCTTCTTTTTGTGGAAATCAGGCTTTTCCTTCAGAAGGCAAACTAAATATAAAATTCCAAGCCACGGTCATTAAAAATGCTTTGGTATTACTTTTTCCTGCACTGACATCTTCTGACTCAGTTCTTCCTGCTTCTCAACACAACCTGGCTCATCACAAGACCTTTAATCAATTGACCCTTGGATCAAACTGATTCATAGATGGGGCTCTGTACACCCATACACATGGAGAAAGGCACATTAAGGAGAGCACACACACACACACTGTACCAGCTTCCTCAAGGGTTTCCACCCTCTATGACAATTACAACTGTCAGACCACCTCACAACATTTCCTTGCCTGCTCTTGAATCCAGCTGACAAGCCATGCACACAGCAAAGTGCAGGGGAGCAGCCAGAGTATCGCTTTAGGCAGTGTTTCAACATATCTGGCCACGGTTTGTAATATGCAAACACAATGATACTTTTTGCCTTGTTACCAATCCCACAGTCCTATCCCCGCTCTGGCTTCCCCTCGTTCCACTGGTTAGGAACAGGCTGGCTTTCAGAGAGAGGAGTTTGGGGAGAAGGAGAGGACAAGGAAGGTTTTCACTGCCCAGTCCCACACCTTCTCGCCCTCCAGAGACCCACTGTCAAAAAGTCACAAGAATCATAATGATGTTCATAAGGTGGCATTAAGGTCAATTTCTTCTTTTTTAACACTCTGTGGTGAACCTATCCACATATTAAGACACGCACCTGCGTGCCCGACCGCGACACACTCATATGTTGAAAATACACTATGTATCTTTAACAGGAAACATACAGCTAAAACCGAAGTGATACATGGAAAAGAAGGTCCTTTACCTCATCAAGTCCCTGAAAGAGCTGAGGAGTATTAGTGGTTTCTATCATTGACAGTTTGCAGTTGTCTTTTTGGAGGAGGCTCAACGTAATGGGAATTAGATATGTTGCTAAGAAATTAAACAGAGATGTCCACTGCTGTTTTCAATGCCTCTTTACACCATGCATCTCGATGCAAGACTTTTGAGATAAACACACAACACAGAGAAGCATGTGTATTTGCGTGTTTATGTGTGGATAAAAATATATATTCTCACCTCCAAAGACCAAGTCAGATCATCAGTGGATTCTTATCAACAAGCAAACATATGAAGCCAAAAAAAGAAGAGGTATTTGATTGAGACAACTAATTAGGGTTTGGCATAGGGACTATGAAACCTTAGAAGCAATTTGCTATCAAGACTTTTCTCCTGAAAGAGAAATCTTTGTTGCTCTTCATGCTTTCTCAACCTTGACTAGCTGTTGGCCAAAATTGATGTGAGACACTGAGAGGAATGGTATGCTAGATAAGGTATTTGGCTTTTGACAATGTGGCAAATTACAACCTGAGATTCCAGGGTGCATCTTCTAAAATATTCTCATTTCTCAGATAAAGATTTCCGTTTACAATCAGAACTAATTTTCCATAACTCTACATGCCTTATCCACAGGGAGAAACGTAGTGTTGTCTTCTGACCAAATAACCCATTAGAATTGTATATTGCCTTATTTGTAAGTCTTCCTACAGACAGAGCATGCTCAGGGCAGAAGCTTTGATATCTGAATATGTAGGAAAATTCAAAACTTAATCCCAAATGTACTACTGTATTATGAGGCAGTTACGCACCTCACTTCATATCTTTCCAGTTAAAAAGTTATTTAGCAAGACACCAAAGATCTTTTGCTCTTTATATTAGCTAAGAGACATGAGTTACTGAAGCTAGGTTTCGAGGTTTGCACTCAAGCCCTTAAATAAGCAAAGGATAATTCTAAGACACAGGAAACCTTTGGCCCTTTCAGCAAGATGCAGCATATTTTGCTTGCCAGTTTGTACATGTTTCAACAGCCTTCTGCCACAGTTTTCCACTTCTGGAACTTCAGGTTTAAACAAATTCAGGGTGCCACAGGGAAAACTAAAGCTATAGAAGCAGCAAAGCCTGCTCTTCTCCAGAAATCACTCCTGAGATTGCCTGTGAGCAGATGTAAAGATATCTTTGGAAACACTAAGTAGGGAGGTGCGGATGTAGGAAAGTGGGTGAGAAAGTAGTTTTATATTCATTCCTTCATGCACACACATGGGACTCCTCCTGTGCAAGTCCTAACTGGACAGACACAGACCTTGGGCAGAAATGGATGCTCCTAATTCTTCTTGGGTTTGCCAGGCTGTCAGTCAGGCAGGGCATTTCACAAGTGTATCACAGTCTGGCAGAGGAACTTATCTGAAATGAAGGGCAGGGAGGTGGCTCAGGAGGTAATCTACTCCAAGTCTACACACCAAGAACACAGAACTGGCTGCCAAAACTCCCTCTGAAGCTGCAACAGCCGCTGGGCTCAGTAGCTTTGCTAAACTGGTGTCACTGTGCCCAGCACCCATCTGCACTCCCTGGCTGGGCTGTGTGTGACACACCAAGACTGGCTCTAAGAGGACTCCCAGGGTGTCCACCTCTGCTGGATCTCCACCTTGGTGAATTAAAACTCAAGAGGAAAGATGAGCTTGGCTTTTGTTTTCTAAACAGGCCTTTGAGTAATTTCACTATGCTCTAATCACAGGAGTGAAGTTCATTTTTGTCCCATGGCCATGGCTCGTTTCCTTCCTGCTGATAACAAAGATGCCCCTGGGAGATTTGGAGGGAGGGAGTTGCTCTTGCCACAAGCCTGGTTGAATGCAGGTGGCAAACAAATGTACAGGCAAGAAAAAAGAAGTACAGAGACAGGGAGAGAGCAAGGGGGAGAGAAAAAAGGAGCAGAAACCACCAGCAACGCAGGCTATGGCGGGAAAAAAAAACATCAGCTGAGGAAGAAAGAAAAGGAACAAGTTAAATAGAGGGCTGTGGCAGCTGCATGATGACAGGCATTGAGATGAGCGGACACATACACGACCCAGCAACAGTTGTGAACTAAAAGTTTACAAAGGCTTATTTCTTTCCTGCACTCCCACTTTATAGGACTTGAACTCAGGAAGAGAGAAAACCACAGACTCTGTGTCTGCTCAGCCTGACCAGGACATCCTTTAAGAACCAGCCAAAAAACAGAAGTGCTGCGATGTGTGACTGAGGGCCATGAAGAGCTCATGCAAGAGAGGAAATCCCAAGGGAGCCACGCATTTCCCAGTGCTAGCTGGCTCAGAAGGAGGCTTCTTGGCCTCTGGGATGTTGGCTGTGGGCATGGAAGAGCTTGCACAATTAGCCCATGAATAGGGCATTAGCTCTGTCAACTGGACAAGCTCTCCCTTGTGGCTGGAGAGACAAACAGCATTTATTCTACTTCATTCAGGTTTGTGGGAGATCCTTCCTGAAGAAAATTAAACACTTTCTTTTCTTTTTTTTTTCTTTTTTCTTTTTTTTTTTCTTTTTAAATAAAAAAAAGAAGTCAGTGCATGCTCTGCTCTTACATGCAAAAGTCAAAGCAAGGACATGAGCATTGCCTCAGGATCCAGAAGTGAATTTTGAGCCATTTCACTGCAGCAGAGAAACTGATAAGAGAGAAGTGGCTCACAGCCAGCAGGATTTATACCTGCACAAGCAATACCTGGTGGATTTCCAGTCCACCACCATAGCTGCTCCAAGCAGTATATGCCTATTCATAGGGAACAGGGAACATGGACTTGAAATGCTGGATTTGCTTCTTTTCTTCATTGGTGCTTATTTTAACCTTCTCTCCCAAGTAAATGGGCAAGTTCCACTACTGGCAGCTTAAGACAGTGTTTATTGCCAAGATGAAAAACTAATGTTCCCTTGCTATGGGCTTAATATTCAAAGCAGAAGGAAGAACACACTTCAAGACTGTTAATGCAGCTGGCTGCTACAAAAAAAAAAGAGCTCTCCTCTAAGCTGACTTTGATGCCAAACAAAAGAAACAGCTAAAGGTTCTTCCCAAAATAAAGTATCCTTTCATGAAACAGAAACTCCTCAGTGGGAAAAGATGTAGGTAAAAATCCTGGTGTGGGCACCTTTCTGGAACGCTGTCTTTAGATTTTCCTTTAGGATAAGCTACAAATCTACTTCCATGATGCTGTCCCATGGCAGGGAGTGCAGAAGCCATGAAGGTGCAGTTCTCACAGGCAGTGGGCACTTCTCCTAAGAAGTGCATTATTGCACAGAGGCGAAACACAAAGCAAGCAGATGTTTGCACCGAGCATTTCTTAGTCTCCAGGTTGATCTGGATGAAGGGAATTGGTTGTCCTTTGCTAGGAGCTCTGCTCCCCTCCCACACTACCATGCAGCCGCTGTGCTGGGCTCCTTTCAGTAAGAGGGAATACTGACTTCAAAATTGGTTTCCCAGCTTTTAAGCCAACACACAATCTTGTTCTTTTACATTTAATGTATTTAAAACAGTCAGGTTCCCTTCTGGTCCCAAATGCATATGCATTTCTTAATATATTCAGCCTAAACTAACCCAGCTCTGATTCCTGAAAATATTTAAGGATGTACTTAATTTAAAACATGTGAGCAGTCTCAGTGAGGTCAATGGGATTACGTTGAATATAGCTGCTTTCTAATAGCTCCCAGCCATGCCCCTCCTCCCCTACGCCCCAAGACGCGGGCCAGCAAAACTCAGTAACAGCCAATTTTGCCCCAGAAGAGCTTTGTCCATGAGGACAAAAAGTAAATGGGGAACAGAGCAGCGAAGTGATTTGCCCCAGCATCAGAAAGCAAGTCACTAATGCAGTCGAGTACCAATGATCCAGGGTCCAGGGGCTCCAATGTTCATAGGGATCCATATGTGGGGCTTTCACATCATAATGTGCAGCAAATGCTTTAGCTACAGCAGCATTTTAACCACCCCTCTCCCCAAAACAGTCTTAAGAGGAATTAAAAGCAAGTGAGGCCTGATTAGATTATTGTAACAGCCTCCTCCAAATAAATACAAGCTAAAAATAGCACCAGAGGACAGAGATCTCATCTCGCCAAGAAGCGGATAAGCCGCCCTTTGCTGTAGGCACATAAAAGCAGGCCAGACAGATGTTTATACCAGGTGATTTAGCGCATCTGAATTTGTCAAGTTGTTTGATAACTTCATATTCAAGAACATTTCTTTCCTCATTACAGAAACATCCTGGTTTCCAGTAAAAATTGTTGCTGGCACCAGCGTTGCCCACATGCTGTTTTCTGCACAGCGGAAAGCAGGGGAGTTTATCGCACAGAAAGAAAAGCCATAGATGGATGGCAGTTTTCAGTGAGTTTCTGGCTGGTCTCCCCTTCCCTTCTTCCACCTCTTAAAATGTGGTGGTTGTGCCCATGCAATATGGACAAGCTGGATCCATTCTTTCCCAGGCTCCCAGCTGCAAAGCAAATATGCAATGCCAGCACAGCGCTATTCTTCTGCTGCTGGTGCTCTGCAGGGAGACAGGATCCAATTTACCCCAGAAGCTCTGCCACTGTGTTTCAGCTCTACAGGGACACTCCTTAATCTGCACAAGGAATCCAAAGGACGTGAAACAATAAGAGAAAAGGAAATCATTGTTTTAAGACACGTACTGAAATATGTGGATGTGCATGTACTTAACAGATGGGGAATGCGATGGCTAAATTCAGGCTCCCCTGGGTTAGTTTCTCAGAACCGGGCTGCCCTGTCCTCTCTGTGCGTAGAAAAATATGAGAGGAATGATTTCCAAAAGTTTCCTCACCTGTGGTGAGGAAGTGATGGTAGCCGTGGTCCAGGGCCATTGAAAACCCCACCTGTGACAGGGTGATGCAGGGATTTCGCAGGGCTCGGACAGGAAGGGCACTATGTGCATGTCCATATTTCTACACTATTCAAAGAGTTCAGAAACCTCTGGAGAAAACATTTGCCTTAAAAAGGTAGCAAGAGGTTCAAAATGCAGATGCTGTATCCACCGCACAGAGGGCTCAGGCTGTGAGAATGGGATTCCTTACAGGTACAAATCAAAGGTATGTCCCATCAGCTAATGGATCCAAGACCTGACCAGAACTAGTCAAAGCAAACCCCAAAACATGAACAGTGCAGACCTCAAGTCCTTAGCATTAATACTTCAGTTTCCACATCCATTTCTATGGCATCATTGTATCTGCTCATGCAGATACAACCTAAACAGCAATGAGATTGTCTCTGTGCACCCTCCATTAGCCATCCTGGGGTGCCACGTTCAGCTGAGCCGACTGTACAAAACAACCCTGCCATCAGTGACTGCTGCAGGCCAGGACTGTGAGTGAGGACAACTGTAGAACTACAGGTCTAGTTGTAAGGGCACTGTATTTCACACTTCAAGGGCAGACATCAGTTCTGCAGGGAGCCTGGCTACTTTGAAGCTAGATGGCACAACCTCCATCTGCTTTGCAGAAGCAAATCCATACACAGCCCACCACTGCTGGAAGAAAGAGGGAGCATGCTCAGAGCACCACGGTGCAACTCATCCCAAAGATCTCTGCTGGTCTCACCAGCCTCCTGGGAAAGGCTGTGGACACTGGAGCCCACAGCTCTGCAAAAAGCACATGCATACCCCACAGCCAGACCCTTTGTGCTAGCATGCACATCACCAATCCACCTAAACCACTGTTATTGCTGGTGTCCTTCAGTACCAGAGCCTATATGACTGCTTCCCTACAGCTCCAGGGCCAGCAAAGCCCCTGAGACATGTGGGGGACCGAATGGGGTGCACAGCTAACAGGACCCACCGCCAGTTGCAGATATTTGGACGTCTCTCTGAAAGAAGCTGCACAGCCAGGACTGGCAAAGAGATTTAGGGCAATGGCTCCCATCAGTCCCTCTGAGAGCTGAGGACTCACGGCTCTGCCATGGGGAGCTTTGAAAACACCACCCCAGGTTCAGTTCAGGAATAGGGCCTGGGATTCCCTCCTCCTCCTCCCTCTCTCCTTTGCTTCAGCAACACAATGTCACTCTTTCTCCATTTCCAAAAGGGGCTCTTGCAGGGCTCTCTGCATCAGAGATCAGGAGCCGTTTTGAAAGGAGGAACCCGCAGTTTGACCTCTGCTCTACTGAGAGACCTTTTATGCCTCTGCAAAGCTCTTTGCGCTGCACCAGCCCCACAGCCAGCGGAGGGAAACGCTGCAGGAAGCATGGATTCATTCTGACGCCAACAATCGGGAGCAGCAGTGTCCTCTGGTGCCTTCATTGTCCAAAGGTGTTTGAGTGTAAAGCTCACACATAATAGCAACTTTCCAGCCATGTCTGTTGAAAAAAGCCTTTTGGTGCTTGCCAGTGCTGCCGGGAACGCAAGACCTCAGGTGTCCGGGCTTATCTTCCAACCAAACTCATTCATTTAACAACCAACTCCGATTACTCCTTGTACTTAAAAGAAAGCCCCAGAACAAAGGCTCAGCAGCCGTGTGCTCCTCAGCCATTCAGTGCTGCCGGTGCAGGAAGCAGGTGTTTCGAGGTCTGCATTCCCACTCCAGTCTGAAGAGGCTGGAATAAGATACCGCCTTTTGAAACATCCACGAAAAAAGAAAGAAAGAGGCAGCACACCATCGCTTTGCAGGCTGGAGGCAGGCAAAGGGCTCGGCTAATTCATAGCACGAGCTGGCTGAGTGCTTTGAAAGGCATTCCCACGGAAATTTCTGCAAATATGGAAATGAATGTAGCTGAGTGGTTTTTACACCTTTTTTTTTTTTCTTTTTAAATGGGCTTTCTGCGAACACCTGGGGAGCGTGCACCTTTTGCTGTGAATATCTATGTACTTGGTTTGCTGGTAGCCTGGTGTTTGCAATGGAAGTGGCTAGCTCCATTGCCCTGCCGTGACAACTGGAAGCACCCAAGCACCTGACCCATCAGCACCCCACATTCTGTTGCCAAGTCACTGATAATACTGGGAGTGCTTGGCTGGCTCAAACGAACTGCAGCCACTCAGCTCTGAATATCCTCACCCGGATTTAGAAAAAGGTTCTCAGAAATGCAGTCTCTTGGTTGAGGAGAAATTTTAAAAACCCAAAAACTTGCAAAGGAAAGTTTTTAGTAGGAGCAAAATACAGTGTTTGCCACATAAGTTAAAAACTGCAGCTTGAAATCATTTGAGCACACGTCAGGGTGCCAGTGTGACCTCTGTTTTTCCTCAAAAATGATATTAATTGATACTCGTTATGCAGAGGGATTAAAAGAAAGGCTGATGAGGGGTTGCCTGTCCTGACACAGGCCCAAATACTCTGTTCTCCCAGGGCTCCATCTGTGCTTGGGTGCTGCACTGAGTGCTTGGCAATGGGAGTAGCTGGGGCAGGTCACACTTGAACATGATGCTGAACTGCTTGCTCTGCAATGGCTCTTTGAAAATGTGCCCTGGCCACATAGCAAACATAAATGGGATGCCCTGGACTTTTGCTTTTAAAAAAACAACAACAAAAACCAAAGCAATCAAATCTATTCCACCATAAAGTTACAATTTCCCATCCCTTTTCTCACTCATCAGCTGAGCAGCAAATGTGAGGCTGAAGCACTGGCCCAGCTCAACTGGTTTCTGTGCTGTAGCATCCTCCGGGTGTCTGACAAAGGCTCCTTGTCCTGCTCTTACTACACCTGGCATAGCCAGGCAGTGCCCACGTCAGTGTTGGATGAGCCCAGCCCAGCCCCACCGCCTGAGTCAGAGAACAGCAGCACGTTCAGTGCAAAATGGCCAAGACAAATTTCTCAGCATCTCTGGCTATTAGCTATGCCTCCAGCTATCAAGCCCGCAAGCCTCACAGCACAACAGGGCCCCCTGAAATGCATATTCTCTCTTAACCCAGCTATATTAAGATAATAGCATTCCCCCACTTCCCTTTTTAATAAAGCTGCCGGTTTTAAAGATGCATCACAGTAATTTCTTAAAAGCTACAGGCCATCAGCGCTGCCTAACTGCTCTTTACTCAGAGTATGGCACCAGGGGACTGCAAAGAACTCACAGGCTAAAAATATTCTCACCTCATTATATACTGTAGTGGATTACTCAATAATTACAGTTATTCGATCTGAAGGTAATTACTGTTTTGCTAGTCAGGTGTCCCTTTTGCTAATACACAAAGTCAGCCACCCCACCATTACCTATTGGTAATGCCCCCCACTTCAGCAGCCAGTGGCTCCTCTGCACTCATGCCACCATGCAAGGATGATGCTCATTGTCCCCCCAGCAGTCACTTCTAAACAGCCCCTCCTCTTCCTCCTGCAGGGACAAAGCTTCTGTATGCAGGTCACAGTCAGGCTCATATGAAACCACTGTGACTGTCATGAGATGGAGACTCCTCTCCTCTGCCCAAGCCTTCTGGCTTCAGAGCAGGGACACTTGCCAGAGAAGCATGCTGCCTGCAGTGAGAACTTCACACCATGGGTGATGCCTTCAACATGATACAGACACAGCACAGTGACAGCTCTGTGTGTGTGACAACCACTGGCTGCTCTGAAGTGAAAAGGAATCACTGTGCACCCCGTCCCATCACAGCGTCTCAACAGAACCAGGACTTGGGAACCACATCACCAAAACTTTCCCATAAGCCTGAACACCTTCAGGAGCTACTTGCAACAGCAAGCTGGTGACTTGCAGTTGGATCTAGGCAGTGAATAAGTTTTTCTTTTACAAACGGTGGCCAGATGAAGACATTCCCACCTCCCACGTGTTTACTACCACTGCTATGTTGGAGCTGCCCCATTGGCTACCAGCCAAACCAGCCTACAGGGAAGGAAACAGCCACACTGGGGGATTGACAATCCCACTGCTGGGAGAGCTGTAGAAATCACTCCTGGTGGGCAGCAGATGTTACTACCTGGCCCAGCTAGATCAGAAGCAGGACATCTGTCCATGGCCTTAAGTGCCTTGGGCCATTTTTACCATGAAGGGTCACCAGCTCAGAGCTTCTTCCATTCTCCCAAGCAGAGCCACCAGTTTGGTGCCTGCTTTTACTTTGGTTCTCATTTTACATTTCACATGATGGGTTTTCTAAGAGCAGACAGAGGGAAAAGGCTGCCACACTGCCAGTGGAAAATATGCAGGAATGAGAGGTCAGCAGTACAGTCCCCTCAAAATCCCAAAGACACATTAAAGGCTTTATTGTTTGGCATCTAATACTGGGGGCTGCTTTGTCTCTTCTCTCTGCATTTAAAGCTACACTCATTTCTGGGTTTTTGTCCAAGTCTGACCAGTTACCAAAAGGCATTTTTATTCTCTCCACAGTCATTTCTGGGAAGAGTAATTAATTTATGTTAATTTGGAGAGAAAAGACATAGCAATGAACTTTTCAACTAATCTGTAGATAAATGGTAATATACTAAAAACTTATCGGTGATAAAAAGAAGACACAAGTTATGATCTTTTCACCATAAAGTATTGCTATTGAAAGACAAATTATTTCGAGTAGTTTCGGCCCTTTGAAATAACCCAACTTAAAACAATCGTCCATTTTTTGCACTGAGCTGAAATGCATTAGGCTTGTTCCTTCCAAGATCATCTTCAGTTCAGTGTTACTGGCAATCCAGAAGCAAGAAATCCCTTTAACTCCACATTGGCTGTGCGCATGGGAGATATTGTGGGGCTCGGTGCTTTTAAGAAGGAATGAGAGAAAAATCAGAAAGATTCCACTTTCCACTGAGTATTTTACATTCTTGTTACCTGTCCGAGCTGCTTTTTGCCTTTTCCTTTCAAAACAAAACACCATTTTCAGCAAATAATATACATTGTTTTGGCAAAAGCTATGTCTTGCTCCAAAAATGCTTGGAGAGAACATTTTGTTGTGCTGTAGCAATGCAGCAATATTAGGAGACCTGAGTGGTAAACATCAGCTGTTCCTCCTTGGTGAGAGGCTATCCAGCACTAAAGGGACATCTTTCATTGTGTTCTGCTCTCAGTAGAACAATAAATGAAACATGGAGATTATTGATTTTTAGAAGAAGACATTAAAGAAATGGCATTCAATTCAGTTCCAGCTGGGCATCCCTTTCTAATTTTTCCAAGCATGGTACACCTCTTTTGGGTTGACGCAGATGTAAAAGAAGAGCCAGGACAGCTCTTACTTTCTTTTTTAAAAAGTCTTTTTCCTGATTCAGATGGGGAAGAGGGTTAGGAGGAGAACAGGGTTCAGACACATGAACCAGATTTCAAAGCTGGTAAAACCCAGTAAAAAAGCCCCATAGTCCCAGGGAGTCACAACTCTGCCACCCAGAGCCTATCTGCTGGACCAGGAGCTGGTTACGGCCTTGCCCTTAGTCCAAAGCCACCCTAGGAGATGCTAATTAGACACTTCCAATGCTGTTGTAACTGCAGTCCCAAATTTCAAAAATGCACAAATGGGGAACAAGTGCTCAATAAATGCCAAAGTAAAATGACTTTGAGCAATGACTGGATGTATATAGAGAATGATGGGAGAGCATGGACAGAGCAGCAGCTACTTCACTGCAGGGAGAGAGAGAGAAAAAAAGCACTGATAAGAAAAGTGTTGCACAGGAGGAAGAACTCAATCTTACAACCTCTCTATCTCTCCTTTCCCAGTAACACCAAAGTATCCACCAGCTACTTTAAATCTCACATACTGAGGTAAAAGCTAAATTACTGACAGCATCAATGGCAAACGGAGACAGAATAAGTGGAAGAGCTATTGCATCGGCTGTGCTGGAAAGGAATGGCACCAGTTGCCACCCAAAACCATCCCAGCCCAGGGATGGAGCAAAGCCCTCATTAATCACCAGACACTGATGCTACCCCTGCAGCAGTTAGCACTCACCTGCAGCCATCACAGGTTTGCACTGCACAGGTAAATTAATCCAGCAGAAAACACACCCCAGACTTGGGCTTTATTTTACCTAAACCAGGCACCTTTGCGATTGCACAGACTCACGCGTTGTTTCAGCCCAGAAACTGAATGACAAATCTGAAGTTGATGGACTGTTTACAAGAGGAGAGCAAGCTCTGAAGTAATTGCTGGGAAATTATCACGAGGAACATTATCAAGCAGGAGGCAGAACCCCTTCCGGAGAGGAAGATCTGATGTTTGCACTAGTGTCTCCTCGGGGATATGGCTTAAACCCCGCTGCTGGCTGCATTTAGAGCAAGGGCTCAGGGCTGGGATTTCAAGGCTCTCTTCACACAGTGTTATTTGTCAGGGGGTAACCGTTTGCTGGCAGTGCTTTCTGTGCCCTTTCTCCAAAATAAAATTACTTTGTGCAAATGAAAAATTACCTCAGAAATCGGGCAGGCATTTAACAAGGGATTGGGATCCTCAGAGGAGGAGTTAGGTGTACAGAGCCAACATCTTCCCAGTGGAAACCCCCTGCAAGGCACAGCCAGGTTGAGATCAGGTTCATAAATGCTTTCTGATATCTGTGTGATGCTTCTAGGCTTGCCAGCCTTAGCAATCATGAAAGCAGGTCCCCAGGACAACAGCAGCTTTGCTGGCAACAGGAATTATTTTCATCCTTCCCCCTCGGTGCCTAATGACCACGTCAAGCTCTTGCTGCCCCTTCTCCCAACTGCATCTCTGCTGCTTCCCCAACCACCACTTCCCATGAGCTTTAGACATGATCAACACCTTCCCCAGCTCCTCACACCAGCAAACATGATGGACATTCCTCAAGAAACTTAAAAGATCTTATCAATCACAGTACAAAGCAAACCTGACTCCTCTAACCAAAACAAAACACCACAAGGAGCCAGCTGGGACTGGGCAGCCAGTGCTGACCCTCTGAGCTGATTCCTCCTCTCTCCTTCACATCACTCAGCTTCTACCAAATTTCAGCAGAGATTTTTCAAAGTGGCTTGAAGGAACCTGGTGACTGTCAACACTTCTGTCACCATTACATTGCTGTCCTTTCTTGTTGCATTTTCCACAGTGCTATACGGACCTGTTGCATTTTAGAGCTGCTTGCAAGGGAGGCAAACAGCTCTATTTATTATCTTTATTTATTTCTATTTATTCAATATATATTATTAATGATATATTTCTATAATAGATAATTACTAACTTATAATAAAATACATATATTACATATATTCATACACAAAATATTTCTCTTTATTCAGCCACAACAGAGGGACAAACCCACAGCACTAAGAAGTCAGATAGTTCTCCAGACGCAAGGCAATGAGGCAGCAGCACTGTGGGACTTAGAAAACAGGCTCCCAGGGCTTCATGTTCAATCCACCAGACCATGGGTCTTCTACACGCTCTGCTGCCACTGGAAAGGGACATGGGACCAGGAACTATTCCCTCCAATGACTCCGGGTTGTTGCAGCCTGGCTCCCTTGGTGGAGGAGCTGCAGTGTCATTTAGGTAAAGGACTCATCAGTAATTTATGGTTTCTTCCACAAGGGAAAAAGGAAAAGCTTCCGACAAACAGCAGCTTCTCCCTGCAGCGAGGCAAGTGGCAGGGCCAGCTCTCAGATCACTTTTCAGCCAGCAGGCTGGTGTCAGGGAGTACTGATCAATGCAGAGGCACTTAGAGGAATAGTCACAAGCTCCTTTGAAGGCAAAAACTCCTCTCCTCACCCTTCATTGCCCTTCTGCCCTCCCAAGGAGCATGGAAGTGACTGTAGGAAGGAGCCCGCAAGCTAATATATCAGAATGTCATGGCTATGGGTGCCCTGCTCCAGGTGTACTGAGCACAGTCCTGCTGCTGGGCTGTCGCACTTGCACATCCCAGGGATGTGCTAGTGTTTTTTAAAAATCTAGGATCTCTGTTCTACCCAGAAAACGAGCTCAAGGCACAAGGAAGGCTTCTTGGAACCAATGGCTCTGGCAGCATCATTGTCATGGTCCTCCAATCGCTCACCTCTCTGGTTCCCATGGCACAGATCAAACCTGTCCTTTGCTGGCTGCAGGAGAAGGATTTGCAGCTAAGAACTTAGTTATGCACATCTCCATCACCTTTGGGCTTAGGGGAAGGGATGCACTGCAGTGGCAAGGAGGGAGGAGCCCTGTGCCTGCTGCAGCACAGCGAGTCAACTTGAGAAAGAGCCTTTTTCCTCAGCATCCAGGTTTTCTAAATAATAACCGCATGTGCCATGCTGGCTGAAACCTCTGCTGTGAGGGAACTTCTGTGTTGGTGCCTTGGTAAGCTGGGGAGCACCCAGAGTGAGCACATACTGATCCAAGTCACAACCCCACGCAAAATGTTCTTCTCCACTTGTATTTTCCTTAGAACCAAAAACAATGTGGAAAAGGAAATAAACCAAGACAAACACCACCAGCAACTCTACCTACTTGCAAAGCAAGGCCAGGTTGATATGGGGTAGAAGGTCTCAGCAGAAATCCTCAATGTCACAGAGAGGACATTTTAAAAGAAGATGAAGTCACATGTGGGGAGCAGAAGAATGGGGAATATTCCTAGAAGGACTGGTTCGGACAAGCTCTTCCATTTCTGGCATAGGGGCACGCTACTCCTTATTCCCCAGTCTCCTCACGTAACTGAATTTGCACATTTTTATGTAGTAGATGCAACTTTCATATCCTCAAACCTAGCAGAGGAACCTTAACACATATAATGTGGTATCCTGACCACAGCCAACTTCTAGACTACTTTGAGTTTCCAGCCCCAACCTGTTCCTTAATCCAGAGCTCTATGAGTGAGGAAAGCATTGCTGCTGACAGGAACAGAAGAAAGCTCTTGCCCGCACCACAGCAGCCAAATTGTTAAGCTGAAGAACATGTGACACAAATGTTTCTTAATGCTAAAACAAGGGTTTCAAGCCCAACGGATGCAGAGTTTCCTACAAGGCCAACCAAAACTTCTGTTTACTTCTGGTAGCCTTCTGAGGTTCAACAATCTTAAATAAACAGTGCAGCCATTGAAAACCTATCACCGTCTTGCCTGGCAGCCTGCCTGCAGAAAGCAAAAGCTTGTAAAGAAGGTACTGAGCTCCAGCTAGCAGTCAAATCAAACTCAAGCCCATTTGCGGGGAAAGTTGAGGGCAACATGGCTGGCTTCTGTGGTTGGGAAACAGAGGAGCTTCCCCTTGCTTTTGGGCACACCAGCAGTGAAATCTGGGGTTTTCAACCTGCAGCCTGAAGATGAACAGGGTCTTCCTGTCCTCAGAGACCCAAGAACAAAGTGAAGGCAGAATGCCCATGGGGAGCTGTATTTATTTGGGTTCTCTCAGGAGTATCTGAGTGGCAATAATGATGACCTGGGAATTTAAATTAGGATGTACAAGGACTTTTCTTAGAAGAAATGAGATGCTGTTTTTAGGGCATGTAGGACAGCCACTGTAAACAACAACATTTCTCCACAACCGTAAAACCTCACAAAGCCCCCAAAACCACAGGCAGGAAATTAAAGAGAATCCAGAGAAAAAACACCACCCAATGATCACATCTCTGTAGGGATTATACTGGGAAAAGCTGAAAAAGAACAAAGACCTTGATCTTTCAAATACTCGGCCCGTGCTCAGCTTTGCCAGCAGGAGTTGCGAAGCCAGTGCCTCAGACCCCAGCAGTTCAGCTGCTCTCAGACAAGACAGCACACCAGGGACCACGACTGACAACTGGAGGGGAGATAGGAGGGCTCATGAGATGCCATTTATTTCTGGCTTGCTCTTTATTAATTAAAAAACTGAAATAGGGTCCAAACTAGCTGATGCCACAGGCTTATTACACTTCCCCGCATTTTTCCCCTTGCAACTTTCTTTTTCTTTTTCTCCAACGCAGCTCTGTAGTACGGTTTTTATTTTAGCTAATGAATCCCTGCCCACACATGCAAGAGACTCCAAAACACCCACAGACCAGAGGCAGGGGAAGGAAATGCCGGAATTGTTTTCTGAAATCTGGCAGAGGCTATTTTTTGCGAGGGGCCAGAGGAACACAGTGTTCTCCAGAGATCCTGAGAAGGGTGAGGTCAGAGACTGGCTTCTGCCACAAGGCCTCAGCGTTGGGAGGGTTTTTTGTCTTTAGCAATTACATAATGTCTTTTCCATGCCTTAAGTTGGTTGCTTCCAGATTGCTGGAGAGAGCTCTGAAATGACACACTCNAAAAAAAAAAAAAAGCCACACAACACACTTCTGCTCATATTAAACTGCAAAACCTCATTTCCTGCCACAGTCCCATATTGTAACAGATGGAGGAAAGGGGAGGGAAGCTTTTTTCCCCCTTCTTTCATTTTTCCATATTATCCACGTGTTGGCAACGCATTGCTGTCACAGACTGGTGGAAAGTTCATTTACGGGAAACCTTCCGAAACTGGAACAGCTCATAAAACTTTTAATGCAGACCTGGTTAAAAAATAATGACATGAGACCTGAACGTTTTTCAGTTCAGCTGGGGAATGCATTTTTGGTCTATTTCTACACTTTGAACAAATGATGATATTAAGAACTATTTTAATCATTAAAAGATAAAAACTCACCTAGAAGGGTGAGATGAGTACCTACAGAGATGTAGCGAGAGTTCAAGGAGTGAGTGAAGCTCCCTGGGTCTCGCGATCCAGGCCAGGCGATGAGAGGGGCCTTATGCTACATTGCCTAAACCCTTTACCCACCCTTACCTGTGGACTAACTCCTCAGCCAGAACTTTAGCTAACACCAACCAAAAGTAAAGCAGCTATGAGGCAGCCTGGAAGCTTTCGGGAATTAAAAATGGCACTCTGTAATTTTTTAATATAGGCAGATGATGAAGACAGTTTGGATGATGGTGCAGAACTACAGGCACCCAAGGACTGATAAGCCCTGCACTGAATTGCAAGCTATGCCTCCAGTTGGCCACAACCTGGGGAAAACCACTCATATCTGGATCCACAAAATTACTTTGGCACCAGACCACTACAACTTTGAAGGCTCCAAGTGACCTTTTAAGCTCTCAGAAAAAATTACTCTGTTCCCTAAAATAAAATGGTGTCCCCATCCCATCAGAGAGGTGTTAGTACCTGTGGATCCAAAGGGTCTAACAGCAGGAGGAAACATTTGCCCAAGATGCAATTCTCTCTGAACACCCTCCACCTCTGATCCTCCATGGCTTCTCTTCTCCCACCCCATGGCCTTTCTGTCCTTCCCCTGCTTTTTGTGCATATAGTTGGGAGCACAGAGCACAGGGACAGCAAGTGAGAGTAGCAATCAGAGGGTATTTGCCTAGTTTGAGTATCTGGATAGATGTAGCAACTTGGGAGACTCTTGGACAAAGCCACAGGGGGTTCTGGAATAGCCACAGTGAGATGCTGCTCTAAATCCACATGGTCCATGATTTGAGTGAACGTCCCAGCTCCACCCCTTGGGTGAGGAGCAAAGTTAAAAAACACCCTGCAAGGGGAATAGCAAAAAAGAATAGGAGAAAGAGAAAGTTGGTCACAAACAGCCCATTCTGTCCTCCAACGATGGAGCAAAGGCATTTTCTACAGAACTTGAACTGTACAAACAGGAAATCTGTGTATTCCTGCAGCCATGCACACGAAGGGTCTGTGTGCCTCTGGAGTGCCTACAATGAATCATTCATTGTCCTTCCTCAGGCGTTCCAGTAGGAAGAAGCTACACATCTGACCTTATAAAAAGCAATAATTTTGCCTGGTAAGATGTGGCCAGCAGTAACACAGGCCTTGCTGGCAGCCTAAAGAACACTGGAGAAGATATGGATTGCTGCTATGCCGCCCAGTGCTGCATCAGCATTTCCATAAGAAACTCCTATTTTCAAGGCTGCTACAAATGAGCCAAGAAAGAAAAGAAACAAAAGGACTCTATCCCCATAATACTTTTCCTTTAAAAATATAGAACCTATGCTGTAGGTTTTTGTCTCCAATAGAAAAACCTAGAACTGGATGTTCTTGTTTTACAACATCTCTGTTTCACATGAAAAGGACTCCTGTCCTCCCTGTGATCTTTAAGGCAAGCTTGCTCATCTGCTTTCTCAAAAAAAGAAACTGAACAGTTAATTTTTTATTAGAAAGTTGGTAACATGATCAATCCAAGGTTTCTGGAGGTCAGCAGCACTAGATGGGGAAGAGACAATGAAGGTGCCTGTCAGTACATCTAGTAACTTCTCTCTTCTAAAATCCTTGCTCTATCAGTGGCTGCTATGATATTTAAGAGTCTTGAAAAGCAACAAAAAGCAATAATTAGGATTTTTAGAAGGAATTAGTCATCCTAGGCAAGTTGATTTTCAGTGTCTGCCAGAGAAAACTGTTAGAAAGATGGGTCAGTGGTTGACACCACCTGTCTATGACATCTCTACTCCTTCCTAGATTTCCTATGCAACCCTGGGGACACTTGAACAATGTTTTTGGCAAGTTAGCACAGAACCTGAAAACCCAGCCAAGTCCCACATATATCACTGGATGCCCAGATGCTGCCAGAAATTGAGTGCATGTGCTGTGATTTGCCTCATATTGCTACTGGTAAACTGAGGCTAGGAAAGGCTCCCATCCAAGAGATGTGTCAGGATCAGAGATATCACTTGGGAATTCTACACCAGCAGAGGCAAGGCAAGTCTGTCAGACAAACAGAAAGTGGACAACACACCAAAAACTTGCCCCCTCCCAGCTGACCCAGCACTGGAGTCAAGATAGAAAGAGGGATGTGCCTGCAGACCTCATCCATCCTTGCTAAGAGCTGCTGAGACGGACAACGGGATTTCAGGCTTCGAACCTGAACATCTTGTGTTTCATGTAATCTCATTGAAAATATTTTGATTTATGATCTCAATTATCTGTTAACTGAAATCCCACATCTCAGATATTGTGAAATTAAGCAATAATGAATAAGAAGCTGTGCTGTTGAGGCACTTTACAGAGTGATTCATATTAAATAAGAGACTGTGTAGCCAATACAATAGTTTTCCAGATTAACACATGCCTCACTGAGTAGTAAATACTTTTATTTGTGGCTGCTTTGGAAACATCATTGCATTCAGTAATTAGCAAAGTGTGCAACTAATAAAATATTTTTTTAAAAAAGGAAAGAAGAGAAGAAAAACTTTGGGTAGGAGTAGAGTTTGTGCCTTATCCAAGCCTGAAGGAGAATTTAAAGATTTAATTACAGCTAATGAGAACATATTTCAAAGTTACAAAGCTCTTTTTGCAGCTTAATAATGCATAGAAGGAAACACTGAAGTGCAGTGCTCCCATGGGGGGGAAAAGTGTGTTTCTCTGGGAACGCATTCAAAACCCAAAGGGAAGTGGAGAACGATCCAGAGGCTAAAGGGGATAGACAAATCCTACCATGACATGGTCACTTCTTTTCCAGCTTTTGCACATTAGAATTCCTCTCAAGTTCTTTCAAAAGCTACTACATTAGATAAAACCCATGGTAAGCAAAGAACCTGAAAAATTGTCCTCCAAGGAGCCAGCCTTCTCTGCCAAATATTAATGTGGTACTGATGGCAGTTGCTGGCTTTGACAGCACTGGAGATCAAAGACCTCTGTAATTTGTAAGGTGCAGCCAGCCCATTCCGAGGGCCTGGCCAACATGGTGGAGGCCAAAGGCAGCTCACAATGGGGGGCTCAGCCCCAATACATGTTCTGACCTTGCCTGAACACCAAACTTGGGTCCCCTTTGATGATGTCACTGCTTGGATCCTGCAGGCAGTGACCATTAGCTGGGGAAAACAGATTCAGGGCTTCAAGCCAGGCAGCATGCAGAAAAGCGGTGTTCTGACCAGCCGTGAGCACATCATCCAGCTTGCACATAGCAGCTAGCCTGAACTTTGCTCCAAACCTCAAATCAAACTCTAAGGCTTAAGTCCCAACCATATTTCCTTCCATCTGCATTTTCTTCCTATTGCTCTTGTATTTTGAGTTCTCACAGTAGTTTCAGGTTAAGATCCCATGGCCCAGTTTGGTGCCAAAAGAGATAACCAGATGTTTGTGAACTTCTCCACTCTAAGCTTTCCACTTTTGCAAGTGTTGATACATCCATAAGAGCAGAGTCCTGGCTTACATTGAAACTTGTCTCAAACCAACTCTTATTCCTGATTTCCACAGATGTTAGAAACCCTTCTTACTGGCAAACGCTGTATACACAGTTTCCTTCTGATGGCATATGTGAAGAAAGCCTGAGGCTGTGGATAAAGTTAGGAGACAGAGCACCAGGTGAGGATATCCGAGGTCTGGCTTGACCTTGAGGTACTGTACACCATGTCAGGCAGATCAGATTCCCTCTATGATCACAAACCTTTTGCTGTAAATGTGAACCCAGCTGCCTACACATGCTTCCCAAGTGGAAACAAAAATGTAAGCCATAATCAGTATTTGTAAAGTTCCTAGAGATCCTTGTAAAAAAGGCACAGAGGCCTATTTATCTCAAAGCACGCTAAAATTATACTATGAATACACTACTGGAGGACTAAATTGGTATGAAATGTTCCTGTATAAAGAAGTCAGCCACCACAGTAACTAACACATGTATTACTTTCTATCTGGAAACTACCAGATGAGTTGTATTTCTCCTACCGAATGCTCAAATGTGTCTCACCAAATCTTTGAATGAATTTGTTGCTTGAAATTTTGCTGCATTGTACGAGCCTATTTCAATGAATGCCTTGCAAACAGTGAATTTCAGATAGCTCAGTGAAATTTAGAAATTTGTTCCATATTGAATAATTATAGAAGCCTCAGTACTGCACGCGTTCCCCATTTTGGTGGCTGTGTACTAAGAGCTTGCAATGCAGAGTTCTTGTTCAGAGATAATTCAAGCAAACGTTTCATCTGCTTAGAGAAAATCAAGCAGCAGAAACTGCTGTTGGAATGATCACATAAAGATAAAAAAGGCTACAGAAAAAGTACCAAAAAACCCAAGAACAACTCCCCCCCCCCTCCCCTTCCCCCAACAAACCCAAGAATCATTCAAACAGAACATTCATATAAAAAGCAAAAATAGTCACAAGCTGGTTTGACGTTTGGTTTCCGGCCCCAACTTACTGAGTGAGGAGTGTTGAGTGAACAGAGGAAATTAGTTACGTTTTTGAGGGTTTGACACAGCTTAAAGAATAATTTTCATGACATCAACAAATAGTTTCATTTGGAATCCAAGCACAGAATTCAACTCATCAGCAAGTCCTTATTTGGGTAAAAAAAGATCATCCTGCAGGTGAGTAGAACTTAAAAACCAAACTGAACTCTTCTCACTCTTGAATATTAAAAATAAAGGTTATTTAAATCCTTCTACCTTTTCTTCAGTGAGTGCATCCCTTGCAGTGCACTGTGCAGTGGATTCCTATATGCAGTCTGAAATTGCATATGCCCACATGTCAGACAAACATCAGGAATAGCTGTTACTGGGCCACTTCATGGCTAAAAATGGTGGACAAAAATGAAATAACACTTTAAGCTCCAGCCAGCAAACCAGCTATCTAGGGAGCCTACTTTTCCTTCTGTAATAAGCATAAGAACTGCAGATCACAGATTTTCACGGACGGATTCCTGCTGCTAACACAGATATCCATGTCAACAGTGAGAATTTTGCCCTAGAAGGGGAGTCTACAACAACAGGGCCAGCCTGGTTCTCAGGTTGGTGCTGGGGTGTCAGTAGGAGCTCAGAGCAAATGTGCATCCATCCATGAGAACATGTGAGACACCACGTGGCCCTCAACTCTGCAGGGATTAATTCAGCCAGAGGTGAAGTTATCACCTCTGTCCTGCTGACGGTTTTCCAGCAGTGCTATGAGAGCGCTCTGGGGCTGCGACCACACCAACAGCTAATAGACAGTGTCAGTAAATGGCACTGGAGCATATGCAATGTAAGCCCCAGGGTTTTAGGACAGGAAAACTCTGCTGCAAACCACCATCTGTATGCCGCTCTTTATTTCAGCTTTTACAGCAGAAGAGGTTGTAAAGTCACAAAGTACCTACCAGTGTGCCCCAAAAGCTTTACAGCAAAGTTACGCACAAGCATCACCTGGGCTAGGGGGCAATTTGTTCTTGGTTGTGTATGGCTCCATTAAGTGCTTATTTTGGAAAATCCTATGTCTATGGAGCATCAAGAGGTACCTCTGGTTATGTACAAATCCTAGGAGGGTCAAAACCCAGCAACAATCCCTCCCACACTAATACAATAACCTGTACCAGAGAGAGCGATTCAGAGCAGCTGGTCTCACATATCCAGCTCTCGGGCCACCATATTGGGCTATGACTCTAGAAACCAAAATCAAGTCAACATCAAAACGCCAAGCTCATCAAAACCCAAGAGCTTTGCTTAAGAAAGCACCAAAATCCTAGGACAGGATCCATACTTTGAGCTCTCTTTAAAACCACAGATTATGACTGGCTTGATTTTTGTTCTCTCTTTAAAACCACAGATTATGACTGGCTTGATTTTTGTTCACTTGCTTGTTTTTCCTTAGGACAAATACATTTAAAACCAGTTTTCTCTTGCCAGCAAGTTGCTATTAAGATCCATGGGCAAAACCCTGCAATTCATTGGTAGTCTAAGACTATTTGCAAAAAAGTGCCAAAATTAGATAACAAACATAATAAAGTGCCTTCCCAAAAGCACCCTGTGCGTCCTGCAGCCAGCACAATCCCAGTGTCACCAGCAGTCCCTTCTCATGCCTGTTCAGCCAAAGCCAGCAATGGCCCATCTCCAGCTCCCACCAAGGGCACACAATGGCCATCTACGGAGTAGAGCTGATGGCCCATGAGCCCATCCTTGCTGCTGGGATGTTTTACATGCCCAATTCTGCTTTTCACCAAAAAGGTTGGTGGGAGACACTATACAGGGCCTCTGCACCCCAGCTCAACAGAGTTATGTACTGAAGAGATGGGTGTTTAAACATTGAAGAGCTTAGCAACAAATGCTAGGTACACAGAGCAGGTAAATCATTTAACAACTTCTCTGTGTTTATTAGCCAAAGAAAATATTCACAGTGTGATGTGCCAACAGCAAAATGTGTATTTTTCTGTTTGGACCAGGCAAGAGTTCTTTACTTAAACGCAGCATTAACTTTATTTTCTTTCCCGATTGTGAAGATTAGAAAAAAAATGATATTGCACAAAACTAGTACCCATAATCCAGCTGTTCCTGAAGACAGAAGCTACCCCAAGTGAAGAACACACTTTGATCTGCTAACGCTTTCCTGCTTCCCTCCAGTTTGCATTTCAAGTAGGTGTCCGCCTCTAGGAAGCTCAGAAATATACTCTAAACTTCTTGAAGCTCAAATTCTCACAGTAACAGACTAAAACATCTCCTGCTCCAGGAGCTTATTAGGTTCAGTAGGACTTGTCCTTGTCACTCTGCTGCTCAAGTGTGAAAATAATTATTCCTTTGGCACTTTATTCAGTTCCGTTATGCTCCTTATAATACGTATTGGAGCTCATTAGCACAAAATATAGTATCTGAGAAGTATCAATTCAAAGCAAAATATCCATGTAAAACATGGAGATAAAGTGTTTGAAATCTATGTGTAAAGCTCCATTTCCCCAAGTTTCAGTGGGCCCTGAAGCCACCTAGTTCTAGAAACTCTGGGAAAAATCCTTCTGGTATTGCTGTCCCTAGCGACCTACCCAAGCAATCCAAACAGATGCTTTTATTTAGGCATTTAAGAAGAAAAGAATTTATATGGTTGGAAAGGACCTCCAGGGTCATCAAGTCCAACCTTCTCCTAACATCACTCTAACCGCTACACCACTACACCAAATCCTCTCTAACCACTACACCATATCCTCAAGCACTGCATCTATTCGTTCCTTAAACACCTCCAGGGATGGTGACTCCACCACCTCTCTGGGCAGTCTATTCCAGTGCCTAACTACCCTCTCAGTGAAGAATTTCTTCCTAATATCTAATCTGAACCTCCCCTGACGCAACTTGAGGCCGTTTCCCCTCGTCCTATCATTACTAATTTGAGAGAAGAGACCAACACCAGCCTGGCTACAACCTCCTTTTAGGTAGTTGTAGAGGGCAATGAGGTCTCCTCTCAGTCTCCTCTTCTCTAGACTAAACAAACCCAGTTCCTTCAATCGCTCTTCATAGGGCATGCTCTCCAGCCCTTTCACCAGCTTCGTTGCCCTTCTCTGTACCCGCTCCAGCACCTCAATGTCCTTCTTGTACTGTGGTGACCAAAACTGGACACAGTACTCAAGGTGCGGTCATATTTAGGCATTTAAGAAGAAAAACCCCAAAACCCCAGACGAAACAAAAGCCTCATGAGGCTGCACGAATGTGGAGGGGAGAGCACCCTGCCATGGGGTTTGGGCAGTCTCTGCAGCCATGGAAATGTGGCTTTCAAACCACTCTGCCCAAGGAAGGTCCCACTACCTGGCACCGTGCACCTCTTGGACACGTGCGGTAACCACAGACAGACCGGTCCCACCATGGGCTGTTTTAAAAGAAGGCAGCCATACCCTCTCCATATTTTGTTAGACATCTACTAACTGACCTCTGTTATGAGCATCAGATACTTCAGCCCTGATGAAGAGGACAACTCAGGACACACCCTTCCAACGCCTTCATCATTGGCCTGCTTAAGTGTCCCCATGTGTTGACCACTGTATGTCCTATTCATGTGCTACATGTATTGGAGGGCAACAACAAACAGTTTTAGGGTTACAGCTTCCTGAGACTCCAGATCCTTCCAGTTAAGTGCTCCAAAACAGAAGTCTCTTGTGCCTTAAAAGAAAACTGTTTGCAGATACAGATCAAACACACTATGAACATCCCATGCAACCTGCACAGCATGACAGCTCACTCTGCTTTTCTACTGAAACACCTTGAGAGGCAGAAAAGCTGCGGTGTCTCCTTCACACACAGATACCACACCACCAAGGGTCCTACCTCCACTGACTGTTGTACCATTTCCTCAAGGACTTATGCCTCAAGGCTGGGACTCCCCTGTGCTGGGGGAAACTCCAGCAGAAGCTTCCCAACCTTTCACTTCCATGACAGTAGCAAAGCTGAGCCAGATCACAAGATAAAATATGGGACCATGCCTCTTAACAACACCTTGAAAATGTTTTATATCAGCTGCAGAGTATGTTTTCTGTACATCAATCGAAGGAAACCGCAGTAGGCTTGGTTTAGCTCTTGCTCTTGCCCACCAACCCTCCGGCACATATTGCAAGGTGCAAAAAGCCAGTTGACTCCTTGCCATTAATGGTTGCCCCTTCCTCTATGGGCTGGGCCACTGCTGCTAATCAGTCACCCAGTAAAAAGAAAAGGAGCTGGTCTACGTGCTCAGAGGCTGGTGTACAAGTAATTACCCCACCGACCTCAGCCACTGAACATGAAGGTTAAACACAAGAGCGGATATGAACTTTGGACACTCATCAAAGATACACTTGGTAACAGGGGGAATGTTTAGAGAGAAGATAAACATAACTGTGAGGAAGACCAGAGAGGGAGGTCCTAAAATGACTGCTCCCACAGAGCACCTGACCTGAAGGACTGCTACAGGGACTTAGTTGCTGCCATTCACTTGCTTTACATCTGAAACTACACATGACTAGAGCCACTTTTCACCCTGAAGCTAACCCAAGAGCAGGCAGCATTTACACTGCAGGAGATGTGCATGACTGGCATCTTCCTGCATGCTCACTACTGACACCAAATACTGTTTGTTTTGGGTTTTTTTGTCCTCTCATTATCTCTCTTCTCCAGTGATTTGCTGCTTCTGCTGGGACATGCAGTGAGTTTGGTCTCGAATTAACACGAGCTGAGCAGTATGCAGTGTCACAACTGTGCTGTTAATGATGAACAAGAGCAGCAGCCCTCAGCCTCTGTAGGCAAGGCAACACCCACACCTGAGAGCTGATCTGTGTTCAGAAGTGCTGGGAAGACTTGCAATGTCAAAAAGTGAGAATGAAAAAAAAAATATTGGAAAAAAAAAATTTAATGAGTCTGTGCTTCCCTTCTTGGTTCCAATTTGTTTCTGTTTTTTATTTTTAAGTAAAACTAATGAAACAGAAATTTAAAAAATGGGGCTAAGCTTAAACAAAATAAAGTGAATTAGGAAAAACTTATTTTTTTCATTACTTATCTCATTGAAGCCCATGTTGCCTTACACTAAGGAACTCTCAGCTGCATGGGGTGCAGAATGTTCCTGACTTTGAATCCTTTTTCTGTAGGAGCAAACAGGAAAATGGTGCGAGCAATGCACACATGAACTCTGCCCAGTAACTCCAGTAATGGGACTCAAACAAAGTAAGGCAGTTCTGAATGACTGTGGGATAGGAAAGAAGACAAGTGTTTCAATCTGATATATTTCAATGACTTTACCAGCCTAAAAGCTCTTCCTCTAGCAGAGGCCGTGTCTGGCACAATGTCTTTATCTGATCCTTTATCTGTACAGAGGAAAGAGTGCCAGGCCCATTGCTTCCTATGACTATACGTCATTGTGGTTAATCTATAACATCCCTAATTATGTCTTCACATACAACAAGGGGTTGACGTGATGCTCTACGTGTCCATTCTCCTCTAACATCAACTCTGAAGGCTTCCCCCAGCCCCACCTTGAACTGATGCCATCTCTGATGCTGTGAGAAACGTGAGCATTGGCTTGCAGCAACTCAAGCTGCTTCCCACTTCAGTCATAATCTAAATATTGGCTAAAATAAACAGGTTATGGCTTATATTGTCACTGCATCATCCTGTCCCGAACCAGTTCTTACCCTGGGGAACTCCCAATGAGCCAGAGAGTCTGTCTTGAGCAAAGGCTTTGGGCTAGGAGGAAATGTTTGAACCACCAACATCACTTGGGGGTAAGCAAAGGGGGAAAAGTCCAGGGAAGTGATGAAGAGGTTTGTTTTGTTTTGTGTGGGTTTTATAGCTGAACGGGCTTGGCTTCACAGGGAAGGGACAAAATCTAGCGACCTTACAGAGAACCTATTAAAGCAGTTGCAATGGAACAAGCTGACCACTCTTATCCAAAATTAAAATGGATCAGTTGGGGAGATAATGTCAGCTTGTGTGATCCTTGATCTCCCGATTACCTTGCCTGGGTGAGGATGTGATGAAAGATGAGAGTCCCCAGCCAGAAAGTCCTCTGGCAGCTCCCTGCCTAAGCATACAGTTTTATCTTCTTCTCCAGAGGCCCTGTTTCAGCTTTGCAGAACAAAATCAGCTCTGGCCTGTTAGGACAAAAGCTCTCCCAACCAGCTAACTATGCCATCTCCTAAAACAAGGGCTTCACTAGCCCAGGAAGAACAGGGTATACACTTGGTTTCCCTTCTGTCCTTATGGATTGAACCACCCACCTTGTGTTTCCAACACAAGGATTACCTGTACAATAGCTACACTTAAAAGTACAGTAAAATAAGGATGCTCCCATCTACTTACTAGCCAAGGTACCTGGACAGAGAAGCAGATTCTGACTTGTTCTGGAAAAACATCACTCTGATGAGGAAAACCATTCCAAGCAGCACTTGAAAGCTGAAATGCAAGTACTGAGGGTATTTACTTATCATTACCAACTGCTCTTTCTCACTTCATACAAAATTTCCATTGCAAGATGCTTTCCTGAAGGCCCAAAGGATTCCTGAGCTGCCTTTAACCAAAACTGCAGTGCCTGTGTTGCAGGGAGCTAACAGTGTACAGCCACCTGCACCTGTAAGTCTCAGAGGGGTTCAATGTGATTTTAACTAAAGGATGTTACAAGCTCACATCTCAACCACAGCAAGTGTGGAAGAAGGTCTGAATCCCAGCTCTGACAGTGCTTTGTATAGAGATCTCCCCACATCTGCTATGGTAAAAGCACTACTGCTGGCCACCACCCTGACATCCTTTAGGAAAAGGACCTGGAACTCACAGAAAAAAAAAAAATGTACTGCCATAATATTTACCTTTCCAGGCCGTAGCTAAAATACTTTATGGCAGACAGATTGACAGTTCCATGAGCTGCTTTTATCTATTTTATTTGTAGGGAATTTCGGATGAATGAAACCAAAGTGAAGGGATAAAGAGGGTCTTTGCCTGGCTTCTCTGGTTAGATTCTAAGCTCTGCAAAGCAGGATGGATCTCCCAATGACAGCAGGAGCAGCGTTGAGCTCCAGATGAGCTGTTTTCTAAACTGGATGTCAGTATAATGTCATTAATCAATGTCAAATGTGAACATGCATTTCTTATTCTCTCTGCATTGGTAACTATTGGTGCCTCTCCTGGGATGCTCAAACTGCCCTGACACAGCACACGGACCAACTTTGAGAGCATGACAAACTTTGGAGAAGTAAGGGCAGACTACAGCTGCAACTGAACTCTTCCTCCATAACAGACAACATAGAAATTTATTCATTCCCTAGGACTTACACTCAGTAGCCTCTTCATTGTAGTATGATGCACTATTAAGTAAAGATAATGGTGAATGCAACCACAGACAGCAAACAAACAGCTATTTGGAGATAAGTCAGGCAGCTAAATAGGCTCTTATGAGGCCAGTGCCACTGAACCCAGGACTCAGATTCCCAATCAGCTCCATCACGGGCCAGAGAGTTGGCCCACAGCCTGTGTTGGAGGGAGACGGATCTTTCATCAGCGCACAGAGGCAGCTCTGATCCCTTCTGCGATGCATATGACATACTCGTATGAATCCATTTGGGCTAACAAAGTGGTTATTTCAGCAGCAACACCAATGAAGCCTGATTTACCACTCATTCGCAGCCCGTGTTCCTACACTGTCAGCACAACTGCCCAAGTTCCTCTCTCCTCTCCATGACCATCATTCACTTCTCTCTCCAGCAAGAATACCCTTGCTTTTCTCCCACATCCCGTCATTCAGCACAGGATAGCCTCAGCTTTCTATACATCCCCTACCCTTTTCCCGAGCAAGCAGTGGCATGTGCCAGGGCTGGTGCAGAGCCACTTCCCTGCTGAGAAGGGAGCTGCTGTGGTGCAGACTAGGATGCCAATTGTTGCCGCTCCTAAGGGATACTTGCTGAGAACAAAGAGGAGGAGATAAAGGAAGGGGTGGATAGCACAGAAAACAATCAGGTAGGACCAACATAGTATTACTTTCCATCTTCCTTTTGCTGACTAGCAATAAGCAAAAATTTTCTACTGGGAGGATCATTCAAGCTGGTCTCAGAAATAAGCCCATGGCATAAGGACCACCCAGATCTGGATGCAGCAGCAGTGGCAGTGCCATGCTCAGCATCTCCATCCCCAGCCCTGGGATCCCACCCAGCTGTCCAGGGCAGTGATGTCTCCTACAGCACAAACAGCCCTGTCCACAGAGAAGTCACAGCTCGATTCATAGGCTTTTGTGAAGGCTGATTCAGCTGGGGCCCATTCATTACTTTTCTCAGTCACGGGAACTAACACTTCACTCCTTGCATGATCCTGTGGCCATTGAGGAGCACATTATTGCTCCACAAAACAGACTCCCTGGCTCAGCCTGATGAGCTGGGCCAAGCAGGTTTGCCCTAATGGAGCAGAGGCTTAAGTCATCTCCTTCAAACCATCCAGCACCTGGGCAGGGTCTCACAAATGGGAGCATGTGCAGGAGGTGGCTGCCCCAAGGCAGCCTGGAAACCCAAACAACCATGGACCCTAAACTTCTCACACTGCTTGCTTTTTCTCTCTCTTTTTTTTTTTTTTTCTCCTGATGTCAATTCCTGGTGCAATCCCAGAAATAACATGGACAAATTCTTGGCTTGCTATTTTTGGCAGCTCCTCCCACCAAGGAAAGAGGGAGATTACACTGCGGGCTATTCAGGCAAGCTGGCACGCCAGCCACAAATACGCTTTCTAGCCCATACGGCTCTAATGATAAATCCTGGCCAAGCCGAACAGACAGTTTCAACTTCAGAGCGTGTTTGGAAGGGCCAGTGCTGTGCTAGACAACCTGCCTACATGTTTAGAAGGTGCTATTTATTTATTAAGTATATTTAATGAGTAGAAATAGAGCTGTGTGGTGGGCACGGTGACCGAGGGTGACTGGTGTGGGACGAGAGGCTCCCAGCTCTCCTGGCATGTTAAACACACACCGCCTGGCACCACCACCTGGATTGCAAAGATAAGTAGCTGGGTGATCACCTTTTAATCTGCATGTAATTAGCAAGAGGCAGATGTAAATTGGCAGAGAGGCCAAAGCAAATGAGGCCATTTACGGACACTAAGCCACAAAGAAACCTCCTGTAACTGACCTGGCATGTCCCAAAGACACAAGCTTAGAAATAACAACACGCAGCATTTCATCAGGTTGCCACAGAATCTGCACGCTGTGTATGGTACGCAACAGTATTTACACCCAAAAACACAGCTTTGTTTTGTGGTAGGTGTTAAATGAAGGAACATCTTGTTACTCTGGGTTTACATGGCATTTACTACACCATAGCACGGCTTCTAGGAGTTTGTCTCCAGTGATAACAACAATATCCTTGGATTTTCCTTTATTTAAAAAAAAAAAAAAATACTGTGCCCACGCACAGCTCAAAACAGTACGAGAAACACACCAAACAAGGCTGGTTTAAAGAAAACCAGCAGATTGTTCTTAAATTTACAAATACTTCAATGGCCAAAAATCTGAAACAGTCCCAAGCTGAAGAAGGTTTTTATGGAAAGAATATGGGATTCTTTTACACTTATGCACAATAGATGGGTTGGACCCAAACGAATCCTTCCAGGCCTAAAGATGAAATGTCAACTCATCCCTTTCAAAGCAATGAACCTACAATTTAGTCCCAGAAAGTCTCTCTTTCACAGCTGAAGCTTGTTTAGACAAAAAGATAAGCTTAAACTAGGCCAATTTCAAGCCTATTCTAGTTCTACATTTTTATAAATTCCTGCACTGTTCAAACTTAAGAATTTAATATACCTGATCACAAATATTCAAGCCAGACATAATATTTGGACCTGGAAACAGGCAAGGATGTCCCCCAGAGAGGAGGCTGGCCAACTTGTGGCTTTGATTCAGAGCAACATCTCATTGTAGTTGGCATTACAGCCAGGATTAACTGTGTAGCACCTCAAATCCTTGTACACACCAATGAATCCATAACTCTGGATTCACAAGTCCTAACAGCACCACAGAAAGTAATTTGGGAAGTTTGAGATCTCCAGAGCCAAACATAAACTAGGGACATGCAGAAACATTGTAACTGTAAGATGCTGGGTTCTGCTGTGGAGTCAAGTTGTCACCCCGGTCCCAGCATTATGGATTACAGCCCCAAACCCTTTCCGTTACATAAAAAGCAAGTAGAAGATATATGTTCTAGTTCAAGACCTAGACCTGTCTTACTCATGTCATACTTTCTGCCGTGAAGCCAACAGTGCGGTGGATGAAAGAGCAACTTTGTGCTGGAGCACACCAAAATCCACAAAAGATGTGCATATTTGGAATCCCAGGTGTATGTCATTACTCATAAAACAATTGCTGGGAAGCTTCAGAACACAGGGTGGGAGGGAAGGAGAATCTGCAAATGGCGGCAACATCTGATACATGGGACAGTGAAGTAGAGAAACTTCACTTTCTGATGAAAATCAAAGTCTAGCTCATTGCCAGCAGCCACACGGTCACCAAAACCTAAAGCCATACCTCAACCAGAGTGAAGACGTAGGAACGTCTATGCTATGTCTAGACATAGATTAGGAACACTCCTTTAAAATATAGATTTAAACTGAGCCTAGCAGCCACTAGACCACCTAGACCCAGCCTATATTATGCCAGTTTTCTTCAGGGGGACACTCAGTAAATAAACCCCACGGGGTCAGAGAGTGGTGCAAAATTCTGCAAGGCCAGATGGAGTTGTCCAAAAGGCTGCTGACTTGATGATGCTAGTATGAAGAAAGCCTAGATCTTTGTAACTGTTCATGGGCCAGAAACTCACAGCACAACCCTTCCTGTTAGATCTTTGGATACATAAATGCTCAGCCTTTGCAGTGCTTTTGAAGATGTTGGATCACAACAACTGACTGGACCGCCAGCAAGTAATTCCCACCACTTTACAAACCACATGAAGTTGCCCAAATAGGAGCACTACTCTGTGCTACAGCATCTATAATCTTACTGAATATCTCACAGATTCCTGCTAAGGCAGGCAGCAAGGACTTCCATTTTAGTCCTCCTCTGAAAATGCCCATAATGTTCCCGAATTTTCTGAGCTGCGACTTTTCACACTGCTTTCTCTGCCAGTGTTGGCTTTCATTATTTCTTTTAAATATAAACTTGGAGCAAAACCTCTTCAGATGTTTTAAGTTATGAATCTGTGGAAAAAAAATATCGTTTTCTACATTAGAAAGAAAGTTTTGTGTGCAAGTGTGAGGGAGACACACAGAGGGAAAGAAGCAGGGAATAGCTCAAAAATGGCAATACTTTGAAACCTGAAACTTGGCATGGGAACAGTTCCTGACAAAGTGTATGCTCTGCTAAGTTTAGAAGAACTTGTGGTTATAAAATAAAGCTATGAACACTTGAGAGTACACCCTAGCACACAGACAGCAGAGGACACTGTTCAGATTTAGCTATTAACCCTCTACAGGAGGGACGCTCGTGCCTGGAGATTGCTGTTTGCATCACAAGTGGCAATTCCAAATAAGGACCCTCCAAGGCCTAAAACCAAAAGCTCCCATAGCTTGGTGTAAAAAGAATAAAATAATAATTAAGAAAAAAAGCCAAGGGCCGATCCCTCCCATGCATACCAAGGTATTTTTAGCAATTTGGGGTGTACTAAACCAGATAGGCAAAGTCTTGAGTTTGGGCCAGCAAGACACTCATCGCTAATTAATGGCTTCTGTACCAAGCAGCACTCTAATGCCTCTTACATTTAAAAGCCAAAACCTCGATGCAACTGGACCTCCTCACTGCTGTAAGAGTGACCTCCCATTCCACAGCCATATTCCTCCTGCTTTTAATCCTCCCTATTTCATTCAGTCACGAGGGGATGAAAGGGGAGAGGCAATGTCAAGGTAGGCAGAGCACAGATGGCTGCCTGAGGTGCCCCTCCTGTGGCAAGGGATAAGACCCCTGGGATTAAACAGGGCAAGTGTCACCAGATGCAAGCCCCAGCACACCAAGGACAAGTAATCCCTGTAGCATAAAGCAGCGATTAGATGCCTTTATTTGCATCAGGCCAGGGCTGGGATTGTTTCAAGCTTCAGTAACAGGTACAACAAGCATCCCTGAACACAGAATGATTTACACATGCACACTCCAGAATGCTCACAGAGTTTAAGCATTTGCCCCCAGTCTCCTACCATCCACCCACATGAGAAAAATAGGCTGTTCAAGCAAGCTCAAACTAAACCCAGAGTCATGTGTAGGGCAGCGTGGGGGGGAGGGAGAGGATCAGCAATCCTGTAAAGGATTGCAGAGAGGAGGAGATGTCCCTCCTCTGACTGGGCAGGGGACGGGTGATGCAATTTTTAAACTGAAAGAATAACTGGTCATTTGAGACTGGGACTTGGACAGCCTGGACAGACATGGCTATTCCTCTGTGCAAAGGTGTCCACCTGCAAGTTGTAGGTATCTGCATGATACTGCACTTTTGCAGATGCTGGCTGTGTTAATGCAGAGCCAAGGGAGGCTCTGATCACAGCTAATGAAGGCAGCCAGACAATGCAATGAGAACAGAACTTGTTCTTACGCATCCGAGATGGAAGCTGCATTCACACTTGGGGCTGAGCTCCCAGGCCTCACAGAGGGTGAGCAAGCGCATCTCATTTTTAGTTACTGCCACTTAAAACTCCACTGGGAGCTGATGGAGAGGATGTCAAACCTAAGAGTGCACCCACTTTCCCATCCTGGTGTAGTAGTCTATGTGTTCTGATTTTCCTCTGTTTCAATTCACATCACCTATGTAGCTGTTTCATAAATGTCCAACATGCTTACATGTATAATCATGCCAGCCCTACCAGCACACACCTTGCTCATGGAGATCATTTCTACTCTCATATTGTGGTTCTGCATCCTTTGTGTTCTTCTGTTATTGCTACTTCATAGAATAGTTTGGATTGGAAGAGACCTTAAAGATCATCTAGTTCCAACTCCCATGCCAGGGGTTTCTATTCACTCTGTCTGGCTGAACCCCGAGTGATGCATCCCCACACTAAGCGCTGTCAGGAGAATGAGTGGAGGTTAGACAGGGTATTGATGCCAGTTAATGTCTGAGTATACCAGCAGCTGCTACTATGATCTCCAAACAGCTGAAACTAAGACTCTGAACAGTCAGTGCTAGTTCCAGAATTTCACCCCTCCACTTCTATCATTACCCCCAAACCAGCAGGTATGGTGGGAAAAGACAAACTCTGTCAACCCCAGCACAAGGCTGAGAACTGCACAGATGCCTTCTGAGATGTTTGTCCACCAGATAACAGCTCCCCAGAATAACAGCCTGGTATTTGCAAGAAGTGCAGGTTCTAAGTGGTGCTGTTCACTCTTGGCTCTCAGAGCACCGTCCTGAGGAAAGACTGTAGGAAAAAGAAGTAGATTTACTCCTATTTTAGGCAAGATGCAGGGCAGAGCAGCTCTGAGGTTTCAGTCCAGCTGAGTGTTGCTCATTGGTACTGGTACCTGTGGTCCAGCCTCAAACTGTTCTGTCCTCCTCAATCCCAAACTGCTCTGTCTTCCTCAATCCCAAACTGCACAGGCACTCAAGAGCCTTGTGGACAAAAACAGTCCCATAAAGAGCTAGAAACAACAGCAGCTCCATTTCATTTCTATATTCAAAGTATGCACATTGCAGTTGAGCAAGCGGCTGTAGCAGCACTTCACAGGGCTCTGAGGCCTCCTCAGATTGAACCTAGGAGACTTCACTTGACCAGTGAGCCTGTCTGGAAGAAGCCTCCCAGCCAGTTCTTGCCCTGCTTACTGACATTTCCAACAAAAGGTTCAATTTGTGTAATTCAGGAGAAGAGCTCTCTGTTTGCCCACCTTTAAAAGCTGGACTAGAGCAACCAAACCATTTCACTCGGGAAATTCTGTCTGGACACAGACACGCAGAGGCAAATACACAGGCTGAAGCTCAGTGTGCCCCTGTAAACACCACATTTCCTTCCTCACACATATGTAAAAAAGTGGGGCGGTTTTGAACATCCCGTGTTCAGAGAGACCTTTCATTTTACTTATCCTGGGTCAAAGCAAATAACATCACATGGTACCTCAAGGTGGTTTCTTTTGGCTTTTTATACTTGGAAAACACTGAGCGCATTTTTACGGATCCAAGTAAAGCCCAAACGGGCACTGGCATCACTTCATATTAGTTCCATCATCCTCTGTGCTGCAGGCATGGAAAATAAAAAAACCTCAGACACTGTGGAATGACCTGAACTTTGATCGGAAGCAAACCTGCGCAGAAAGTTGGAAAAACATTCATGTACACAAGTTATTTTTGCATTTGTCATTTTCGAGCATCTTTTTTAATTTGCTTGTTTGTTTCTTTTTTTTTTTCTCCTGTTCCAGGGAAAGGCAAGAATAGAAAAGAAAAATCTCAAGAGAACTACCATAAAGTATTTTGAAGAGATCTTGTTCAAAAGGGAAGCCAGGGACACAGCGCATTAAAGCCTGCTCTAATGAGATTTCCAGTCCAGTTTGCAAACTTTAGGACATTTGCATATTGGGAATTTTAAAGGCATCCAAACTGGAATTAATTGGATAAAAATCTTGTGCAATGAAACCTGAGATACAAGTTGAACACACTGACCTTACACAGCCTTATGGGCAAGAATAGGAAGATCTGGGGAACACTTTGGTATGTCAAAGAAACCAGGTAAAATGACTTTTCACACGCTGCGTTGTCTAACTACAGAAACGACTGCAGCAAAGCTGCTTTGGCATCAGGATCTTGGCAGAATCAAAGAAAAGGTTTAAATATTGATGTGGATAATGAGAAGACACACTTAGGAATAAATGGCTTCCAGATCCTGGTACTCCAGTGCTGAACCTGGGAGATGCCAGCAGGAGAATGTCTCCTTTGAAGATGGCATGGACAACTACCTCCTGGCTCCTGTGCTCTAGAGCCAACAGCCCACATCAGATGTAGAATATGAAAGAGGGTAAAAGGGACTTTGGTAACGTTATGAATTGGCCTGCGTAGTGAAAGGATGTGCAGGAAAAAGACCACATTGCTGATACTTTCAATCCAACACCAATGATCCACTGAGTGTGGTTCCTGACTCTGGAGCTGCCCAGGGCAGGAGTGGGCCTTATCCTGCACTTGGTGTAGGATTACCTCAGCATGGCCATAAAAACATTTTAAAAACAAACAAACAAATAAACAAAATTAACATACATCCAGAGCAAGTTTAAGGCACAGACACCTTTCCAATGGGAAACTGTGTCTCTGGGTGATTTTGCAGGTGATTTCTTTGATTCTGCTAAACTCAGTGAAGTCAGGTGGCCACAGGCAAGCTTGAAACAGTCAATGCAGCCTTGAAGCAAGGATGAACTTCAGAATTGCCCTAGAGAACTGGGACCACACAATGTCTCTCTTCCCCCACTGAGGGCCAAACTTGCATGGCTCTGCTCCAGCCATAATGAGAATCACATAACTGAGACAATACCAGAGAGGCAAGAGCAGCCTGGATTCACACCATTTCAGCCGATGTGTATTTCTGTCAGGGGACCAGTATCTCAAACTCACACCCCATTTATTAGTCTATCCTCTCTCACAGGAGCTATTCTGTGGGTGGAGGAATTCACGCCAGGTCTCTTGCTCTCCCTGCTTCCCGTCAGTAGAGTCCTTTTAAAGAGAAAAATCAGGTAACAACGGGTAACATGTACATAAGCATTTCTGCCAGCAGAGCTCTGCAAGGCAGGGATATGAAGAGGTGTGATCCTTCACTGATGGAACTGTGCTGGCAACAATCCCATAAGTAGATACAGTTATACCATTACCCCCCGCCCCCTTTTTTTTCTTAACAAAGATAACTTGTGTTGTGCTGTATATGTCTATGTCCACACAAGGGTGCAGTTTTTCCTTTACATTCTGACAGTACAAAGCACAGCTATGTCCAGGTGAGGAAGCATTTGCTGGGTGTAACAGCCTTTGGTGTCCTGTTTTGGGCAGGTGTTCACAGTGTAGCCAGAACCTCAGATTTTTTGAAACAGATGAACACAACTCAGGTTACTGGGAAGACATGAGAGGGGGGGGGGTGAGAACATGACTTTCAGAGGTCTAGTCACATGCTTAAAAGAAATGCAACTGCCTTTTCAGACTGTATTAGCCTCAAGAAAAAGCAAGCAGTAGGTCTTACTGGTGGTGGTATGGTGGATGGATGGATGGAAGGATGGATGGAGAGCAGATGAAGATAGAAATAAACACAGCTGAAAGAAATTCTGATTTCTGATCAAGGGAATGTATTCATAGAATATGACATGCAATATTTGCCCAGCTAAACACACGGCAGCAGCAGGCAGTGCAACCCACAACCGCAAAGTGAGCGAAAGCTGTTGGTAGCAGCAGTCCATGAAAAGGACATAAAAAATTAGAGTTCTTCTAAACAAGGTCACGTTTTAGCTGCTGCTTCTCTTCCTCTATTTAGCAGTTGAGGGAGAGGGCTCAAAATGAGTCAGGTTGAGTTCTGTAAATCTCAGAGCAAAGTAGAAGATTTGAAAAGAATCAGAGCCTACCTCTTTATCACAAACTTTGCTGTTCATGAAACATGAGCTGAGCCATGATCTCAGCAAGTCCTGGAATATGAGCTTGCTGCATCCTCAAAGCAGCTTTCCTGACGGGACATGGCTGCGGACACCTTGAATTGTTTTAAAATGCTGCTGCAATTTTCACATCCCACCCCACAACACAATGAGTTCCCTGGAACACTGAACCACAGCATTTCTCCAGCAGTGCTGCCCCTTCCACTTCTCACAAAAGGGGAAAAGTATACAGCATTATCTGCAGATAAGGATTAAAAGGGGTTTTATTTTTTAAAGGATTCAAGGCAATTTAAATATCCCTCCATTTGCTGCTACAGGAGTGGTTGATTTGGGGTTTAGGTTGGGGGTGGCTGGAATATAGTAATCGGTTCTTCAGTACTATGGATTTGCTTGGACATTTGTCTTTGCATCATCCTCCTACTACAAACAGCCTTGCCTTCCACAACTTAATGGAAATACAACATGGCAAAGGAGTCAGAAAACACCATGTAAAGAGAGCAGACAAGATTATCACGTTAGGATTTCTACTTTGTATTTTAATGTGAAAGTATCTGACTGATTGCCCAGTCTCTCTCCCGAAGCAACAGACTCTTGTTCTCATAATCCTTACTTCAGATAAAGAAACATCCAGGAAAAATAAATGCAGTGCTCAGTGCCTGGATCTTCTTCACTCATCTTCAAGCCTCCATGCTCCTCTAGAAGTCAGCACAGAGAGAATACCTGTTCTTGCTGCTGGCCATTTCACACGGAAAACCCCCACAATTCCCTTCTAGCATGAAGACATCCATCAAAAAGAAAGTTATTTTAGATCTGACAGGCAGTCAGGGCAGAGTAGGATTGTTACATAAAGCATCAGTGGGAGTAAACAGGAACATTACTTATAGGCAGTAATGCTTCCATCTTGAGGGACCCTCACTGTACCACACAGGCTCTGGGATTCCTCGAAGTGATTAAATGCATAGATCAGCTTTTTGGCAGTTATTCAAGACTTCATACCACGTATCTGCCCTTTCTCCTGTAAGTATTTTCTGTTTATGTGCACTTCTGCTGATGTTATCGGTCTCCTTCCATGGAATTTGCACTTAGCACATGAGGGTCTTTTCCATCTGCAGCCAAAGGATGGAGCAGGAGATGCATTTTGGCTTCTAGGAGCTCTTACAACGTCTGGGTAAAGATTTATCCACGTGAGTACATTGTCCTACTGTGATGTCATGCAAGCGTTACTGCTGCGTTCAGGTTTGGAAGCACATTGTATTCATTTGGCATTTTTCTAACAAAACTGTTAAATGATCATTAGTGCCCTATTATGACAATCTTTAAGATGAGAGACACCCCTGCCAGCTAGCACTAACTCATGGATTGATGGTTGTGACACACAGTAGACACAGGAGAAATTCTCTGCCGTTTGGCCAAGTGAACGTTCAAGCTCTCTCATTACTCACAGCACAACTTCTCCCAACAACAGCATGTGACGGAACCACAGCCCCATGTTGCCTTGCTGTTCAACGTGCTCACATACTACGCCCCTGACAATGTGTGTATCATCCAGACAAACTCAAACTACATTGCCAGAAGGGGCCAGTGAGTGCACCACAAACAGCCTCTCCAAGTTGACACTCCCTAAGTCAACCCTGCCAGCTGAGAACTGGGCTCCATAGGCAATAACCCACTTGCAGAACCTTGGGAAAAAACAGGTTTCCCGCCCTTACAAAGAGTTATTCTCTTGTTGGCTGATGGCACCTCTTCATCTGGGCAGCAGAGCACTGCAAACACTGATTCTGGAAGCCAGCACCCACTGTGGCCTTCAGAAGTGAATGCCACTGGCATCACCCAAACATACCCCATCCTCTTAACTCATGAGATAATGTATTATTTTTCTATCTCCTTTTCCATACCATGTACCGTGGATGACTAACACCAAACAAAGTCACTGCTGGAGTTGCTGACACTGGCTTTGTGTCCAGGCCTGCAGCTAATAGTGTCTTTCTAGTGTCCTTTTGGGAAGCATTATGTAGACTCTTGATTCTGCTCACCAGCTCCTGTTGACTTCAAAAGACATGCACTTGACAAAGCCCGCTCCCTTCCAAAACCCTATGCACAGGATATGGCCAAGATGGAGTTAATTTTCTTCCTAGCAGCCAGTATGGTGCTGTAGTTTAGATTTGTGACTTCATCAGTGTTGATAACACACCGATGTTCTAGCTCCTGCTGAACAGTGCTTGCAGAGCATGAAGACCTTCCTTGTTTCTCATTCTACCAGCAAACAGGCTGGGGGTGGGCAAGAGGCTAGGAAGGGACACAAGTGGGACCAAAGGGAGGGTTAGTCTTTCCAGTGTAGCCTTTGCTCAGAGACTGAGCTGGGCATCGGTCTGCAGGTGGCAGGTGGTGCAGCACTTGTGTCCTCTCACCTCCTTTTTCCTTCACTTATTAAACTGTCTTTATGTTGAACCAAGAGGTTTTTCTCACTTTTGCTCTTCCAACCATCTCCCTCATCCCACTGTGGGAGGGATTGAGCAAGTGGCCAGGTCAGTGTTTAGCTACTGGCTGAGGTCAGCCCATCACACCCTAAAAACCTCAAAAGTACATTTTCAGGATAATCTTGATTGAACTTAACTTTTCCGTAATCACAGCTTAAACCACCCTATACTGATCAAATTGTCTCAGATTGCACTGCATTCTTTTTTTTTTCAGATCTCACAAGTCACTTCAGACTTTAGGACATGCTAATTCAAACAAATGTAAGTAAAGCCAAGCAGGGACCCAGGACACATTGCACCTGTAATCACAAGACAATATTCTTCAGAAACTTTCTAGACTTCAACCCTTGAAGTTTAGAAGGTAAAACTGGATTTGGGGAAACGTCATTTGGATTTCCAAGTCCTTCCTTCCTAAGTGTTAAGTCTCCCTGAGACACTGAGGAAGGAGAGAAAGGAAAAAGCAAACTCAGCCTGCCAGTTCCCCGCCACAGCCCTCGGCCGTGCCCGTCTCTGGATTTTGTTCTCAAGTGCTGAAACGTTTCAGGCTGTTCAGACAGGGAGAGCTGCACTTTTGGAGGCTGTCCAAACCATCCATTAGGCTTCTCTTAGCGAATAAATTGTTCTGCTTGATTCGTGGGCAACACCATCGCCTCTGAAGAGAGTTAACCAGAACATAACCAAGACTAGTTCACAGTGCTGCACAAGTGACTGGGACCAATTTGATCAATACTGAAACAAACAGTATGAATTTTATTTCAATTGAAATATAAGTTAATTGAGTCCTGAAAAGCAGCTTAGTAGAAGCAAAGAGAACACTTCTGCAGGTATGTGACCACCCCTGAAGCCCTCATTTCATACACAGGATTCCCTATCATCCTTTGCAGCTCTTATCCTCATTTTCTCCACCAGCTTCTCAGAGCCACCAGATGATTGTCACGCACTTCCCTCACCTTTCTCTGCACACACCAGTGATTGGCAAAATCTCAATGCTTAGACCCACTGCAAGAGTTTCTGCACTTCCTACAGTATCTTTCCATGGAGATATTGCTACTGTGCTCCTCCGAGCCAGCTCTGGGACATCAGCACTTGACAGAGATACACCCCAGCTCTGTGGCTCTGAGATAAAAGAAGTGAAGCCTGCTCAGGTTCCCTCAGGAGCTGCTGCCTGACCAGCTTGAGTACAAAGTGATCATCACCAACATCTCCAATTGCTGTCATTTTAAATCTCACAGTCAGTCTTCATCACTGGAGGTATCAAATTGCACCAAGTTCCTAAACAGGGTTTCTCATCACTCTCTCCTCTTTTTTCTGTCTTGCCCTTGCACAAGACCCTCTTCTGCCTGGTGGAAAACAACCCAAGTCTGTTGAAACTTAACCTTGCCTGAAGAGTCTACAACTCAGGATGATAACAAGGATTTTATTAGCAGTCTTCTCAAAGGGTATGATAATCATAGAATCATAGAATGTTAGGGGTTGGAAGGGATCTCTGGAGATCATTGAGTCCAACCCCCCTGCCAGAGCAGGACCACAGAATCTAGGGCAGGTTACACAGGAACGCATCCAGACAGGTCTTGAAAGNTCCCCTCTCAGTCTTCTCTTCTCCAGACTAAAATGCCCCAGGTCTCTCAGGCTTTCTTCATAAGGCAGGTGTTCCAGTCCCCTCATCATCCTCATGGCCCTCCATTGGACTCTCTCAAATAGATCTCTGTCCCTCCTGAACAGGGGAGCCCAGAACTGAATGCAGTACTCCAGGTGGGGTCTCACTAGGGAGTGGGAGGAGGATCTCCCTCGATCTGCTGGACACACTCTTCTTAATGCACCCCAGGATACCATTGGCTTTCTTAGACCCAAAGGCACATTGCTGTCCCACAGATAACTTGCTGTCCACCAGGACTCCAAGGTCCTCTCCACAGAGCTGCTCTCTAGCAGATCACCTCCTAACCTGTACTAGTGTATTTTGTTACTCCTTCCCAGCTGCAGGACTCTGCACTTATTCTTGTTGAACCTCATGAGGTTCCTCTTTGCCCAGCTCTCCCATCTGTCCAAATCCTGCTGAATGGCCAAACAAAGTAGTTGATCTTGCAGAGCAGGCATCATGTCTGCTTCTCCCTGGTTTGCCCATTGAAGCATGAAGGGGTCCCTAACAGGCCAAGGGGAGGACATGTGCATCTACAAGCCTGCACCAGCAGGGGCTATGCATATAAGCAGAGCAGGAGTTTAGTCACCAGTATAAGAGCTACCCATACTTCTAGAAGTACTGTGAGCAGCTAGTGAGCCCTCAAATGCCACACCTCAAAAACCAACTTTACTTCACTCAGGCAGATGCAAATTTTGAGGACGTCCATTAAGGCTATTCAAGGTACATCCTTTTCCCTCCAGAATAATCAAATGCATATCTGGCCTACCATCTGCAGTGCAAACACTACCCAAATGCTTCCAGTGCTGACAAATATACTCTTCCATCATTGCTCAATCGCTGTTTGCTCAGTTTAGCTCCACGTGTACGATAGTAGCACTAAAGACAGCCTTCAAAAGCAGATGAAATTGAAATTACCAACAGAGGCATTTTTGCTCTGAGGTCTGGATGAGAGCATAAAATAACTGAACTTTGTTCCTGTGGCTTATTACATCATCCAGCCCCTATTTGACTGAAAATATTTCTATTCCTCATTCCAGCCCATCTGTTCCTCAGAAAACTCCTCTCTATTTACTTGAAAAACAACTAACTAGAGGCAAAGGCTCTTCCCCACCACCCCACCCCCAGCCCCCCCAGAGGAAAGTATGTTCATAACTGGCGAAGAGCATTGCATGCATATTCCCGCCAGCGCATGTGCACGCATACACACGTGTGCACAGGCCTATTTTTAGTTTCACTGTTAAAATCAGCCTAACATTTCACAGCAAAGGCCTTCTTGACCCAAAAACCACTTCATTATTTCTAATTAGGGAATAAAGAAACTGAACAGTTGAAAATATCTCTCTGCAGGGGAGCTGTGCTGCGAGATGACAGGACTTTTCCCTGCTGCTGTGTTTTCCTTAGTTTTAATTTACTTTGGTGTGAAAACTGAGCCCAATAAAACTTGTCAGCCAGCAGGGAAAGCAAGAAGAGGGTTAGGACAACGGTGCTGCCCTCACCTTCCTGCATGGGTTGGGAAAGGCATTTTGGGTCTTCTCTTCAGGTGAAAAAGTGCACTCCTCTAACACAGGTTCATCTTATTCAGCACAACCTCACCTGCCTGTACCATGTTCAGGCTGCCTCTGCTGCTGTGTCTTTTCTTGCACTGGAAAGAAGCCAAGCTGAAGTGGTACTAACATTTTCTATTGGTGCAACCTATGCCATCGGTATATTAATTATTTCCACTAAGACAGTTGAGCCCATCTCTAACAAGAGAGGTATTCTCCTCCTTCTGCTATCTATAATGACACATTACCCTTTGTCTTATTCTTCTCTATTACAATCACTTCTGGAAAAACACCACTAATTCACCATTTGCTGGGACAGTGCCTGTAATGAGGTGGGTCTTGACTGAGTTTGTGGCCTCAGGACACAAGTTTAGCACACACAACTGCAGGAGCCTGGAAAGAGAGCTTCATTGCACTGTTCCCAGGAACAACACTCGCATGCCTGCTGGGCCACTGGGACACAAACGCTCTGAAGAAATCCTAAATGACTCAGGGCTGAGCTCATTTGAAACAATGACTGCAAAACCACACGTGAAGGGGTGAAACCCCCTCTAATGACCATGCTGATGAATTCTCAGAAATTGTCAGCTGAGAAGAAATGTATTTGCACTGTTTAACAGACGGAAATCATTTGGGCAAGGCCGTCCGGTGGGAATTTTCTCCTCTGGCAGAGTAGGGAGGTAGAGCAGACCTCCAGGATGTGCCTCCAAGGTGGTAGAACCCAGAAGAAGGAGCTGATTTATTTTTTCCAGGACAGAGGAGGTTGTGTAAGTTTTAACAGTGACATTTGGTCAGGTTTGTCCTTTCAGCTGTCTCCAAGCTAGACAAAAAATTCTACTACATGGGACATGACACACTGCAAAACAGCCCAAACTAGCAGGGTTTCTAGGCAGGGTTGGAGAAGATCATTCATACTTCATGCTCACTGTACCTTTAGTATCTCTGTTAACATCCTTCACATCTACCTAATTTGGTCTCTGATCCAGCTAGATGTGTATTGGACCATTAGTAGTTGTATTATAAAGGAATTCCACTGACCCAAGTCTACTTTGCCCCTTCTGGTGTATCCAAAATTGTCTCTTTCTAGATATGGGATGTATTCATGTACTCTTGGGTTGTAATTCATACTTGATTACACTTGAAACAGAGAGGTTTCAGTCTAACTACTAAAGAGATTATGGTATATAAGATTACAAAAACCTTAGCAGCAAACCACTGAGGGTTTGAAGAACTTGAAGTCTGTATAGATATGGTGCACAAAGAAGAAAACAGGGATTCAGAAAGATGAGATCACTAGAGCTCTGAAAGGAAGTGCTCTCCTGGGGTATGCAACCCACAAATCCCCACAAATATGAAGGAAAACCAGGTTCCAACTTAAACTCCTCCCAGCAATAAAAGGAAAAAAAGACCTATGACTTTCACATTCTGAATGACGCAAGCATGTCCACCTTCAAGCCATTGTGCACCCATTTTTTCCCAGTTAGAACTACTGAGCAAATCCTACCAAACTCTTAGAGAGTTTGTAGCATGCAGAAGACATGCTTCCGCACCAATGTACCTTTTACCACATTTTGTCAGCCCGGCTGTGAAAGGGGCACTTACCAGTTCACTCATCACTGTGTTACCTGCTATGAAAAGCCCTAAGGACTGCTGCGAGGATGACCTGCAAGAGTCCAGTTTGACACAGGCACTAATGACAACATTATCTGGTGGGATCGTTCATCTGTAACGGACATTTCCCAAGTGCAGAAAGAAAACCCACACTACTGGCTTTTAGAAAAAAAGAAAAACACACCAAGCAATGTGCTTAAAGTCTGCATTCACACTGAGAATGAAATGGGTTCACCGTGTCCTGCTTTATCCACAGGAATACAAAATGCAAGTGGTTTGCTTTTCCTCTCCTACCTTTTCTGATTGTCAGAAGACTCCATTACGCCTGAGGAGTACATCAGGCAGATAGCTACGCTTGACCCATTTAGCTCCATAAAGCAAAGCGGCCACGCTCACAACAAATTTCGTCTTCCATACAGAATGAAATGGATCTTACAAAGTGCATTATCTCAGAGATAATGCTTTCCTAGTGATACAGCTTACACATGCAAAACGTGCTTCTGTGTCCTTGACCCTGAAGTCTTTAAGCCCTTCCTGACTTGTGGCACCAAGCATTACACTGATTTACCCGGTTTGTTTTCTCAGTTCACTACGCCCTGCTGGAGAGTGTCCTGCTCTGGGCAATAGCCCCTCCAGCCTCCAGCACAGCACCTCTCTGGTGCAGCCCAGACCAGAGGTAAGTAGTGCACAGTGGGAGAGGGTATTTTCTTCCTGCTTGTCTGTAGCTTCATCCTTCTACTTGCCTCTGGATAGTGTTACTAAATACTGACTTTTTTTTCAAGCTTAGCCAGAATGGGCACAACCAATTTCCTGATGTCCTGGAACCCATCCAAGTCATCCATTAGCCACGGGTTCACAAACTGATACATCTGCCAAAAGGCTCATGGGCAATACTGTTGTTTCTAAAAAGAGGTTAACTTCAGGTAAATGAAAGTAAGATTTACTGCTTGGGACAGGTTGCATGCAGTAAATAACTCAGAATTTATGAATTGTCATCCATAAGACTCCATTCATCTGCAGCAATAAGGGCCCCTCAAACCATTCAGCGTGGTAACTCTCCATTAAATCACTGTTATTTATGTGCATTGCTTTAGGAGGCCTGGATGTGGATCATGTCTCCACAATGCTAGGCACTACCCAAACACTGTCAGGTCACCACAGTCACGTTATCCTGATAGTGCTGGTTGATATGGCCTTGAGTAGAAACTCATACCAGCATCTCCTCCTCCACCTTCTCTGCCATCTGCTTCATTAGCAGGTGATGCAGAGCATTTGTGAGCCAGACAGGCAGCTTGTTCTGGGGAAGGGGCTGATGAGAGACTCTCAGCTCCTAGTCACAAGGTTGAGTCCTTGGCATGGTGGTCACCAGGGCATATGAGGCCACAACAGAGCCCCAGAGATGTACTGCCATGCAAGACTTTCTTTTCCCATTGCTCTCTCTCACTGGCTGCTGTAGGTTCTTCAAGGCCAGGCTTGTTGCTATCCAGCAGAAATCATAGCACCTGAATTCAGAGACCTGCTCTTTTCCCTCGGCACAGAGCCTCTGGCTTTGCTCCCAGAGTCTTCTCAGCAGTATCAGTCCCAAGCAGCAAGAGGTCTCTACCATCAGCACTAACATCGATCTGCAGAGGCTCCTTGCTACCACTGTTCTCTGTTTCCACTATTACTGAATTTCCTCCAACCACACAAAGCCTGTAATATTGCACTGCCAAAGGTGGGGTGGATTTTTCACCCCTAGATAGCTCACCAGACCCTCATGATTCACCATGCACAACTAGTGCCTACAGTGCATGTCCTAAATACACCTTGCAGCAAGGACTAGTAGCAGCACACCTCTGGCTTGATGTTAAACCAGAGCCCTAGTATTTTGCTGCTTCAGATCCCTCAGTTTGTCCAATGCCTACGATCTTTTAGCAGTTTCACACACAACTTCCAGAAATATATTCTTAATAACACTGTTGCAAATTTACCTCAAGGGACTATGGCACCATCACTCCCAATGTGTGTAGCCTATGAAGCTGAACCATGTGCTTCTCAGCACTCTGAGCAGAGCTGACCCTTCAGGACCTGCTGGTAGTCTATGGCAGAGAGGAAAACTTTATTCATGTTTTTGGGTTTCCACATCACAATAAAAATAAAAAAAAGAAAAAAAGAAAAAAAATTATTCTGAGTCCTCATGTGTTTTTCAATACAAGGTATTGATTTTCTATGGCAAGTTGCAGGGGGGCATTAATATGGGACAGAGACACCCCCGTGAAACAAAAGCTGTTTACCATCACCCAACACTGTGTCATATTAAAGACTGTTACCAGCAACAGCATGTATAGATCAGGGTTGATTGCATTTTGGTGTGTACGTCTCTTCCCCCCACTCTTTCTAGAGGCTTCAAACCTGACTCAAACATACAGATTTTTATACAGTGGGTGAATAACCACTCAAACAACATGAAAATCACCACAAGCAAAAGTACTCTGAGTCAGGAGTGGGGAAAAGCTTTTACCAAAACCACAGAAAATGGAGAACGCAGGACAGAAGCAGTGCCACAGCAGCTCACAGTGCCCATGTGAAGACAGTACCCTTGGGTGCACAGGCGCTTTGAAATCTTCCCTGCAGTTACACCAAACAAGGAGACCTGTCTCCATGCAGAGGCCTCCTGCTACTGATTCTGATGCACTGGGGACAGCAATGGTACAAACTTCATCAAGGTTTGAGTCAGACAAAATAGAAAGTCATTTAAAAAATGAGGAATGTAAATTCAACTCAACAATTTTCCTTGAGGTCAACAACGTTTAACTAACAGGTTGATTCTGCCATCAACTTTGCACACAGAGCTATGGAAAATGCCAGAATTTCACTCATTTTCTAGATATTATTTGTGGTAGCAGGTAATTCTTAATAATCCCTCAGAGCCATCCAATGTTTAATTGTAAAAATAGTTTCACAGTAGGAAAAAAAAATACGTGATTTCAAAGGATATTCTAAAGCTGTTATTCAATCTCACAGACCAAAAGTCTCAAATATCCAGTTACCTAGAAGGAAACATCGAGAAGAAAAGTATGCTTGAGCAACTCACCTCCAAAACGTCGAGTTTCCTCCATCGACTGCAGCAAGCGCTGTCCCCAGCACAGGCTGCACTTCAAGAACAGAAGACTTGAGCATCACAGCAAACAGAGCAAAACCAGCAATCCTTGGAGGAGCTGCCGGTCTGGTTCTTGGGAGATCTGTGTTTCTCTTCCACTGCTAGCACTGCTGTTCCAGCATGCTCTCAGCCAGCCACTTCGTTAGCACTTCTGTTGAAGAGAAAGGAAAGAGTTCATGTCTCGTTGGTCATCTTGCCTGGTAATAGCGCAAGCCCCTTGGAGAAAGGCTGTATCCCCATGTGCTCTGGCCCAGCCTGGATGGCCACTGTCAGCCAGAGTCTCAAGACAACTGCTGACGAGCAGTGGCTGCTAAGTAGCATATACATGTGTAGACAGAGACACAGAGGGGACCCACCTGCCAAGCATGCCTGTGTTTCCTTGGCAGGAAGGAAACAGTATGATGAAGAGGTCATGCTCAGATGCGTTAATAAAATGCCAAAAGCAAACCCAGCTACTAAAACACCTTTTTGGAGATGTTGCTAATCTCAGGCCTACTGATTTACACACACCCATGCTCCTGCGCCCTGGGAGAGCGGTCACAGACTTTGCTTTTAAGCCCTCCGCAGCTTTCACATTGCACCAGAACAATACATTTTGTACAGATTACTACAGCCATTTAACTTCAAAATTCTAGTAAAAAAATTTTCATCTAATCAGTCCCACAGCTCTAACAAACCTCCAAACAAGAGCCAGGCAAGGTATTGGTTTTGACACATGGTAAGGTGCTGCCTTGGCATGGCCCAGAGGGCCATACCTAATTTCCCAGGCATTTCCAGGGCACCACAAATCCCAACTATCAGGCAATGGAGCTGGTCACCACCATAAAACAAAAGGAACCCCTGACTTTGAGGAAACCATCACTTTGTTAGAGCAGTTTGAACATAAATTTTGGATGGGATTGTATCACCTTGCAGTATCTCTCAAGGGGATGAGGAATGAATCTTTGGGATAGGTCTTAGTGCCTGCATTCAGCAAGCATGCCCCCAATACATATGCCTTTCAGCCAGCATCTCTTCTGAGACTCAAAGGTCTTGGCTAGTACAGTCTCATGGTGGCTGCAAACTGCCTGAAGACTATGCCAACAAGGCTTTCCCCAGGGAGGGCAGAGGCAGTTATGTCCACTCGCTGGCCAGAAGACACAGCAGCACAGCACTGAGATACGGCAGCTGAAACCAGCTTCTGCCATTAACCCAGCAAGCTCACAACTGTTTTGCCTGTTTAGCAGCTCTTACTAAAACATTAATGATCTCTGATCAGTCCCATTCTGCTTCCATGTTGAGATTAAGCCCTGAGATGTACAGAATCCATGAAAATCACACTGAGAAACTGAGGAGGCTGTATCTCATCTGCTGGCTGAAAGGCAGATCACAGAGAGCTCTCACCCAGGGGTCATGAGCTACCAGTAACTCACTGGGATTTCCACCAAAGCAGTCTTGATTAATTGATTTACCATTAACAAAGGATCTTGTGTTTGTCACATTTAACATGAGCCAAAGTCTTCCTTCCATACATTTCAACTCACACGTTTCAACTTCAGGTCCAAGAAGATAAGAAGATAAGAAGAGTAAATGTTCTGCAAAAATCCAATTACTTTAAACTTACAGGAGTGAAAAGTCTGTGCTGGCAGACTCTACATTTCATAGAGCCACAGAATGTTTTGGATTGGAAGGGACCTTTAAAGGTCATCTAGTCCAACTCCCCTGCAGTAAGCAGGGACATCTTCAACTAGAGCTTACAGGCTGCTTAGAGTCCATTTGCTCTCTAACAAGCTGGACCTGGTGAGCTTTTCAAACCCTTTCCTAGCTGGCAGTAACGCAATGCCAGATGCGTGTTGTGCAGGACTGGCTGTCCTCACAGCACCTGTCTGTAGGTGCTCCAGCCCAGTCTGCACTGAAGCACCAGCACGGGACATGGGATTCCTCCTGAAGTGAGACCAAATAGGCTGCAAATGCCTTTCTGAAATGCTTTCAGGTAAGCTACTCCTCTGCCTTGCTTGGCTGTCCCCTCTAAAGACTACTTAAAATGAGAGCCACCTACATTTATGCCTACCCAGTCTATACCACCACAGGCTGTCCCGTACTTCTTCAGGTTCCTCTGCAGGTCCTGAACAGTTCCACAACATTTGTCCCTCAGAATCACAAACCAGCCACATGTCTGCACAGCTGCTACTCTCATCGGGTATCACAGCTGAAGGGTGCTCAGACAACACCAACACGTTCCTCCAGAAGCACGTGACTGGAAGCTTTTTGTTAGAAACGTCCCCTCACTCTGCCAGCCTCCTTACTCATTCCCAGATCACCTTTCTCCACTGCCCCCATATCCTTCTGCCTCTCCCCACCCCACCTTGTTTCTCTTTGCAAGGCCCTTTTCTTTGGAAATGACATGATCTCCCTTCGGGGGAGATTAGCAAGCAGGGTTTGGCAGTTGTGCCTGGAATCCCTCAGCAAGGAGCAATAGGTGGGGAAAAGAAATAATATATAACTTCTTGTGCTCAATGGTCCCTCTGTGCCTGTGCTCCTCGTGTGGGCGGTGGTTAATCACGCTGCCTTCAGTGCTGCTGCTCTATCACTAAAGTATCACCTCCTTCGTTAAACATGGGGCTGCAGGCATGTGGTCTGCACGTCCATCCACTCACCAGCTCTGCAGGCACCCCTCAAAGTGCTTGAGTGAAAAGAAACATACTGCCAAAACCTGTTCCTTTTCTTATTCCAGCACTTAAAAAAACAAAACAAAACAAAAAAACCAACCAGAGTGAACTAGACTAGTTGAAGCCATGGGGAAAGGGAATATATTAGGTGAGCATAGAAAGAATAGTTGCAAGACTAAGTAGAGCTAAAGGAAAAATGCCTTGCTGGGACAGGTCTTCCACGAGAACACAGCTGTTGGAGCAGCACTGGACTCAGGGAAGAGCACTCTTCAACAACCTTGAGGAAAGGGAAGGGTAATTGTGAGCAAAGGGCTCATTTCCTTCCGAAACTTTTTATTTTTATGATTCATTACCGTAGTGATGTGTCAGGCCATCTCTCCAGGTTAAGCTTTTTCGTATTTTCTCCTGGGAAACCATTCCTTGTATCAACAATGCTCAAGGCCATGACTCCATCTGGCATGAATTCCCATAGCTTTCAGTGAAGCTACAACCACCAGCAGCAGCAGATCTGCCCAGCCCACCCTTAAACTTGTCTTAACTTCCTCTGCTGCCTCTTACACTAAAGCACCTCTGGGCTGGAGCTCCTCTTCTTTCCAAGCTGCTCATCCCTTCAAATGCTTGAAAGTACTTCAACTTTTCACTGTTTCAGCAAGGAGAATTTAGCTGTTGTAGCCAGTCCTTCAATCCATCCCACTCTCTCACACTCAGTCTGGTGCGAAGCCTCCTGCTCCTACACATTTTTGAACGCTTATGTGACGTGAGCAGAAGCCCCACAATTTCTGAGGTGGGACTGAATCTGGCACAGGATGTAGTCAAAGAAAGCAGTGGATTAACAGCCTTTAGGGAACCTCAGCCAGGCTTCAAACATAAAACCCAATACTTCCTGCATGGCTGAGGAGCACATGCCTGAGGGACAGTGCCCCTTTATGTGCTCCCAGACATGCTGTGTGCGCTTGGGTCTCAAGAGACCAATAAGCTTCATTCAGCAGGAGCAAAAAATAGACAAGGATGAAATCAAATATCATGACATTTTCTCAATGTTTCTAGTCAAACAGAAAATTAAACAGGCTCAGAATTATTGCCAGAATGTTAATTTATGCATCACTTTGGGGAAAGCAGACTCAGGCACACAAAGAAGGTCAGGTTTAACACTGTTATTAGTTGTGCCCCCTCCTTTCTCCTAGAAATCCTCACAGAGCTACTTCCCAATCAAAGGAGGAATATTTAACATGGGGAAGCGGTGGATGAAGGGCTGGAGTTTTATGCAGAAGAGGAAAGCAGGGACATTTCAAATCACTTGGTGACAGGCAAACTGTGAGGGCACTACGTACCCCAAAATCATCTCAACCTCTGCCCATTCATGCAATAACAGCATTGTGGGTACACTAGTCCAGTGCGTTTAGGGTTTGGGGGTTTTTGTCTGGTTGGTTGGGGTTTTTTTGCTATGACATAGTGACACTAAGATCTGTTATCCTGTGCCCATGAAATAGGTGGTGGGAGAGTTTACCCTCTTAAAATATCAGAGGTTGAATGAATAAATAAAACACTGAATCTGAATCAAAGTTCTAATAATGTGAGTTAAAGGAGCAAAGATACTTCTACATCATGCTTGTTAAAGCACTGTGAGGGAGGGCAGGAGACATGGCTTAACAGCTCACATATGACAAATTTTTCCTAAGTATGACCCTTGCCCCAGATTTCTCAAGATCAGGTTTTGTGCCATATCTGTACCTTGATTTGTCTGGGAAAATGGCATACACCCTCCAGGCTGGAAGTCTCCTCCTGGGGATCAAATCCTGGTTTTGTACAATGAAGAACACAGCTGGCAACTTAATACCAGTGGTGGCTGCTCTGGCAATACGTATAGAGGAGAGCTGGGCATACAAGGGAGGGAAATTTGGAAAAAGCGCCAAATTGTCCATCTCCACAGGAACCAAGCACCAGCTGCAGCTGTGAAAATGGATATCCAAAACTGTTAGTATTGTTAGAGGAAGAGGGAACCCTCCTTCCCTGAAATCACACTACAGAGAGTCCATGACCATGGTGTTACCAGCTTACTGTGGACAACAGCTGATGGGTGGATTCCCCACTGAGCTGTGGTAGTTTTGAACTAATTTTGGGTCATTTTTCTGACTTCTCTGGCAACTGAAGGAGCTGAATAGGAAAAATGGGCTGACTGCAGATGGAATGTGAACCTGAAGCACTTGTTGGAATGAGCACTCGTTACAGTGAAACACTCGTAAGACAATTGAACACTGCAATGATTTTTAACAAGTTTGAGGGAACAGATGCATTGTGAACACCTCGCGAAATCCCCTTCCCAAATTCATATTTACCAATGCTTAGAAAGGTCTCTTTCTTGGAAGATCAAACATCCTGACTTCAACTAATTAAGTGGATTCCCTGGGAATAAATTGTAGTTGTTACCTAATCAGATGGTGCATTTTAATGAGATATTGGCTTTCCAGCGTGGAAGTACCGGATTCCCAGTGTTTTGGTTAGACTATGTACTCTGTTTAGGGCTCAAGTTCAGTTTGTAACAAAGAACAGCTTACTAGAAAAATTTATGCCACTGATTCAAGCCCCCATTTCAGGGTTTTTGTTACTCTCTTCATATACTTATTAGGGTCTTCCTGTTTTTCTTTCTTCTGAGAACAGTGAAAACTTAGCATGTCACCAACATTCCTTGGGTCTTTTTGGATAATACCAACTGCTTGTGGCCATACCAAGGAACTTGGTGTCCCTCAACTTTGTCTCAAGCCTTTTCTCAAATCAAATGTAAATGCTGAATGAAAGTTTCATCAACACACCTAACAGCTAGTGTTTCCAGAATAACCATGCCAGAAAAAACATCCCAAATGCAATGAGCAAAAGAAGCAACAATGATTTCTAAAGTCACCCACTGGAAAGGACTTAAGTTGTCCTAATACATCCCAGAGCTGTCAGCAATATCAGTTACTCTGTCACTACCGCAGCTGAAGGAAAATGCAGCTCAAGTCAAACCAGGTGGAGAAACTGGTTCACTTACTGAAGACTCTTCACTTGCTTTTTAAAACCAGTAACGTGCCAATCCAGCAATTCACAGTTTTCAGTGCTCTTAGTAGCAATGGGTCCAAACTGTAGAAAGTAACCACAGGAGAGGTGACAATCTGGACTGAAACTGTCAGTTGGCCTCTTGGGAACGATCTCTCATGTTCTTCCCTGGTGATATAACCATGAAGCAACCCCACTTGGTAACTCGTATCACTTCTGCCAGTGAAATACTCATGCCCAAATAGCCTGTGTTACCACACACAGGACTGACCAAGCCCTGGTTACATTGCATTCATTCCCCAGAGAAACTTAGAGGGATGCAGTTCCTTGCCAGAAGCTTTTTAGGGGTATCACAAACCATGCACTAACTGCTTACTCATAGCCAGTGTCACAACCAGAAAATATTACCAAAGTCTTGCAGTACAAGTCATTAACACATTGAAGTGCATGGGTGATGCTTGGAATTCTGCTCTAGGTACCAACTCTGCAGAGCATTATTCCTGGTTTAAGCAGGAAGACATCTGAGTAGGAGTGAGCAAGTGTCTCCATGCATGCAACAAGTGAGGCCTGTTATAAGACGCATGATGCTAGAGCTAAAAGTGAACATTAACCACATGGAGGCTGAGGGCACATGAAGAAAAAGGAGACCTAGCTAGAAGTTGCATGACCAAGAGGTCAATCCTACAAACTGTATGTCTTTAGTAAGATTTTCAGAAGTGGGCTTTTTGAAAGGGGAAGTAAATGATCTCTCTCTCTCTCCTCCTCAGATGTCTTTACCCCCAAACTAATATGAACATAATATGGTTAAGCCTTCTAGGGGTCAGCAGGGACACAAACAGAACTCTTAAGTCCCTCTGTTACAAAAAAGCAGGCTAGTAAATTGTTCTCAAACAGAACAAACTTGGAGTGGGTTGGTTTTGTTTTGGTTTGTTTTCAGGTTAAGTGGGGTTAACATTTGGATGAGAAGCACATTCCACTGTGACTTCACCGCTGAAATGGAGCCATCCCTGGGGTGGAGTCCTGCAGCTGCTGGTAGCGCACATCTATTTTGCTCAATATATCCACAGAAAGAATCATGCAAGTAATCAAACAAAATAACTGAGGACACATCAGAATTTGGATAGGATGCTGAGGTGAAGCATTCTTGTTCTTGCTATATGCACCAAAGAAATCAAAGGACTTTTGCGTTCCTTGGGAACAGGTTGGTTTTTTTTTCCAGCCATACTGATTGTAAGTGGGAAAGAGAAGACATCTCCCTCACCAGGAAGGCAGAAGGCTGATGGTACCAGCACAGAGGGAACATCTCCTTGCAGCAACAATCTGTCCTGCCACTCCTGTCTTTCATTTGCACACCTCTTCTTCAAGGATCATGCTGCAGCACCTCACCAGCTGCCAACCAGAGAGATCCTGATTGCAGATCAAGAAGCTCTGAGGAACGTCCACAGGTGCTGATATTCACCTGGAAGCAACCAAGTCAAGAGAGATGTCCCTTCCCTTCACATCACCCAAGCAATGACTGAACAGCTGATAGCTGCAGGTGCTATTGAACACACATAGCTAGATGCCAGCTGTTAATTTCTCACATTTTTTCCCCTATCTCCCTTCTTCTCACACCTTGCCAGCTCACTTCACCCTTCCTTACAGCAGGCTGAAGCCACTTCATATCCTGCTGGCTTTATTCCAGTTGTCTTGACACAACACAGTTTCTCCTATTTCTAATCATGCATTTCCTGGCATGATCCCTATTGGAAACCTCCAGTTCTGATAACATTTGATGACCTTTCCTTTATTATTTCCCCATGGCACTCTTTGGTGCCTGATAGGTTCTAAAATTGGGATTTGCCTTCCTGGAAAGCCAGATGCTTGGGGTGAGTGACTCATGAGCCTTGGCATGCGGCTCCAATGGCCCAGGACACAAAGACAGTACCTTCCCCCACACACAGTAGATCTAACAGTAGGAAGTATTATTTTGCAGGGCTGTGCTCAGTAATTTCCTAGAAAAGCAACAAAAATGCCACATGTGTTTGTGTTTCCATGTGCATTCAGCACAAGGAAATCCACACAGGCCACATGCGGTTTAGAAATTGTAGGTGTTTCAAGCTTCGTGTCTGCATAATGTCTTGCTGTTGGTATGCAGTAAACATTCCACATCTTTAGGGGAAACTCCCACATAGCCAGGAGAAGGAGGGCTTTTAAAACCCAAGATCCTAGCTGCAGTGCAAAGGCATGAGCAGACAATAAATTTTATATCTGCAAAGGAAGCATCCAATTTCGCTCTATTTTGATACGCTACTTCAGTGAAGCGATGGTGCAAGAGCAACCACAAAACGGGCCAAAAAAAGGGCTTGGTGACATACGAACCCTTCAGAGAGAAGGAAGCCTTAGAGTTAAGGCTCTGCCAATGATCAGGTCACACTGCAGAAGTCAACAGGGCCAGATTTCTACCCAGCTTTACAGCTCACAATCAGAGCCTTGTTCGGAAAGAAAAATCAGCTCTTCTCTCACTACCAAAAAAGTCAATGGATATACCAGAGCACTCAGCTTGGAGCACGATACTAAGCAGTTGCTAAATCATTCTCCATGTCAGAAAGATCCTGACGGGTACTGCCTCTGGGATAAATTTTTGCTTGTCACATGGGATCATGATCATGTGTTTCTTTATTCATTTGCCATCACCCTATGAGATGAGGATGGATGTCCTAACATTGCTTTATTTCCCCCCTAGTTTGTATTTCATTTTAAGTGAACATTTTCTAATTAATTTTTTTTAAATCTGATTCAAAACATGGAATTCTTCAATCTGAAAGACAAAGAACATGAAAAGTATTTGAACCAAAGCAAGAATGTCTCTACTGAATCAACTCAAATGTTCCTTTAGGTTTTCTACTGAAGAAAGCATCAGATTTTTATGTAAGTCTGAATCAAGATTGAAAATTTAACATTACCTCAAATATGCTATGGGAAAAAGGAAACAAATGAAAGCTTTTCCCAGCAGAAGAACCCACTTCTTGCAGTAAAGTGACCGGTGCCATGTTTCAGAGCAGGATGGCCTCGGAGAGATCTGCTCAACCCACTTCACGTGCACTGAATGACTGAGTACACCCACATCCCTTCACAGCAGGGACCCAGCAACTGTGTGAATTTTAGTCCTTTTTGGGAAATAAATGTAGAGCGTGCTTCCCAGCTTCATGTCACAAGCATCATATATATAGAAGCTTCTGCACGTCAGCACACAGCAGATATACAGGCCAATACCTAAGCAGCACATACCTCCATCCCCAACCCATCCATCGATTCCCAAAGGGCAGAACAATTGTAGAAGCCACAGGAGCTCCAAAGCCAGTAGGGACCAGGGAGGTGTCAGAGCTCCTCCAGCTTCCCCACATGTACAGACAACCCACACACTTCAGGTCAGGAAGAGCAAGAGATCATAAAAATTTCCACTACAGCATTACTGGGGAAAAAAGCATGCATGATTCAGTACACTTCTGAAGGAGGAGTCATAGGGAAAACTTTGAGGAATGAAAGGAAAAAAAAAAAAAGAAAGAAAAAGAAAGAGATGAGGTCATTTATATTGATTCCAGGCAGAACCTTGTAGATTAATTATGGGAGGAAAAAATAGGTATTGACAGCTCAATGTTGACTCTAAGCTGGTTATTAGAACAAAGCAGGCTGAACCTGATCTTTAGAGGAAACAACTTCTGATAGGGTCCTGGTGCTACGTTTCTTAGGTAACTGGACTCCGGCCAAACCATCTGGCTGTTCTGCATTTCATTCTAACAAAGAGGACTTCACAAAGCCTGGAAGAAAATCCTTTATACAAGAAATGTAAGAATCATGCTTAGAAATGTGCAGTTCCAGGAGATATTTGATATATTTTAGAAGGCCTTAGAGTTAGAAGAAAGAAGGCAGGGAAATTTTTTTTTTAATCCTGAAAAAGGATTATACCTGAGAAAAAAGCAGGACAGCCTCTGCATTGTGATGCTGAGGGGTTTTGCATTATTCGATCACATGTAGGAATCAAGCATCTTACTACTGAAATGGAAAGCCTCTTTCTCCTGGGGCAGAATAGCAGTCTCAGAGTCACAGCTCCCAAAACAGCATCTTGGCTCAGTTTAGAAGAGACCAGCTCAAGTGGGTAGCTCGCCTGCCTGCCTTCCACAAAAACTAATGAAGAGCTATTTAAACTTCAACACAACAATGGTTTTCTCTGATGCAGAGGCACCCAAGCAAAATGGTCCCAACTCAAATCACAGCCTTCACATCTCCAGCAGGAGGTCTTCCTCAAAGCCCCTGCACCTCCTTCTACTTAATCCCCTGCCTTTAATCTCAGCAGCTAAAGCAAAATTGGATTCCTAGGGATGTCCACTGTGGAGAGCAAGAATGTAAGTTACTGTGTCATTACTCGTTTGTAGCAGTGTCAGCAACATGCAGACTCCGAGTCTGCCATGACAAACCTGTGTTGAGCTGACAATCATTGAATATTTGGCAAGGAGAAGGGATAATTAGTGCTCTCAGTAGATGCTCCTAATCTGCTCTCCAAGGCAGGTAGGATCTTATTGACAAATTCCTTGAGTTCCAATGGGTGTCAGAGGAGTTTCTCCCTCTCAGGCCAGCCAAGTGCTCTGTCATGCCCCGTGTAGCTGAGGAACTTGATGGCTCTCCCCTTCATCAGCCAGGCATAGGAACGAACAGCGACAGGGCATAGCAAAGAGACTGACCTTTGCTAGCTCTTAGGCATCCTGTGATATCTCATTTATCTGTCAAAGCTCATCTGTTTTCATTCAGGTTCCTACCTGTAAGGGATTTGTGGCAGCTGTTCCCATGCAGAGAACCACCCTGGCTTGTTGAAACGACCCGTGACAGACATTGTGCGAGGTGAGAGGGCCTATTCCCAAAAGGACAGGCAAGAGATGGCAGGACAGAGACAGCAGGACAAAGTCTGGGTGACCCAAGGGAGCCACAGCATTTGTCCCACCGATGGAGTAGAACCTCTCTGAGCCCCAATCCAGGAGATTTAGAGATCTCCCTGCTGTGTATGTGCATATGCAAATATAAACAATCATAACAATAGGAAATAGTACCTTTCATGCCTAAAAGTTATTCCTGGAGCTTTCAGTTTTCATGGTCTGGGAATCTTTTTCTGAACTGTGGACTCCCAGTGCTATGCCAATGGGCTAGGTTACGTAAACAGCTCTGACCCTGTTTTCAAGCTTCCCTTTGCTATTTCTACTCTTGCAGCCTCCCAGCAATGTCAGGGATTACCCTCTGCTCCCAGCTGCTCAGGCAGCTAGACACAGTGCCCTGCCAGCATCCAGCACCCTCTGCGTGAGCAAGGAACAGCAAACTGGCATAATCGAAAGAAATGCAAGACTGACAGCGCACATTATCAGGGTTAAAGCCAACACTTCGCTATGGGGCTGTGTTCCTCCAGCCCCTCAGGCAGCTCTGTACCAGCACTGCCTAGGCGGAGCCATAGAAACGTGCATCACCACCACTTCTCTCTTTCCTGTGTCCCAGCTCTTCATTTGGTTTTGGTCTCAGCCATACAACTCCTTTGCTGATCACTTTCATCATGAACTCTGCAAGGAACTGAATGTCTTCCACCTCACCTGGAGAGAAGATCAAAATCCAATTTTGCCTTATCCAGAAGCTTTTTCTGTGGAAGAGTGGTCCCAAAGGTGCTGGGAGTAAATGAATCAACTTTTCATTTTCCATTTTTTCACCTTTGGGTGTCCTAAAATGATGTTTTTCCTCAAATGAAAATGTGTCTGAAGCTAGGAAAGTATAGATCTAGGCTGGATATTAGAAAAAGGTTCTTTAACATGAGGGTGATAGATCACTGGAATGGGCTGCCGAGAGGTGGTGGAGGCCCCATCCCTGGAGTCATTCAAGATCAGGCTTGATGGGGGTCTGAGCAACCTGACCTAGGTAGAGATGTCCCTACTCGTATAGGGAGGTTGAGCCAGATGACCTCTAGAGGTCCCTTCCAGCCTAGAACATTCTATAATTCTATGATCAAAAATCTTTGGACTTAATGTAAATTACAGATTGAACCAATCTAAAGGATCATTGGTGTCAACAGGAGCTGGTCCCTTCACTCATGCTCCTATTTATCCTCTTTGCCATGGCTCTGGTGCTCAGCAGGCCCTGCACTGAACCAACTAAGTCCCCAAGTACAGCAAACCTGTATCTGGCAGGTTATCAAGGTGCATCTCCCAGCACAAGGTCTGCCAAGCAGCAGGACTGTGCCGGGAAGGAGATGGGAGGACACAGCTGTAAGTGGGGAGAGGATATAACAGTTCACTGCTGCCAGGAGGAAGAATTCAGCTTAGTTGTGGTGTCTAAAATTCACCCTCACAACTCTGGCTACCAAGGGGTGAGTGAAATAAAGCAGAAGACAGAGAAGAGAGCTGGAACATGCGCACCTCCCAGCTGATGGTACAGCACTGCCACTACCCTCAAAACCTCACTTTGTTTCACCCTCACCAAGTTTCTCTGGGAAATGGGGAGAAACTGCATTCCTTATTACCAGCCCTATGTCCCCTCCTACTGCAAATGATTTGACTGCAGAAGTTTTCAAAAGCACCCAAGAAACGTGTACGCTGAATTTCTAATGGGAATAAAGTATCCAAAGCCCCTTTGGCTGCATCACCGTAACAGCCCATACATGCTGCCTGCCATAAAGAAATAACAGCTATTTACTGAGTGGTATAAAGATTAGTTTAATGCTATAAATACTTCCAAACATTGTTGAAACATTAACTAATCCACTCACAGCAGCTCCTTCTGGCAAATAAAGACCATTCTTTCTGTGTTGAAGTGGGGTTTAGAGCAGAGACTTTATATATGCAGCAGCATCTCCTGATAGTGGCTCTGGAAACTCAGTGCTATCAGTGACTCCCTTTGGGACAGAGCAGATTTTAGTATGAGGGTGATACAAATACACACTTCAACTGGACAGTCTTCAAGGAGGGGATGGGGACCTAGCACTTCTCACACAGATACAGACAGTTGCCTTCCACCAAGAGGAAGCAGTTGTTTAATCACAGTCAATTATTCTGAAAGAAGCATAATTTTGCTCTTTTTCATTGCATGGCTGTGATTAAAAGATGAGAGAGACCAAAACAACATAACAGGCTCCTGTACTCAGCCAAAAACATAGGATACAGTAGTTGATTGTAGAAAATTGCTTTCTACAGATACTTCACACTGGCTCTCAAAATTATTTTGGTCCACGGTGGTTCAACCACCCTGGTGATCCACTTTGAAAGATGTAGGCATAAGTGCAGTATGCTGAATCTTCACACGTGTATCCTTTGATTTTTGGAAACAACTGCCTATAGAAAGAGCCTATTTTTTATGTGGAATGATAGAAAAAAAAGTTATATAACTGTTCTACCCAAGCAAATATCGTATATATCTGAGAAAAATATATAGATGCACATAAAGCCCAAAGGGCAAAGCATCCTACATGCTGTAAATCATTTTGGATCCATTTCTCCCTTTTCAACTGGCTATCACACATCTCCTAGGCATCCTGGTGTTTGAGGGCAGCCCCCTCTTTGCTGTGAAGCAAGACCAGCCACAGGCACATCAGCAAACTATCCTCCCCTTCTTAGGGGGCCACCTCCAAAGCCTTTGCTGTAGAGGGCTTGTTCAAGGCAAGAGAAGAAAGAGTGGCAGAAGAGGGGATGAGGAAGCGGAGGAGGCTATCTGTCAGGCAACGCTCACCCTGTGGCTATAGGCAGGCAAAGGACTACTCACTTTGCACCTTCTGTTTGACCTCAGGAATGGGAACCCATAGGCCTGAGTTCCCTTATAATAAAGGTCCCACTTCATCTTTTGGAAAACTATCTCCAGACCATCTCATACGCCACAGCGATTCACCATGTACTCTGCAAACGAATCTCAGCATGTATGGTGAGGGGGTCTACCTGCAAACCAAGAGAAGCTGGCATTCACCATGGCTGGGACAACCTCTCATGCTGACAGGCTGCAAGCTAAAGCAACAGCTCGGCAAATGAAGCCAGGCTGGAAGAGGCTTGAGGCTGATGCATGCCTGTGGCACTTCGGAACACCCGGCCCTCAGGGTTGTCTGCCTCTCCCAGCCTTGAGAAGGAAGCACATGGGCTGAAGCAGAATCCAAACAGCCCAGGGAAGACTGCATGAGAAGTAAAATCAACCCTGGGGACAGTCCCTTGCATGACTAAGATGGCTTCATTTTCAATTGTCGTGGGAGAGGTGTACAATTCTGGGGCACTATGTCCCTCCTGGGCCTGCTCCCCATGCTCCTGCCAGGCCATAGCCACCACGTCCTGGCAACAGGACACAGCACACCAAGCCGTTTCATGGTTCCCTACTTATAACACAGAAACTGATCCAGCTTCTCTCCCTGGCAGGGATTTGGATAAGCCACACTGGGCTTGGGCTGGGCATCTCAAAATTAAAGGTGGCAAACGCAGTTACGCTGCACAGCCCAAGATGAACATCTGCCCACCCAGGTCATCTCTCTAGTATTTCTAATTTTAGACCCAAATCTACTGTAATTTCTCACAAGCCTGCCATTATCTCCATTTCCTTGTGTAAATTACAGGCAGGAGATGCAACCAGCACAGGGCTGAGTTTGTACTGAACGTTGCACCCATGCAGGGTAGATGAGATTCTCACTGCTGGGAAAATCTGCTGTTAATTTGGAGTAGCTACGGAAATGTGTCTAATCCTTTCTGCACTGGCCACTTCAGACCAAGGTAAATGCAGGGATTATGCAGAGAGCAAGGCTGGGTGGGAAGCACCTTGCTAGTCCAGCTAGCAGGACACTGGTGCTGTTAGCAAGTAAGAATCTGCTTAGTCTTTCTTCTTTTCACTCCAAGACAGAATTTTGGTGCTAAGTCCACCTGAGCAGCACCAAAGAGGCAAAGTTCCTGAAGAGAGCCATCTGTCACATTCCTGGAGGTGACATCCCCTGCACGGGCTCAGCTGCACTGGCCAGAGATGGGAGGAGGCCAGTACAGCCCTGGGCCCTTTCTCAGTTCACTCAGTTATTCCTCTGAGCTCAGATCAAGGTCTACTACATGGACAAAGCTTTCAGTCCCCATCTCCATGTCTCCTTGGGTGGCCTTGAGGGGTAACACAAGCCCTGGAGCTGCACATGTAACCCTGTACAGTTACACTGGCTGCTCTTCTACCTGCTTAGCTTTGCACCCAGTTGAGTCCATTGAGCTATGAAGCAGCAGAGAGAACACCTCTGAGTGGACAGAGGAACCTGGTCTACTTTTGTCCAGGTCAGGGCTGCCAACCAGCTGGCTCATGCAGGCTGCTGGGAGCCCCCACGCTGAACTGTCTCCAGAACCTGCTGTGGAGATGCCATCAAAGACAGATACGCGAAGAAGTCTCCTATTCTGAACAAAACTACAATTCAACAAATGCACTGAAATGCTCTTGTTAAACATTGAATGGGAAAAAAAAAAGGTTTTGAAATGCCTATTTTGACATTTTTGAAGTAATGAGTCACCAGGAATACTCGGGTATTTATAAAAATCTTTGTTTAACTGAAGCATATAAATAAGGTTTTTATTTAAAGTGAAGATGGGAGGGGGTGGGATCTGCAAGTTCTTGTTTTGTTGTTGTTGGGTGGGGGGAATTTTGAGTTTGTGTCCAGTTTCAGGAAAAAAAAGAAAAAGACACCAACTCTTGAAATTTTCCACAGACCAAAACCACTATACTTGAGCATCTCTACACACTACCTCCATTGCTTATACTTCCCCATCAAAACTGTCATGTATCAAGCAAGTTCATGTCCACAGTCAGCTAATTAAGGTTGCAGAAGCCTGGATTTAAGGAACTAAAAAAACCCCAAACCATGCTAAACGTTGCAAGCAATTAAACCCCAATGGGAACAGCGTCTGGAAAACTGAACCTCGCACTGGCCAAGAGCTTTCCCCCTGTGTGATGTTTCTGAAGTGGACGAGCCAGTAAACAGCAAGAAACAGAAAGAACGGCAAGAAATGATATATCTGTTTGAGGGATATAGCAAACAGCTAAAAAGCAGGTCTCCAGGCAGATACATCTGCTCCAAACACAACCAGAGCTACCACTTTCAGACTACGGTATTCTGAACAGTATATGGAAATCAAAGCCAGTTGATGAAAATAAAAATAAAAATATCTGTCTGCAGAAGAAACTGTGTTATCTGTGATGAGTTGAACTCTAGAGCACAGTGATGCTCTCGGGGGATAACCTTAGGATGCAGCTTTGGCACTTATCTTGTCACTTCCATGTGGCCATTATAAATCCAGCTGGCTCTCTGGAGGTGAAGGGGTGGGATCTTGTCAGGAATATCAGCTGTTAACACAGATTTAGCTCCAGAGGAGCAAGCAAGCACTTGGGCTGTGCTGCCTCTAGGCTTGGAGCAGTTTCAGCCAATCCACCAAAACCAGTAGGAAGTGTCAGAGTCCAGCCCAGTGAAGAAAGCAAACATTTGAGTAAAGCAATCCCAGGAATTGAGGCAAAAGGATGGCATGGCTGGTATTAGACCAGGGCAGGAAACAATGTTATCATCCAAGGAGAATGTGGTATTTTGCAATGCTTTCCTGTCCAAGATCAGTGCAAAACCTCTTACTAAGAGTTTTTGGCAAACTGAGTTTAAGAAAAACCAAGCAAAACAAACCCTGAGATATTATTTTAAGCATTCAATCTGTAGATGCCTCCCTCCCTAGTTTGCTCTTAGATTTAAAGGACAGAAGAGCCCTTTTAACTTGTAATTTTTCAGTTTTCTCAGTGTTAATACAAACTAAAAAGCCAAAACAATCCTGAGTCCTGCAGGCACCACCCTGCCCAGTGCCCAGAGTATCATCTGCATCCATTGGGGTCTGTCCTTCCTGACCAGGGACATTACTTCTGCACGCACCCAGGCGCAGAGTCCATCCTTTCCTTCTCTCCCCACTGCTCACAAAGGGGATAACTGGTTAGAAAAACCCCTCACATGAGAACCATGCAGGAACCATGCATGGGTTTTCTGCTAAAATGAGGCCAGGGAAGCAAGATCTGCAACACAGCTGAAAATTACTCCATAGATGCATATCTGCAGCTGTGCTGTCGCACCCCAGTCTGGAGCCCCCCCAGCTAATCTGTGATTAAGTGCCCATGGGACCAGCCAAGGAAAGCAATGTAATAAAATGACAGACAAACCAGTGAAATACAGTATCTGGAACAGAAAGGCTCCATTGAGGTCCTGTGTTGCTATGTTATACCCTGACATTAAACAAGCCCTTCGCCTTTACCTGTTTCCAGCCCCACATTTCTGCAGGGTTCTGTGATAATCTTCAAACAAAAGCCACGATGCTTCCCTACATTCCTGTCTGCTAACAGACTCAGGTTACTTTTCTATATGGGTCTGGATCAATACTTCTCAGTGAGAAGCCACATATATTTCCATTTAGAAACAAACCAACCAACCAACCTGGAAGCATTATGTGTGTCTTTAACAAAGGGAGGTAACTCTCCTACACTGCACTAAAGAAAATATAATAAAAGCTGAACACAAGGGTGTGGGTTTTTCCCCCAAACAGCAGAACCCAAGCCTCTCCTCCTCTGCTCCAGGAACTGAAACATGGAACTACACCAAGACCTCTCCATGCAAGGGGTGAAGATACTCTCATTCACTGATTGGAGCTTTTCTCAGAGAAGAAACTCTATGGGCTGGTGGTGCCAGACTCTCACACTGTTAGCACAATAACACAGGCAAACAGGACAGAACTAGAAGCTGGCCAAGGGAGTAAGGGCATTGCCTGGGTAAATGCAGCAAGGGCAGCATGAGGAAGCTGGCCAGCAGAACAGGGAGTGGGGGAGACCCACAGAGCCAAACCCCACAGGCACACAGGGCATCCCAACTCCATCATTTCAGGGCCAGAGCATCCATTTCCACAGGCTGTAACTAGCAAAACAAGGAGAAGCAAACAACAGGGAGTCACGGGTGCTCCTCGGAGCCAGGTTTCTACCTTTGCTGGCAGGACGTGCCCAAGGCAGAAGCTGGTGCTGCAAAGCCTTGAAGATCCATCACTGGCTGACCCATGGACCAGCTGCCTGTGCAGCATTGAGTGACAGCCATGACAGGACAGTCATGGTGAGCTGGAGCAGGGGACAGTTGCTTTGAAGAGGCAAAAGGGGATGGCAGGACCAAGGCAGGAGCTCAGGAAAGAAGCAATTCTGAACAGAGCCAGACCAGCTGATTTAACAAAGAAATGCATTTTCAAGAGAGGTACTCACAGACACCCCTTGTGAAGGGGATGAAAGAAATAAGTATCAGTCACAATTCAATCCTGTGCAGCAATAAAGCCCTATGTGAAATGCTAACCCTCCTCCGTTTGTGCTGTGACAGCCAGACTGACGGACAACAGCAGAGAGAGAACCGGAAATCAAGAACTCTCTCTGTCCAGGGAGGCAACTCTGCACACAGCCGATACTCGTGCTCTTTGCATTCAAGCCCCAGGGCTGAGGCTCTCACTGTAGTGATTTCTCCATAAAGAAAATATTTTTTCTGCATCACAGCCTCAGAAACAAAACTTAAACCTATTCACCCTAAAGATTAGTCACAGCAAGATAAAAATAAATTCAAAGCTGGTGGTTGCTGAGGGCCCCAGCTGAGGGTTGCTGTGTCCCTACGAGCTGCAGCAGTTGGAACAAAAATGAGAAGACGAGAGCATTCAGCCCAGAAAAGCATTTTACTTTTGTGCACACAGTCCAGAACCCCACCTCTGCTCCAGCAGACCTGCAAGTGGGCCAAAAGACATGCCTGCATCAACAGAATGGGAAGGGATACATATGCTTCAAAGGCTACAAAAAAACCCACTGAGGCTAAAATCAGGCATGCACCAAAGCATGGTGTTGGATCAAGGCTCCCAACCTTTTCCCCACAAGCCACAGCTGCCAGGATAGCCTTTCCCAAATGAGGTTTCCACCCTATTCATTTCGACAACACAGCCCGCACCCTTGGGAAAAAGGGAGGAAAAATAAAAAGCAGGAAGATCAAAGCTCTGCAAGTCCATAATATTTTATTAGTTCCTTCCATCTGTCATGCACCAATGACTCATCAGGAAACAAGCCCCCTCTTGAGAACCGCTACCTTTTCGTTGCCGACTTCGGCTTGCGAGCAGCCACTATTGTGCGCCTTTATCGGTTATTTGTTCCATCTGAACGAGTTTCAGCTCCTCATTCACAAACCAGCCCCTGCTCCTTGAATCAGAGGGCGAGGAAGGGGGAGGGATGGAGGAGGATCTTGCTGCGCTTCTGTCATCTCTTTCATGCTCCGCTCAGTGCCTTCTGCATCAATGGAGACCTCAGGAATCCTTGGGCTTTGTTCTCTCCTGCACGCGGGGGCTTTTCCTGCTAAAATAGCAGGTAGCGGCAATAACCCTCAGCACATACAGTCATCCAAATCCATCTGTTGTGGTGAAAGAAAGATGCAATGTGCTGCTTTTGGAGAAAGAAAAGTGCTTTAGGGGAGCAGCAGAGAGGAGGAGAAAGAGCCAGATTTCCTTGAACACCTCTGAACAAGGCGGAGCAGAAGGAGATTTTTATAATGGAGAAAACTGCCTTGTTCTGCTATTACTGGGACATAAATTGAGGCATTTGAAAGGCTGACAGCACAGTCTATGATGAATAAACTCCATAAGATGCTGTACTATGGAAGTGGAAGGGCTCCCATGCACCCATGGCCCTTCCCACTCCTCCAAAGGCACTGCAAGCAAGCTCTGTCCTGCTTTCTCCAGAGCTCTGGGATCCCTTCACAAAGGTACAGAGGAGAAAGGCTTCAATAGCCCTGACTTTCATCACCAATTAGTGATGCCCTACTGGAAGCATCATAAAACATTCAAGTTTATGTCATGTATCCACTTCCATTAAAAAAAAAATTAAAAAAAAAAAAATCAACAAACCAGATCCCACTCAATGGAATCAGCTCAAGCATTCAAAAATCACTCTCAAAATAACTCAACTCCTGGTTTTAGGAGGGTTTGACCTTGTTTCACTGAAATCAAGCTCCTTGGCTGAACAGAGGCTCAAGCAAATCAAAAGAACTTTTTGTACCGAAGCCTCTCAAGCCACCAGACCCCAGCAGGCCAGCCTGCCCTGGGCACACATCCCTCAGTTACACGGGTGGGTGCATGCAGACATGTGCTCCCATCTGTGGTTTTCATACATGGCTCTTTCGCATACCAGCAGCTCCTTGGTGAATGATAAACCTGCTCCGCTCTTTGTTACGGCTTTTGTTAATGCACTGTTTGCAACTTTGTGTGATCAGTACCCACTGTGCTCAGCACCATGCTGGGTAACGGATGGCTCTGCAAAGGAAATTGCTCCTGCTCCTTCACCCTGGAGAAGGATGCCTCCATGTATCAGCTACCGCTTTCCTCTGACCCATAGAATCATAGAATAGAATCATAGAATCATTATGGTTGGAAAGGACCACCACGATCATCAAGTCCAACCTTCATCCCAACATCTCTCTAACCGCTAAACCATCGCCTCAAGTGCTACACTCACGTGTTTTTTAAACACCTCCAGGGATGGTGACTCCACCACCTCCCTGGGCAGCCTGTTCCAGTGCCCAACCACTCTCTCAGTAAAGAATTTCTTCCTCATATCTAATCTAAACCTCCCCCGATGCAACTTGAGGCCATTTCCCCTCGTCCTCCATGCCTCCCTTCTACCCTGCTCCATCTGTCTCTGTAATTCAGGGCTTACATTTCATCTGCCCTGGTATTGCCTTTGCCAGCAGCTGCAGATGCTCAGATGTGGATATTTGGCTGGTCTGAGTTTCTCAAAGGCATGGCAGCTGGAGTAGCTCCCCTTGCCATTCCCAGCCCCTATGCTCATTCTCTAGGGCCCCTGAACCATCTTCTCCTGGTCCCATGGTCAGCCAAGACCACCTGGAGCGTGCAAAAAACCTTGGGGTCATGTCACCTGCTTCAGAAAGTCTTGCTCATAGTGCCCTGAGCCTGGATTGCACATGGCAGAGCAGGACCCCATTTTGTATAAGGACTCGTGCACAGAACCAGAGTATTTGGGTAACCTCTTTGGTCTGTCTATGAAACATGATGTGAGATGCAACAAGCTGGAATTACCACACAGGAACTCCACCTCCAAAACAGAAGGAAAGAGCTAGTAATGGATTATTGAAAAGCCAAACATTTTCCTCCTTCCATCCCAGAAGTAAGTTTCCCCTTATTTAATGGGGCACTAAACCCAAAGCATACCCTGGGGGAGTTTCCTTTCTTGGGTGGTATTTCACTCAGACTAGTACCTCCTGGACATCCCTGGGAGGATACTGTCCCTGCCACTCTTCCCTTCTGACATTGGAGCTTTTGCATAGAGAGGAACCTTGCCACTTTCTCACACAAAAGGCCACGGGAACCAAGCAGTTAAAGCCAAGGAGGAATTTGAAACCAGCACTTTACTGAGGCCTCTCTTCCCTAAAGCTTTGCCACTCTCACTAACTGATTTCCATGGCCAACTTCCTTCAGACATCCCTTGGCACCACTGCCCTGCTTGTGCTCGCTTGCTTCCCCCTCTATCTCAGATGTGGGTTAAGCACCTACTACAAAGTGATGTATCTCAAGCTAGTCTTCCCTTTCAGTTGGGTTTTCTTCTTCTCCTTCCTCTATTAACTACACAGTATCCACAGACTACAGTGCAGCTCCAATGCTGCCCTGGAAGGTCCATTTTGGCATAGGTATTTCCTGATCCTGGTGGTTCTGGATCTTCAGCAAACACAGCAGGTAATGTAGCCCTCACTGCTTCACAAAACCATGTAATAAGCTTCTAACAACCTGATGGCACTTCTGCCACCACCATCATTCTGAATCTACTTCAGCTTTACAGAACAGCATCAACCCTGCAAACATTCATGCCTCTATCCTACCACAAAGTATCTGAGCAGTTCACACTGCGCCAGCAGTTAGGAGAGAAAAGAAGAGCAAGGATGCTCGGCCAAGGCTGCACATTAAAGCCAGATAAAGATCCTCTGCTCCCAACCTTCAAGCCAGTGTCCTCCACACCAGTTCAGGCAAGGATATCTGGATTTTGAGGACCACCCATCCCTTCAGTGGAAAACAAGCAAGCAAACTTGTGCAAGCTTTCTGTGTATCCTGTAGATCTCAGAACAACATTTTGAGCCATAAAGCAATTCAGAAGAAGAATTTTAAACTGTCTCCGACCTACAGTGCACCAGCCACAGTCTCGTCTCGGAAGAATAGCTGGCTGGCCTGAACATCAGAGTGGATTATTGTCCTGAGGGTGCAAAGTCAGAAATGAGGCTGCTGCGCGTCATTAAACAAACAGATGGAGAGACAGCCCCAGAGGCTCAGATGGAGCCTGATGCTTTCTGGCTCAGAGTGCTTGTTCCAGGAGCAGGAGTGGCTCCAGAGTGCTCTGGGAAAGCAAAAGGGGTGGTCACAGGCTGCAGCCTCAGAGACTCAACTGATCATGGAGAACAGAGGCGAGAAGGGTCCAGAGGCCTTTTCCTTCTAAGCTCATTGGGAGCAAGCACACCATAGAGCTCTGCTGCACGAGTTCAGAGTGAAGCCAAACTGCCCTGACTGGGCTCGCAGGTGCTGAGGTGACAGGAGAGCAGCAGTGATCACACTGAACACCAGCAGGTACCCAGGCTCAGCCACCCTTTCCGGTACTAGAAAGCGCAGGCTCGCAGGGTACACATTTCTTCGCATTTTGCTTTGTAGGACTCTAAAACTGTCTTTAAAATGTATTAGAGGAAAGAAATGGACATTAAAGGTGTATTTGCAGGAACATCTCAATTTCTTATTAGAGTTTGGCTACATATTCACATACATAAGCAAATAGCGTGGTTCTCCTTCCCAAACAGAGCTCCACTTTCACTTGGCACAAAACTCCTGCAGCTCTACCAGGACAGAGTGACTTGGTGCAGCTCCGCTGGACATCCAGCACCTTTGCAAGGCAGCACATTCCTGAACTGCCACAGCACGCTGCTGCGCTTTGTGCCCCTTCTCTCCACCATATGCTTGTTCAACAGCAAGAACTCCCAGCCACAGCACGAACCCACACAGACACCAATCCCCCATGTCAACTACCAGCAGCTCTCCAGCACACTGCCAGTGAAGGGAGCACGATGAAGCAGGGTTACCTCCTGTATACCAGGGCCTTCCCTTTCCTGACGGAAGCAGAGGAAAGAAGATGCTAGGCCGTTTCTCGTCCCTCCTGGAAAGAGCAATCATTAGAGCAAACCTGCTAAGGAAGACCAAGCTTACTCCTTCCAAATGTGTTCCTGCAGCTGCCTTGTAGTTTCCTCTGCTTCTGTGTTACCCGAATGTACAAACCAAACAAGAAAGGGGGAGGCAGTTTCTTCTGCAGTCACATCTATCAACATTAATAACCAGATAGTTGACCCAGCTGTGAGAATATTAGACTAAAAGTCCTCCAGAAGTCACTTCCCACCTGAATGATCCTCTACTTCTATGGCATTCCAGAACTAAGCCCCAGCCAATGTAAAAATAACAACCAGTCCTCACACAGTTTTCATTTCACTTCTGGCTATAATAACTAGTTAGGACCTTGTAGGTTCTCCTGGATTTTCTGTTTTGACCTTCAGGGTTCAGTTCCAGAGGAGTCAAAGGTAGTCTGGTGTGGTCTTGCAGCCAAACCAGGCTCTTGAAAGAAAAGGGTTGATTTCATTTGCCCTAAATCCTGTTCAGTCTCCACAGAAATGGAAGCCACATCCTCCACTGAAGCACCTCATGGCCAGACCTTGCTTCTGAGGTATCTGGGAGCTGTTAAGGTCAGGACCTTGGGCAAGTATAAAAGCAGGAACCCAAAAGCCCAGCTAGATGGAACAAAGTTTTCTTCCAATCTTTTTTCAATGTGAGGAAGTACATGACCTCCAGCCCCAGAAAAGTCTCATAACTACACTCAGAAAAAGTCACTGCTTGAACAGATGCTGCAATTTTAGAAACAGAGGAAAGTGCAGTGCTCTAGAGGTCTGCAGATGGGGATGATATAGCCCATAAATTGCCAGAGGGACTTTTTTTTATTTAAATGGAAGCATCCTATTTACCTGGGGGAAAATGATCTCATCCACCTACTTCACTTCCTGACAGCTTTTGTCATGGTTAGGAATCAAGTGATATCTCTGGGATGGCAGTGAACTTCTCAAAGAGCTGTTCTGGCTGAATTGATGCTAAGCTGGTATTAATATCAGTTCCTTTATCTCCATTTCTGAAAAAGGCTCCAAGCATTAACAGCTCCAGTAATGATTCATGGGTTTAAATTCCTAAACCTTTTGAGAACAGGAAATTAAAGCCAAGACGAACAATACCCACAGATTAAATATATTTAGCTGCTGTGTTTCTTGTTGAGAAACTCAGAGAACTGTTTAGTGGTGCTTTTCATGTGGCTGCTCCACGTGGAAGAGATGGCAGCTTACGCCTGAAGTCAGAATGGCAAACTAAAGGGGGAGGAAAACATTTTCTTGTTTTCCTTGTGATTTCTGCTCTCCAGCAGACCTCCTTCAGGCAGGAGTTTCTCACTAGCCGCCTCAGCACCGGATGAAAACAACTGAAGGAACCGCCTCACATTACATGGTAGGGTATGAGCCATGAGGGAGGGAAGCTGCTCTTCTGTGGGCAAGTTCTTCCAGAAGGAAGACTCTGGAAGCATTTGCAGAAGTAGGTCACATTCACTTCAGGCAGGCAGTGGCAGAAAAAAGCTGGCCTCCCCTGCACACCACTGCAGCAGTTGCTCCCTGGGAGAGCATCAGCAAAAGCACATAGCTCCCAGCATCTCCCTCTTCTTTTTGGGCTGAGACATCCTATTCTGCATTTCATCCATGACTGTATTGAGAGAGGAATCAAAACCATCCCTCAGAGCCCTGGTTGAGTGGCCTGGCTGCTAGGTCCCTGCTCCTCTGGTCTCTCAGGGCTGCTTGTTGACAGCTATTTCATAGAGCCAAGGATCTCAGCTCATTGTATTTTCCTACTTCATTAGCTAAACAAACAATGACACCATATAAAATACCACCCGGCTTGTCCGTCTGGGAGATGCAAACCCATGCAAAACTATCTTGGAGACAATTTTAGAAACAGGCTGTGCCTCTGCCAAACACGAGCACTTGGATCAGCATGGTGGCTGAGCGTTCAGCTCCAGTTCTTGGAGAGCCAGCAGCATGCTGAGCTGATCCCAGCTCGCTGCAAGAGCAGCTCCGGTGGGGAAGTCATGAGGGCAGAGCACGGTCATGGAGATACCAGGGAACTGAGCTATAATACTGCTAAGACTTTCAATCAAAAGGCTGTTGATAGTCAAAACATCAACACCAAGTAATTCTTTTGGAATAAATACGAGTTACAGATATTACCTCAGGCTCAAACTCTTAACAAAAGACATTATAAGGACATTTAAGGCAAACACCCTAAAGCTGACTGACTGGATGGGAGACAGATTTCCCCACAACTTTCAGCACAAGGTGCTTAAACCTGAGTTGCCATGGGAGACCAAGGCTGCAGTAAAACACAGGAAGAAAGGCAGCTGGGTGGAGAAACCCCTTCCCCACATTCTCATCCATCACTCAGCTAATGGTCACCCCATGCCCTCAGCCAGGAAGAGGTTATGGCTCCAGGACCCACTAGGTCTTGGGCACATGCAGGCAGCAGATGGAGCCCACTTGCATTTGGAGGAGGGGACAGGATTGAACATTTCACAGCTCTTTGGAGCAGGACTTTCATCTTTTTTTTGCACAATTTGCATCAAACCCTCTGTGACAGTCACCAAGCACAGAAGCCAGTAGGTCCCTCTCACAAAAACTGCTGACGCAGGGTGACAAGTTGCTCAGATGGACTGAACTCATCATCCAAGATAATCTGCAAGGACTCCCCAGCTACAGAAGAGATCCCTTGCACAAGGAAAAGTCCCTTGCATAGCCCAGAGACACTGGGCTGTCCAGTTTTCACCATCAGGACTGCTCGGGCCAACATACATCCCAGCCTGCGTTTAAAATCAGCCTGCTCCAACATCCACACAAATCCCTGGGAAACTTCTATCATTTTCTGACGGGCTTGGATCAGTTCTCTAATGTTGAAGGCAAATGGCTCATCCAGGCTAAATGTGCACTTGTTCTAATACAGCTAGCGGACTGCTTTGGCCCTCAGGGAAACACTCCATGACAGATACCAGCACTGGTATCCTCCCCGGCACTGTGCAGCCCACGGCCCCACAGTCACACCAGCTTGCCATGCAGCAGCCGGCTTATCTGCTCATTGGGGACATCTGATGCCTGACTCAGAGCAGCGCACAGTTCAAACCACCCCCACAACTTAAAAATAGGATGAGCAACTTGCTGGAGAGAGCCAGCTTTTCTATAAGCAGAATAAATAATTTACATGCTGGAGCAGATAACTTCAGTTAGTATTTTCCTGTGCCTAGTCCTACTTTTGAGAGTCTCAGGGAGAAGCATGCCACAAGCTAGAAAATTAGACTTGCTATTTACATTTCAATTGAGCTCAAATATCTGTCTAATCAGAATCAGTGAGCAGTTTTATTTGTCCCTGCTTGGTTTACTGAGTCTGAGAACGCTTTTCAAGATTTGCTTCACATAAATCTGGGTCTCCAGTCTCAGCATCTCTGTCTGGGGAAGAAAACACTCAAAGTCATCCTCAGAGACTACCTGATCACCCTTCTAAAGACAAAAACTTCCATGCTGTCACCTGCACCATTAGCCAAGTGGGCACCACATCTTGGCACTTGCTTTGGAGACCTACAGAAGAAATGCGAGTATGCAGAAACACCTTGGTATTGTCAGCACTGCTCTATGCTGAGCCCCAGTTTGACTCCTCCAAGTTACCCACATCCACCCTCAGTTATGGAAACTCCAGAGGACTCGTGTGGCCCGTAACGGGGCTATAGACTCCTGACCCACACTATAATTGTAGTTTGCTGTGCTGGACTAGATACGTAGGTCTTTTGTGAGAAGAAAACAGTGACAAGTTCCCCTTCACATGGATTCTCTTCTCTTGCAGAGGAAGTAGAGAGGCTGGACCTGGGGGATGGTGAGCCAGCCAGCCCTCAGTGTCCTTTGCAGATGAGACAGAAAGACATACCTGACACAAGTTAGAGCAGCCTTGACTCATTCATGCATTTGTCTCAGGCAACAGGCTCAAATCTTTCCAAGAAAAGTCACTCAGGAGCATAGAATTTCAAGAGAAGGTATCAATCTGCTGAGGTGACCCCACAGGTAATGGCAGCTTTGGTGAGGGATGTAGTGTCTTCAAGTGAGGTCAAGCTAGGAGTACCCATCCTGCTGGACAGGCAGAGGAGAGCTCTTCAAACTCTTGACTGGAAGACGTGAGGACCACAGGGAACAAGGGCTCTTTTCAGTGCATTTCAGAAGAAATGAGAGGTGAACACCAGACAGGTGAGGAAAGCGAGGCTGAGCCTCACCCTGCAGCTGCACTGTCCCCACACCTCAGTCCATGCAGCCCTGACACTGTGTTGTCCCCTCCCCAAAACAAGGCAACCAGGATTATGTAGGGCAGGTTGTTATCGTGGAGAAATCTGGTCTGATATTTTCACTGTAGAGCACTTTGGCTTGTGGCATCGGCTCTGTAAAGCAGCAGCTCCTCCCACCATGACCACGGCTTGACCCTGGTGCAGCTCTGTGGGACCCAGAAGAGGACATCTCTATGGCAAGAGCCTTGCGGTACCACAGAGCAGCTGGACCTGCCACACCAGTGGGTGAATGGGATGGCTGTGTTCCTCCACCATAGCTTGAAGAGGCATGAAGTCCTACAAATCTGGTCATTAAGATCCAAATATGCTTGACTTTCAGGGATTTTTGAAATGTGTTCTAATAAACTCTCCTCCTTGGTATGTCTTTGCTTGATACATGACACTCAGCAGGCTTACAGGGGGGGAAAAAGAAGGCAGCTCAACACACTCCAGCTCTGACTTCCCCCTTCTCTAGAAGGGTCTCAGGAACAGATCCTTCCCGTGCCATGAACAGTCAGCAAACAAGCAGTACTCCTCTTCAGTCAGGGTACTGATATCCCACCTCACCATTGCAATGACCTCCTGCCAGCCCAAGGCATCCCACCTTGCAATATCAGCACAGTGCTCATGACATTGCTGCGAGCATCCTAACCCCTTGTAGCAGACAGCAACGGCATCCACACGCACAAGCCATTCCCTACCACCCCTCACTTCTACGAGGTTTCCTCCACAAAGCTCAAATTTCACCAGAGCTATAGATGAAGAGAGGCTGTGAAACCCTGCTCCAGAGAGCACCAGTCCACTCTTTGCTCTTGCTGAAGAAATAGGGAGTATGTTTAGCATGCAGAAAAAGTCTACACAACTAAACCTATGAATGCAGGAGGCTGCATTATTCCCTCTAAAGCTTCCAGCCCCTTCTACGTCCCAGTGATATTTGCTGCTTCTGCAGCTCAGCTAACAAAGACACCTTCCATGGTCCAAAGCAAAAGCCAGCAAAGCAGCTTCAGTTAGGCCACAAATTTAAGAAAACTGACAGCAGCAGCATCTAGAAGCAAAATGGTTGCTTTGAAACATGAACCAGGAAATCAGTTTCTTCTAGCTGATATTTCCATCAGCCACCAATACTACTTTTTGACTAAACCTGTTCCCAAATTCAGATTTGAGCAGTTTGGTCCTTAAGAAAACCCCAAGCAAATCCCACAAAGCTATTTAAAGCATTATAAAAAGCACTACAAGACAGAAGTCTGCCCCATTTGCCACTTAGCTCCAGCTTCTGGGCAGCTGTGAAGACTGACATTTTGGGATTTAAGAAAGAATTCCTTCATTCTCCCTGAGAAACCAGCAAGAAGCAGATCAAGCCACTAAAAAGCTGTAGTATTTTCCTTCTAATGACACACAAGGCCAACGTGAGAGCTGAATATTACAGATACAAGGGTCTCCAATGTTTCAGAAAGATTCACTTGGGAGAAGAGAGGCGGGTTGAAGTCATCTGCCTCTTCACTGGCATCTCAGTACTTTGCCACTCTCTCAAATATTTCCAGGTTGGCCCATACACTTAAAAGTTCCATTTTTTTAAGTGCCTCCCCCCACTGTCAGTACCATATTGTCTCCGTCTTTCCTCAAAAGACAGTAGATAAAAACACAGAACTAGAGACACTTAAGATAACGCTATATTCCATGTTTTCTTTCCAGATCAGCCATATTAGATTCTCTTGTGTTCACACTGGAGTTTCCCCCCGCCCCCCCCACACCAAATACAGAAGTATCTACTTCTGCACAGAAATACAAATTACACAATGAATTCTCCAATTCAGGTGAACTAGCCACATAAACTGGAGTTGACTTTGCATGTGCTCTAACTCAACCCACCCAACTTCTTTAAATTTTCAGCATCCCTCTGATGATGCAACACGTGGCAGCCCATCAAATGAGCATGAAAGCCAAGAAATGTTGCTGGAGATTTTCAAGTGTTTGCTCAAATCACATGCTAGTCCATCCCCTGTCCCCTGTCCCTTTTATTGCACCTTCCAGAGATGCCCATAGGAAGCTGGCTACTGGTGCCCGCTACTGCCAGCACACACCTCTGCCCTGTGCTCCAGCAGCTCCCAGCCCCAGGCAAGGATGTTGGAGACCTCCCTGCATCTTCAGCACAAATACTGAATACAAGGCAACTGAAACACACAGATACAAGAACTCACTTAGTGCCAGTTCCTCTGCTTCCCAGTGACTGTGCTCTTGCCCTGAGCACAAGGCAGCGGAATCAGGGAAGATCAGGGAATTTTGCCAGGCCAAAGTTTCTTGCACACCACTTTCAGGAACTGAGTATAATCAAGGAAGCAGCTCTACCCCAGCCATAACTCTGCACGAAAGATCAAGATTACAGCAAAGGCAGTGTTCCCCCAGCCGACGGACAAGCCGGACCCTTGCAGTACTGCTTGCTTCCTTATGAACCAACAAACCTGCATCAATGAGCACAGAACAACTCCATCAACTTCCACCTCCTCCTTCACCCCCTTCCACAATACCCATGCCATCAGCTAGTCACAAACAACATTTCTTCCTCCTGTCCCCAGGCCACGCCAAGGACTCCATGCACAGCCTGCTTCTACTTGGGAACATCCTGGGAGCAGCACAAGAGAGAACACCTTTGCAAACCACAGCTGCTCCATCAGTGCTAGTACTGGTACGTATGCCCTGCATTATGGGATACCATCTCGGCCACAAGCTTTTGTGCAAATTCAGCTCCTTCCCTTCCCAAAACACAAGCAGCTCTGCCCACCGATTTGAGAGCCTGCTAGAACAGCAAAGTGTTCCTGCCTTACAGGTGGCTGTCCCAAAGCAAAGCAGCAGAGAGTTTGCATCTGCCTTGTAGAGCTAACTACATACACAGACACTTAACACAGGCAGACAAACAGATTCACACATTCCTGATGGTGTAGCAGAACTACTGTCTGGCTCCAGTCCCTCCTTGCACCACTGCTGCTGAGCAGCTTCAGCTACCTTCCTTCTTCCAGGCAACCCACTTTTTGGATGCAGCAAAAAAACCACTTACTGTGACTCTCCTGCCACCACATCTCCAGAGTCCCCAGGCCTGGGGAAGGTAGCCCCAAACCCTAGCCAAAAGCAAACCATCTCCTCCTCTTCCAGCCACTGCTTTATGCTTTACCCTTCAATCTAAATCAAAGCTCAACTCAGCTCAGGTGCTGAGTGCAACCCACCATCCCCTTCTAGGGAGTGTTGCACTGGTGCCTCAGCTGTTCCCAAACTTCCCAAAGCCTCCCAGGCTGCTTGCCTGCTTGCCAAACTTCCCACTACCTTGCTGATTACTCAGCCTCCTGCATCTTTCAGTTAACTCAAACAACGTGTCCCAGGACCCCTTTGCCTTAACAAACACCACCCAGCAGCAAGCTCCATTCTTATAGCACCCTGCATCAGGCACCCAGCAAAAGGGTGCAGAATTAGTCCTGGGAGCTTATGGCAATAGTCCAAGCAGTGGCTGCCCACAGCAAGACAAGCTTCTCCAAAGCCTGACCTAACCCAGCTGTCCAGGCAGGACAAGGTCAATTCACGAAAAGCCCACATTTTGCATAAAGATGATTTTTACATTTTCAGTTGGAAAATGGAAACAAAAAAGCACCTGTTGGGCACTCTTGTACAAAGCCTGCATTTTTGTATTTTAAAGGTACTTTTGAATTGTTTGCTTTTGATGATTTTCTTGGAAAAAACACAATTGAAATGAGGAGGACTGCTTTTCGATGGCCTCTATTATTTTTGCAATGCTCTTCACCAGAAATCCAACTTCGGGTTTTTGTTTTCCTTTCAAGTAAAAAAGAGACAAAAATAATCAGAACTCTCTGAATTCCCCATGAAAGAGAAAACGTGGGTTTTAGCTGCCTTTCACACCCAAAGGGCAGAGAGCTATATCAGCACTGGGCCCTTGTGTGATCCTTCCTGTCCAGGAGCAGCCATCAGAAGACTGCATATTTTGGGGAGGCCCTTACTGCTTCAGAGCAGAACAAAAGGTGTGTTTGCAGGTAGGGGGGTTGCAGGTTGTGGTTTTAGATACTTCCAGCATCCTTTGATTGAAAATGTAGCGTGACCCTGATGGAAGGTCAAGGGTCAGTGTGGCCAAATTAACAGGGAAAAAAAACCAAATATTTTGCTCCTGATGCAACAGTTAAGAGGGAGGTTTGACATCCACTTATCTCAAAGCCAGCACTTCAGGCAAGGGGGGGCTGGGTCAAGCCCTGACTTCCATTCCACTTTTAACCCTTGCAAACACTTAGCAACCTCCTCCTCCAGTGACAACTCACTCCTCGTGCAAGGACAAGGGCACTTGTAGTGGCCTCTGGTTACTCCAGGAGGAGTCCAGCACGCTCTGTGCACCTTTCCCTCCACCCCCACTGTGTGTACTGGATACATGCCTCTCAGGTATTGCCTTTCCTTGAACAATGTTTAAAGTATTTGGACTTGTGTGCAGGTTTACCAGAGGGAGGACTAAGGGAGCCGTGACTTGATTCAGGAAGGGGTTGGACTTGTCCCTCAAGCTTCACCTTGACCTGAAGTCTTGGCACCACTTCACATTTTCTTTTGAGTCACTGGAGGATTAACACAATGCAAATCGGATCAATGCCACAATTCTCCCTGTTCTATCTACTCTCTGCTGCTGCCTGGCACCAGCTCCTGCAGAAGCAGGGTAACATTTTGAGGGAAGAGATGACTAGTGCAATTCTACCTCATGCAAATATTACACAAGAACTATACATAAAACATTGAGGCCAACAGAAACATAAAAACATAGTATGTTTGGTACCAAGCAGCAGGGAAAGATTTTTCTACATTGATTAACTGCCACTCAAGGGAACAGCATTTTCTGGAATCAGAGGTGTGCTGAACAGATATGTCAAAGTACAAGGCAGACAAGGCAGATCTTCCCCAGCCATGCCTGAAGGCAGAAGAGGTTGGATCCTTTTGCCACCAGCTCCCTGCACCTCCCCTGCCAGGCAGGGATGATGTGATTTACAAGGCCATTTGACCCTGAGCAGCAGTCAGGGCACACTGCGGAGGATCTTCAACACCATCATGTGTAAGATGGGATGCAAGCACAAAAAAGGGCCAGGCAGAGACAATTAGTGTTTAGATGGGAGAAAATTCTAAAATTCTACCTGAATTTAGGAACTTCAAAAGTGTGTCTTGTCTTGAAGAGTGATGATAATCCAACAGGATTTGCGTAGAGCCACCATGAGAGGTGAGAACAGGCTCTAAATACAATCCTACATGACTGAATTTTAAGCACTCCCGTTGGATCCTTTTGGCGTTACAGTGACAATCTTGGCATCATCACTCCCACAGTTGTCTGCAACTAACAGTTGCCACGCTCAAGCCTCCTTTCATCCATTAATGTCCAGGTCCTGCCTGACACCCCCACCAAGGCTCCAAATGAGACAGCAAAGTAGGCTAGGAGATGTTCTGCAGGGGAAACTTCAAACACTTCTTTCCCTTCCTACCTAGCCACCACAATTTCTAGACTGAATAATGTCTTTTCCACCTGCTCTGTTAGCGCTAGCAGAAATAACAGCAGTAGGGTAGACAGCAGTGTTGTACTGGCATCTTTTTACAGCCTAACGGCCGTGAGGGTATCAGCATTTCCTAGTGCTGCGGCCCCTAGAAATAGTTAATACCTTTAAACAGAAATTAAAAGTCTAAATCTACCCCGAAAAGCCAGACAGGGTGAAAGGCTGCCATTCTGATTCATTATGTACAATCAATAAAAAGAGAAACCAGGACCTGATTTAGTATCATATTGAAAGTACAGGATTAGCTTTAATGACACAAGAGTATAGTCCAGGAAAATTCACACAGAAGCACATTCCCATACTAGGGAAATGGTATTTGCCAGTGTCACAGGCTGCTGCTGGCAGAGCTGGGACTGAAAAAGAGACCATTGGCCAAGTCTGTCTTAACCACAAGACAGTCCTTGGCTCTCAAACACCACTGTGAGTAATGTAGTTTGTATTTTATCTCAATTAAGTAAGTTGGAGGGGGCAGGAGAATGGGGACATTGCATTCCAACTTCAAATTGCATTAGAAAACCATATCCTCTTATCCGCAAGGAAAGCAGAAGAAGATGAAAAGGGTCTTGCAGAGCTATTTTCCACTAGAATCATAGAATAATTTGGGTTGGAAGGGACCTTAAAGATCATCTAGTTCCAACCCCCCTGCCGTGGGCAGGGAAGCTACCCTATAGTTTCACAATTTCCCTAGCTTTCAAAAAGGTATTTTGCTGAGAATCTTCATGTTTTCACAGTTCTTTCTTGGAGATATTTAGAAGAACAACTGCCAAACCCATCCCTCATCTCTGCTCCTGTGTCACTAGCTTGGACATCTCAATAAAGAGCAGAAAGAAATAGAGGTGGCCTTAAAGAAAACATGATAGTGAAGTCTAGAACAACACATGCACAAGGAACTTTGTTCTCAGCCACTCTCAGTTCATTCCAGGCTGGCCCAGGCTAGGAAGTGCAAGATATTCCAAGGCAGGAGCTGGGTGGTTTCCATTCTCATCTGCCAGCTAACGTACCAGTTTAGCTCCACCCAGCCCAGATTTGGCTGCTTGAGCTCTTAGTTTTGCAGAGCCCTGGACTCGCCTGTACCTTAAGACAGTTCCATCAGATTTCTGTTTTCAGTATTACAGCCTGACCTTTAAGACTTCCATGCCCTCTCCTTCCTGAGACCTTCCTGAGACTATGATTTTATCTTGGTACTACTTTCCTTAGCACTCTGAAGGAGGTGCCAGGACTTAAAACTCAGTCCCATCCTCCCATTATCACTAATGGAGTAAGACCCTGAAATCTCAGCCTCCAAGTCATATCAGCCATTGAAGAAGCAAGCAGGATTTCTATTAGGTCAACAATACAAGCTATAATAAAATTGAGCATTCACAATACTGGCCTTCCTTTTCTTCCCATACTGCTTCTTTCTTCAGTGATAACGATTTCGGTTGGTATTTGAAATATTGGTACGTCCCTTTTGAAGTATTGTCAACATCCCTTGTTGTGTCTGCAACCAACTCTTACTACCACATGGCATGAACCCTGAAAAATTACCTCCTGTGCTCACTCCAGCCAAACCCGAGAATAGGAGATGGCTGATAACTGAAGAGATTTGGATGTCACATAAGGGAAAGATCTTGCCACAGCCTTGCTCTTCCATTTGTTACTCATCTAAGAAGAACAGTTCCTTGACTTAGAGATCATAAACTCTCTCTGGGTTTGCTCTGCACAACAGCACTTGACTTTCTACTGCTCAGAGCGTGCCAAAGGGAGGACCTCAGCAGAAATGGAAAAGAGATGTTTATCTAGTTGACACACTGGTGGTCTGACTCAGCAAATCCACACCAGCCCAGCAGAAGCTTCATGCTAAACACAGGATCACTTCAATTCTTTACTACATCCTCTCATGACAGTTGAAAATTCATTTAGTGGTAACAACTGGGAATAAAAATCACAGAATCACTGAGGTCAGAAGGGTGCTTTGTAGACACCTATCCCAAACCTCCTGCTCAGAGCAGGGCCACATAGGGCAGGTTGCTCAGGATCACGTCCAGTCAGGTTATGAATATTGTCAAGGGCAGAGACTCTACCACCACTCTGTGCAACCTGTTCCATGTTTGACCACCCTCACAGTGAGTTTTGTCTTATGTTTAAATGCAACTTCCTGCATTTCAGTTTGTGTCCATTGATAGGATCCCCCCCAAGCCTTCCCTTCTCCAGACCAAACAACCCCAGCTCTCTCAGACTCTCCTCATATACTAGATACTCCAACCCCTTAATCTTGACCCTGTCTTTGTCTCATTCCAGTATGTCCATGTTTCTTTTACACTGGGAGTCCACCAGTGCACCCCAGGTATGTCTCACCAGTGCTGAGTGGAAGGGAAGGATCACCTCCTCCACTGTTGACAATGCTCTGCCTAATGCAGCCCAGGATGCCAGTTGTCTTCTTTGCCATGAGAACACATTGCTGGCTCACATTCAACTTGGTGTCCCAAGTCCTTCTTCTGTACAGCTGCTTTCCAGCTGGGCACCCCAAAGCCTGTGCTGATGCCTGGAGTTGTTTCTCCTCAAGGACAGGACTTTGCACTTCCCCTTGTTGAACTGCATGAGGCTGGGGTCACCAGCCTGTCCAGGTCCCCGTGGATGGCAGCACAACCCTCTGGCATATTATCCACTCCTCCCAGTTTTGTACTGCCTGGGCTTTGTATACAGGGCTTCATCCAGAGGATACCGATTAATGTTAAAGCACTGATGCAAAAAAAGAGTATTCTTTTTTTCACTGTTTTCACCAATTGTATGATCTTATATGGTCTCACAAAGCTGTATCTGAAGCCTGAAGATGTGTTTGCACAAGCTTCACCTGTACAAGAACCAGATCATAGCTCAAAGACCTGAGATACTACAGCCAATCTCGCATATCCGTGCTGGAAAAGGGAGAATGCTACAGAGAGACAATGACATGCATCCTATCCAGGCATTCCTTCCTTCCTTTATTTCATTTGTCTGGTAAATTAAAATTAAAATTAAAAACTAGCAGCTGCAACTCAGAGGCCAGTATCCTCTGTGGATGACTCACCATCTTGTGGGTTTCTTTGGGACGTGTTCCTGAGGAAATGAAAACATGCCAGTGCTGGTTTATTTTCTCTCACTTCCTTACACAACACTGTTCTCCCGCTTAGATGTTGGTGCACGTCTCTGTGGGTCCTCTCTGTGTCAGGCTACCCGGGCTACCTGATCTGGATAAAACAGGCAGCAGGAGTCCAAAAGTAACCATGGCGTCACATCACGCCTGCTTCTGTCGCTGGCGTGGTAGAACTGAGGAGGATGAAAATACCCATGAGATGGGCAGTGACTGAAATGAGAGTGAGGCAGAGAAATGAAAGCGAGCATGGGTCTGAGGAGAGAGAGGCCATATGGTGTTATTGAAGGGATGACAGCCAAGTACTGGTTTATTTTTGGTGGAAGACCACCGGGCACACCCAACACTGCGTATTACACAGCCTTGCAGGACCATGAGAAACCCCCAAAAAAGGAAGTCAAGCCATGCTTGCATGGTCTCGGTTCCAGTTGCTTCATAACACACTTCCTCGTGGTGCCCTACCTTTCAGATGGCACATCGCGCATCAAGAACAGGCAGTTGAGAAGAGCAGCAAAAAGCCTGATGGCCTTAAAGTCACCTGGAGGTGAGGGTGAAGAGTACAGCCAGGGGCTGGGGCCACTCCTCACCCCCTTGGAGCAGGACAGCAAACAGGATGGGGCAATGGGGAGGCAAATGCCATGAAATCATTATGGTCTCATGAAGTCCTCTGACCAGCTAAGCTGAAGAATTAGAGAAGCCACAAAGCTGCTAAATCAACACCCAAGAGTCCAAATCCTTTCCTTCATCCCTAGACAATGCTGGGATTTAAAAGCTTTTGCCTGATGGAAGGCGCTCTTTTGCCCTGAATGTTCCTCTGCACAGCTTTTGATGTGCATCAGATCAAGTCCTGGTATCTCAGAGCTGATGCAGGCTTGGCCCTCTGAGCTTAGCATGCTGGTCATGAAAGAAGCTGATCCTCCACTGCCGACAGACACTGAGCTTTTCTGGTGTTCTATATTTTTAAGTGCTTTTGGGACTTCTGTTCTAAAATGCTTCCCTTTAATTTCCATTTAATTTCCTTAAAATTGTTGCTGGAACTGTTGATATCTCTGACATGTGTCAAATGCATCCTTTTCTCTGCTGCCTCTTTCTCCCCCACTACGCAGTACATAGAAAGATTTTTTAAAAAGGTTTTCGGCTCAGCACTTCAGTACCCTCCTCCATGCTTTTTTTTGAGCATTCAACTCCTTTTTTTTTTTTATTAAAAACCCCTAACATAGTGCACCTAATTGAACATATAATTGTTTCATGTAGAGTTTCCCCAGAGAATTATATAATCTCAACCTGTCTTCCTTAGGCAGCGTATAATCATGTAATCTACCGGCTCTTTGTTTCTCCTCTTTCTTCTCTCTTTCTTTTTTTTTCTCCCCAATACTTGTAATAAGTTTTCCACCTTGTCTAGACGTTTCTGACATACGCTGCCTTTACTTAATCTTCAGTTGCTGCAGCCAGGAGATGGAGCAGCTCTTTTCTTTCCACAACGACATCCTGGATCTCAACACCCTTCACCCAACAAGTCCTTGTACCAGCACCTCTGCTGCCAGTGCTGTTCCAGCTGTGTATTTCATCTCATTGAGGGATTTCTTTTATTTTTTTTTATGTTGTGACTGTTACCCTATTAGGGTTCTCTTTTAATGGGATAATACACGCAGCCACCAAATCTGGCCATGTTTGATTATCAATGGCTTAGGATGCTACACTAATTAATAAAATGTTACTAATAGGTAGGTGTGATGACAAGTTTTCCTTTGTGGTTGGCCTGAACAGGAAAAGTACAGCTGGGATATTTTTCACTATGTTGTTTTAGAAAAAAATTACAGTTTTGCACTTCAAAAACTATTTGCACATGGAAAGATGGCCAGGATATTTTGTGGAAATTGTGTCTTGCCTGCCTTGCCTTCCATTGTCTCTCTCACCAGGTGACATGTGCCATGATACAACACAGTTGGAGATCTGTCAAACACAGCTTCCATCCTTGTGGAAGGGGTAAACCAGCGAGCTGCAGCTGACCAAAGGTTCCCCCAAAATTCCCACTGAGCATTGCAGCAGTATTTCGAACTACTGTTAAGCATCCTGGACAGCTCTGTTTTCCATAGGCAAAAGGCCCTTTCTTCCCAACCCCAGTTTCAATTAGTCCAGTCCTTCAGCTCATGCTATATCAGAGGTTAATTTTGTTTGAATCTGGCAGGAAACAGCTTTCCCCAGGTTCATGCACAGCTTCCACTGGGACACAGAGAGCAAAATTATTTGCAACCATGTATATTAAATGTGTAAACAAATTACCTCGGAGTGAATTCACATCCCTTCAGATCTAGCTTTTCGCCAACAATCTAGCAAATATGTTCCCTGACAGGTATGTTTGCTGAGACAATAAACCACATTTTTTAGCCCTTTGTTCAAAGTAACATTGAAATATGTAGTGGTGAGTATTTACCTCTCCAACCTGATCATCAGAACTACCCTCCTCCACTTGGAGATTAGGAACATACCACATAGCTGATGTGTCCAAACACCGAAACTTTGAATCCAAGCAACAGATTTTAAGATTGTTTGCACACCCTGAAAAGTTCCAAGTTCTTGCACCAACAACCACCTCACAAAGCAGCTACAAAGCCCCGAGGCACTCAAAGTAGGTGAAGAAAGGAGGAAATAGCTTTAAACTGGATTTGGTTCCATCCAGGTTCCCCTGCAGGCAACACGTCCCGTGTTTACACAGGCACTTCTCATAGTTTTGAGCTTCCTCAGGCCAACAGACCAGTTTCTACATTTCTCTTGCAACCTGTTTCTTCGCAGCTTTCCAGGATCTTGTTCCACCAGTCAAGTTATTACCAGTGACAATGAAACAAATAAAGAATCACATCTAATTTCTTCCCATCCTGAAGATGGTCAGGCAGTTGGACTAGATGATTGTTGTAGGTCCATTCCAACTGAACTGTTCTGTTCTATTCTATTCTACCACGTTTCCTAATCTAGCCAACCATTGACACTTGTAACCCATTCACAGAGCAGCCTCTACCAGCAATACTACCAGCAACCCCAAACGTTCCAAATGTATATGGCAAGAAATCTAAAAGCAATGGCTGACTTATTTTTTAAATATATGTTTTTGTTTCTCTTTATTTCCCTTTGAATTTTGGAGCCTTCAAGAACTGCATTTAGCAGGTTCTTTCAGCAGCTGTGATGTGCTGTTGAAAAGAGTCAATCTCTTGATCCAGGGCCTTAGGCTTTCAATGAAAGTCAGCGTAACATTGCAACAGACTGCTGTAAACCCTGACACATACCTCATTTGCAGCACTTGTAAAGAAATGAATCACTTCTAGATAATGATTTGTGGGATCCTGAAGTAGCTGCGAGAGAACAGCAGGCTGCACTTACATGTCTGTCGCACCACTTCCAGGTGACTCCAGCAATGTGCTCTGCTCTCCAAAGTCCAAAGCCACATACATCAGACAGCGCTGGGAGCTAGGAGACCTGGCCTCTCGACCTGTCCATTGACTCATTCACCAACTCCCAGCAAGTCACTAGAAATGAATCACTTCATCCACCTGCAGAACAGGCTGTGAGGGTCACTCCTTTAGGGGAGCAGAAGCTCTCTGTGACTTGCATCTGGAACTTGTAACAAACACCACACCATTAATCTTTGTTAGCAGTGTTGTTCTCATAGCAGGACCAGGCACAGACAACAGCCAAGTAAACTTGCAACACCATACAAGTGTAGCAGACGGAAACTCACCGAAGCCCCTCTCCTGATTTAGATGCCACAGGGGGTTCAGAGATCAGCAAAACAATGTGATTTCTTCGTGCTGACCTTTCTTTTCATAAATATCAGTTGTGATTTATTTTTAAGGCTACCTGCTGGAGGGTATCCACTTACTCCCTACTTTGGGAAAATATTTGTGAGGCAGTTTCCACTGGATTCCTCCCCTCTCATCCCAGAGATGTATCCTCGTTAATAGGACCTAGGAAACCCGGGCTTGCACCTCAGTCCCCAGTGTTGCAGTTGCATCCTTCCATGGAGCTAAGCAGGGGCTGTTCTGTGATAGGAGGCAGTGGGAACTCAACCAAAGCAGGACCCAGAAACTCTGGTCTCTTGAAGCAACATGAGGATGAGACAATCAAGGGAGACACCAGTGCAGGTGAAGACAGGAACAAAACCAACATGGTTTTACATGACCTGCTGCAGATGCCATGCTACCCATGACCATCATTTGTTGCTACCAGCCCATCTACAATGGCCAGGGCCTTGCCATGATGCCTGGGCAGCAGTACCCTGGGCCATTACCATCCCATATGAAAGCACTGTATTTTCCTAACAGTGTGTGAATGTTGCTGCCTCAGTTGGCAGCTCTGATCTACCAGAACATTAATGAAAAACTAATGAAGAGCACCAGGCTAATGCAGAGCAGTAATGAAGATTAATCTCTCCCCAGAGAGGATGACATGCCTTCTCAGAGACCTAGTGCACCGCAACAGCATTTGGAGGGTCAAAAGTGGGTCAATGAAAGCTAATTAATAGCAAATCTCTCTCTTGTTCTTAATTATGGAGTGATGCAAAGGGATTTCATATAAGCTGCTTGGACCATTCTAGCTGCTGAATTCCCAAGCTAGGACCCACGCAGGAATTAGATGGCATAACAGGGCAGAGGTCTCTCACTGGGAAACAAGCAGAGCCAGGGAGACAGCGATGGCCGGGGCTTCATTCCCTAATAACAACTAGAAGTCTTGGGTTTGGAAGAATCATTGGATGACCTTCTATGTAACGCAGCACAGGACCTCAGTAGGGTCCTGCCTACTCACTAGGGCAGCAAGGGATTCCTGAGCAGGGATTTCAGGTCAGGCTGAGACTTCTCTCTCAACAAGCAATTCCTGGCACCTTCCCAGCGGCCTTTGGAGTTGGTTCTCCTACAGTACAATTCCCTGATACATAATTTATTGACAAAGGATGCTAGATTTGTACATGGCCTCAATGCATGGTCTTAACAAGTCTGTCAAAGAGTGGCTTATCAAGGGCTGTTACCTACACAGACATTACCACTGCCCTGAAAAACTCCCGAGAACAGAAGCAGCATGTGAAGACCCTGTACCCTTGGAGAGCCTTACCGTTTGGGAATGTGATCGAGTTCCTAAGCCTGCTGCTCACTTCCACTGTGGCCTTACATCACTTCAGCCCCCTCACCTTGATTCCTGACATCACATGAAGGCATTTTGGTGGCAGAGCATGCAGCATCCCTGGTAACGCTCCCATCTCTGGTGTTTGCGTGTCTGCACTACCTTGTGCAACAGCCTTTGCCAGGCCTTCAGGACATGACCATCACACCCATTTGATAAAGATACTTCCATTCCTCCTTTGACTGCCCTGGGCAAACCCACTTTAAAAAAAAAAAAAGTAAACAATTATCCTGGGCCACCTCTGTGCTGAGAGGGTGAACTGGAGGAGAAAGCACCGAGCTTGCTCCTCTACATGAGCCATAAAGCAGTGAGCACTTAGGATTCCTGTCTGGCCTGGCCACAGCCCAAGTGGAAGCAAATCCTCTGCAGGCAGGGCTGTCCTGCCAGCTCTACAGTCTCACAGAGGGAAAGCATGCTGGGGCTAAAGAAAAAAATCAATGACTTTGCACATGTCTTTGCAAGGCTGTATTCAGAGAGGTGACTGGCACTGAAATTGCCCTACTTACCACAAAAGCAGTGACAGTGCCACCACCACAGCAGGGGACAGACTGATTCCAGGCCCTGTGTCAGCCCTTGTATTCTAATTGGAGCAGGCTGTGCTGCCAGCAAGAAACCGGGATCCTTTACAAGATCAGAGCTACATGTCTCCCTCTATGCTGTCAAAGGTAAGCCAACAGCTTCACAACTACATTTAACTCTTGCTTAGCTGACATCCACAGCACCAGTCCATGCACGCTACCTTCAGGAGAAGAGAAAGGGGGAGGTGGTGGGAATCAACAGGCTGCAAAGATTTACAGTGGGGACACAGCAGCATGTTCTGCTGAAGGCATCAGTGTCTAGGGGAACTCTTCTGACGTGCAGCTTGCCTTTGAGAGACATGTAACTTTACTGCTGGATAAACAAGAGTCACTTTACACATCAGAGGAGCAAATCGAAACCATCCTAATTCTGTCCGACCTCTCCCATGGGCCTAACTGCCTGTCCTCTTGCATTTTATGATGGACAGTATCATTGCTCATACATTTAGATATCCTCTCCAAGCAGCATTAGCAAGGACAATGGGACAGAGCTGCCACCCTTAGACCACGCTGCAGTCATTGTGCTCTTGGGGCCAGAGAGCTCTTCCCACTCACACCCTCCAGTGAGCATCTCAAGTCCTTCTGCTAGGCTCCAGCATGAGTGGAGGACTGAAGCCTGAACCAGAGGCTGGTTCAGGCTGTAAGTCTCTATCTAGAGGTGTCTGTCCCTCTTTCTAGGAACACGCTGCCCGAGCACCCAGGGGAAACGCTGCTCCCTTAACATCTGAATAAAATACCTTGGGTATTCTACTAAGCTGAGCTTTCAAAGAAAGTATGCACCCACCTCCCACTGATAGCAGAAGGACTTAGGCACCTAATTTTTCTAGGCTCCTCTGAAAACCCTGGACTTCAATGCTCAAAGGTCTGCTCTAATTAGCCAAATAATTGCCCATGTCATGTCTGTGCTCTTAAACAACTGGCAGTAGAGCTAACTTACACTGATTCACCTTCTTCTGACTCACAGTCATTTATTTGCACTATTTCCAGCACTGGGAGCTGAAATAATGATACATGTTTTCCATACATTCACAAGAGAATTCACAAACACCTCAAATGCATGACTTCATGTCCAGCCATGCCAGGCTCTCCTAACTTCTTGACTAAGTGAAAACAGCCATATCTATTCTGAACTGTAGGCATATTGAACCAAGTTTGGGGAAATATTAAACTAGGCCAATCCTCCTTTTCCCCATTTTTAAGGCAAATTCCAGCACTGTGAAAGCTTTGAAGGCTCTTAGGCTCAAAGACAAAGTGTTTCCTCTTTACTATTAGCCTCTGCTGGATGGTCTTGGCTTGCGCCTCCACGTTGTGAAGGAGAGGATGCTTAGAGGGCTGAAAAAGCCATCCCCCAGCACACAGCATCAAACAGCTCTCAGCGAGGTCAACACGAGCCATCCTCAGCTGTGACACAAGGCTCTGAGCCCTTCACATTTATTCCTTCCAGTACTGTCCAAACTTCCTCCTGGTGGCCTACCCTCCCATAGCAGGTCACTTTCCCTTAACACTTTGGTGCTTCAGCAGGGATGCTTGGTTAAACAAAAAGCAGGAGGAGATTGGTTTCAGCTCCTAAATCCAACCATCAACTAAGGTGCATTTCTAAACTTGTGTTAAGCAATGGAAGGACCCCTTGCATTAGGTGCTTGATCCCAAGGCCACTGAAAATGCAGGAAGATGGCATACAGAAGCCAAGGCACTGCGACACTAACAAGTTCATCTACGTTTAAACTAAACCATCTATCCTTGGTGTGATGACACCATGTCTGACTGCTTCAGAAGATGAACTCATGGAGATAAAACTGCTAACTTAAGTCTCAAGCCAGAGCAATACCTTTGGATTTAGCTGAAAGCAGACTTAGAGAAGCTTCTGACTCTGAATCACTCTCCAAACTCTGAATCACTTTGTTTCAGCTCAGCCATCAGCTCCAGCTAAAAAAAAAAAATGACCATAGCTCTCTATGGGTAGTTCCCCCGGGGAAATACTCACTGGCTGCAAAACCACCTTAGAGCCTTCCCACAAGAGAGGAACCAAGAGTGCCCTGTATGTGCCAGCTCTGGTGAGTGGTGTGGTGGGAAGCAGCAAGGTGCTGCAAGAACAGCTGGACCTAGGGCAGGATGGCTTTTGATTTTTTCATTTGATTTTATGCACTCTGGAGGGAGACCCTCAAATGCCACAGAACTCAAGAGGTCGAGAGCTCTGTTTTAGGCCTCCTAGGGATGCTAACCCTTACAGCAGTCAGTGCCACCAGACAAAACAGTTTCTTGAGAAAGAGGAAGAGTTGGGTGCTAAGTAGATCTCTCTTTCTTGTGCCATGGGGGTGGAAAGCTGGACAGGGCATAGTTCCCATATGAACACAATCCAGGATCAGATTGGGACCATCAAGTGGTTCAGCTCAAGACAAGCTATGACAAATCTGTTCTACAACTGCTCTATCTCCAGCTCCCACTGTCTCACATTTTCTCTAGTCCTTACAAGCATAGCAATTAGATGGTCACGGCTGGGAGCAGAAGGGAAGCTGCTTAAGGTCTTTAAGTCCCAGCTTTGAAGGGCACTAAAGACAAGCCATGCCTGGGTGGAACAGTCTGCCGGAGACACACATAGTTTTTTAGCAGCACATGCAGACAATGGTCTGCCTGTTGCTGTTGTGATGTAGGAGTATAGGAGCATCCTGTAGCTCTCTAACTGACTTCCAGCTAGTGCCCTCTAATCTGTTCCTAAATTTCAGTTGTTATCTCTGCCATTTCAGAGATTTTCACTAGCTGTGCTTTGCTTGAGGAATGCAACATGGCCACCAACCTAACATGAAGATCTGGCTGACCCTGTTGATTGATGGTTTGCTTGGGCCACCCCACCGAGGACCTCATGGATACCACCTGTGGAGATGCCACAAGTCTGCTTTGCCTTTCAAAAAGGGACAGTGCTGAACAGACTACCCTTGTGATCCACTTGTATGCCAGAGACTCAGCTCCTCTAAAAAATAAGACAATTAGAGAATTTAATTGCCCTGACTTTGCAAGCAGCCTTTTGTCATGTTAAACACTGAACACTAAGCCAGGATCAATGACCAAAACGCAAAACCCTGCCATGCCTGTCCTAGCTCTGTGGTCATGTAACCAGGGAGATTGGACTGCTGAGCAGTGAGGATGATGGTGCGAGACTGGGATGGAAAATAGCGTATTTAGCAGCCATCAGCAATGTGGTCAGCACTGCAGCTCCTTGGACGACAGAGGTGGCCCATGATGTATGATCAAGCTCTGACTTTATGGCTGGGACCCAAAAACCATATGGTCATGCTTGCAGGACTGCACCCACCCCTGTGCCGGGGCTCACTGTGCCAGGGCTGAGCCCCTGGCTCTCTGCACGACTCAGTGCAGAGTTCATTGCTCTTCGCCCACCGAGTCTTGGTGCTGCTCTGCTGAAATCTCACTGACCTGAAAAACTGTCTATCTCCTTGCAATGTAACAGAGACACAGCTCATGGCCAGACATGGCTGCCTGCACATGGTGGGGTGACCTTGAGGCCCTGCAGTTCCTCACTTGGCACTGCAAAAATAAACAAAACCCAAACTGTTGCTGAGTACCTCTGATGGATGCATAAATCATACAACTTCCCTCCAAGTCAACAGAGTGATTCCAGGTGATATCAGCTCAAAATCTGAAGCTCAGACTCTCCCCCTCCTTGCTACACGCCTATGGCAAAGCTTCCTGGCAGGCAAAGGGCTCCAGTCATTCCCAAAGCCTGAGGGTAGTAATAAAACTCCCCATGAATGGTTTGTCAAGTAGGGGCAAGACTGGCTGTGTGCTTTAAAGTAAGCTTCTGCTTAGGTACTTACTTAATTGGGCTGTACTGCAATGCTAAAATACAGTTTAGAGGTAATTTCTCAAAAGCATGTAAGTGGTTGGAGGATCCCAGTCCTGCTGCTCACTACAGCTCAGGCTCCAAACATGCAAGGTGGTCACTAGAAGCCATTCCTGAGGTGGTCTGAAACTCTCTGCCTTCATTTCCTCAGCTTTCTAGGGGTCATTATAGGAGGCCTCTGGATGTTTGTAAGATACGTAATTGAATGGAATAAATATCAATTACTGAAACAAGGGGATAAGTATTAAATTCATTAAAAGCTATCCAAGCTGACTGGAAATAAAAAAATAAATGGAACCCAGCTACAAGCCTAATGAACAATTGCTTCACAACTGTTCCTAACTCATCCTTCAAATAATAAAAGTAACACTTTTAAATAAAACTTTTTTTTTCTTTAAACATAAAAGCTTGCTAAGGAAAAAAAAGCCCAACAAACAAATAGGGCCTTGTAAGAATTCATTTCAGTTTTACCTGGAAAATATGTCAGAGCTCCTACTTCCTCCAAGTATGCATTGTAATAAGTCACCAACCACTTTTCTGCCCATTCATAAGCAAGTCCTCACTCTCCATCATCTCCTGGACCCTGTGTGCTCATCCAGCACTAAGGACAACCAAATTTTATTTAACCAAATTCATACCTCCACCCCATAATCTGTGATTCCTGCATCAACCTTCTGTGCAGGTGAGAAGTGCTACAAGAGGCCAAATGCAGCACTCGGTAATGGTCTATCCCTTTTCTTGGCTTTCATTAGCTTTTTGGTCTCCACATGGTGGCATCTCCCAGCTTTGAGATCTTATTTATGCTGTGAGAACACGGCAGCTCATGGTCAGGCTACAGCTGATGCTCTTTTAGGTGCAAAAGCCTCAGTTTAGCACCAATCCAATTTTAAATGCAAAATCAGGCTCTTAAAAAAAAAAAATAGCAACCCATCAAGGTACCAGACTGTGTGATGGACATCAGCCATGTACTTAAGTGTCTTGCTGAATCAGGGCCATGGCCTATCGATTACAGATGATATATTAATGACGTAATTTTCTCAGAAATGATGATGATGGAGTCTGTATCTCAGCCAATGTTATGGAACACCTACCACAACGCAGACCGACACAGGAGTTACCCACAGTCTGTGGACAGTCCCAACAACAGCCCATGGATCTGCCCCACTCCCCCTGGCTTGATGGACACCTTAACATGCCCTGTGGGTCCAGCACGGCAGGTCCATGTAGTTGGCAACACCTTGTCTTGCCAGGGACAATTCTGAGCAAGGAAAATTTGTGCTAATTGTAGATGGACTGTGCAGAGGTTTACAGCTGTGCATAACCATACAAGTCACTTAATTAATGAGACTTAATTAATAAAAATTAACTAGCTGGAATTAATAAAGTAAAATCAATTAGCAAACACTATAACAACAGCTGTAGACTAAGGCTGCAAAGGAAAGTCTATTCAAGATCCAGACTTCTGCTCTGGTGCCATTCCTTCTGTCTATATTTAATGCTACCGCCCTTTTAATATTCAGAGCCAGTTCCCCGCGTGGAGTCAATCTGGTGACTGCTAGTTTGGTGCCTGCCAAGCAACACGCACGGCTCTTCCCTCACCATCACAGGCAACAAAAGAACAGCTATTTTGCAAAAGACGGTGCTTTTCTCTGAGGTACGCGGCAAAGGGCTGACCCAGCTAGAGGCAAGGGCAGCTTGCTGTGCGGTCCCCACTTTGCATCCCCTCAGCCAACCCTAGGGATACACAGAGTCAGCGTAGACGCATCTCATCTCATTTATCCTGAGCACCATCATACACTCCTAACAGGGTCTGTGGCCTCTTCATCTTCCCGTGGCATTGCCACAAGGTGGCTGCGCTTACAGAAGCTTGTAAATGGAGTCGAAGAGGTTTAGAAGATGGGATCCTTCCAGTCCAGACCACTACTCCCAGTTCTGGGGAACAGAAGTTTGGATGGTGGTAGCTCAGTTCTCATGTGCGAGCCTAGGAAGCCAGAGCACGCAGCTTGAGCAAGGCAGAATACTAGGGCCAAAATACTAGGCCCAGTACTAGGGCAGTAAGTGCTGCAGCAGGAGACTACCCACAGACTGTCAATTCCACACCACATTGGCAAGAGCTGGTTTTATTGACATCTGCTGTTTTCATAATTGCATAAGGAAACAGAAAAGGAGGAGATGTTCAAAAACAGTTTCAAGGCCAGGTCCTTGGAAGCTGTGCTCCATGTATGTCGGTGTACCAATTTTGGAGCACCTGAGCCTTACGCTGCTGCACATACTCAAAGCACAGGAGATTTTCCCTCTCCTCCCCCTTGCATCTTTTCCCCAAACCCAGTTTCAAGCCATGCAGCCTTCTGTCACCCACCCACACCAGCCTATTGCCAGGGTGGAGTTTCATTTGCAACATACAGGGACAGCAACCTCCTGCAGTTTCCCCAGGAACAGTATGGATTCCCCTGGAAGTTAACTCCAGGAAATCCAGGCACCTGAGCAGACATGGCACTTTGCCACCCGTGCCCATTTCGGAAGCAACCAGCTGCCCCAGTCACATCCCAGAGGCTGTCCTGAATGAAAGTTGGTTCTCGCTCAGCTGGGAAACCCTGGCACAGCAGTCTGCCGGTCGGCAGGGCAGCACTGAAGTCAATGATGCAGGAGAGCAGTCGGGTGTGACGTCGAAGAAAGGGGAGAATGTGCTTCTAGCTCTTCCATAACAGTTAATCATTAAAACCTTTCACGGTCACAGAAGGTGCTGGCCCCCTCACAAGCTCCTCTTATCAGCCATAATTATTTCCTGACTGGCTCTGGCCTAACTACCTGGCAGAGTTATGCCCAACACCCTTGAATCACCTGACTGCATTTATTGCCCTATATTCTGGGCCAAATGGGCCTCTGCTGTGTCAGCTGCAGTATTTACAGCACGTTACTTCTCCTAGCCCTTGCCCAAACATAAAAGCTATTCTGCCTCCAGCCTTCCCTGTTATACTATTCCTCTTCCCGTGACGAAGCAAAACAGAGCAGTCTCCTGAATACCTCAGCACTTCTTTCTCCTCTTCTCGCCCCAGTCCAGCAGCTCCTCTTGTGTAAAGCCCAGCAGGGCACTGCTGCCATCTCTGATTAACAGGTAGAGATTTACCCATTCTCAAGGACACAGAAGCTGCATAGTCTATAGGTAGCACATGCCTATGTCTGCACATGTGCTGTACAACAAGAGTTTTATATCAAAACACGTACAAAAGGGGATGGCGGTCTCCAGACAAAGAGGGGAAGAGTCGAGAAATGGGAACATGGTATTTCACGATCAAATTCATTTTCTCAGTAAGACAATAACATATACAAAAAGGAATAAAAATGTATCGAAGGGGGATTTCATCTTCACTGCTTAAGTTCAGGAAAAAACTGTTTTAGGGAAATTCAAAACCACAAAACGAGCAGGGGATGTACATGGAATAACCCCAGGGCCAGATTACATCGCCGTTACTTCACAGTGCTAGCGTCTGATACATGGCTGAATCCACATGCAGGAGACTGCAAGGTCATTCTGAAACACTCACAATCTACAACTCAAACCAGTGCTTCCTCTTTCTCTCATTCACGTAAACTAGCCAGTATTTCAGAGAGTTCTCAAATATGATCAAGAATTTGGAAATGTTCTGCTTGTCTTGCTCGCTGCAGTCAGGTCACTTCCAAGGCCGATCAAGCTGATGTGCACCAAAGGGACACTGGCCATGCTCTGAGAGCACAAATAATACACTGGCAAAATATAAAATAAGTGTCTTCCTGCATGTGCTGTTCTCTACTTCGTGAGCATACTGTGCTACATTCTGCTCTCACGGTCACCTATCATTTTGCTTGGGGCTGCTGCAGATAGTGCTTTAAAAATGCCAGCTCAAGGCTCAGGAATGGTCACAAAGGTTTGCAGGATCTCAGAAAGTATTACTGAAAGGCTAAAGAAAGGGGAGATAAAGCCTTCTCGGTTTTTTTAAAGCCATAAGAAAATGGCCTTGTGGTGCATCAAAGTCATGATTCCTAGTGGGGGGAATCTCATTACTCTCTCTTGGAAAGGATAGACAACACATGGCGTAGAAGAACGGACCAACCAGTGATTTTTCATACTGCACAGCTCCTGTCTCCATGTGGGTGGATGCCTCAGCTCAGGCAAGAGATGGCAAGGGGAGGTGACCAAGGTGTACAGCGACAAAAAGGGCAGGAAGGTGATTAAAGCACAAGTGTTCAGTACTTCTCACAAAAAAATAAAAACACAAACCAAAACCCAAACCTAGAACCACTGCAATCACCAGGTCCACCAAAAATCACCAGGATGCTGATGCCAGAAGATGGGACAATGGGCCAGATCACCACTGGGGCATAAGCTGAGAGCTAATGTTGGAAAACAAGCCACCTTCCACCCACGGCCAGACACGTAGCTCTTGGAAGCTGCTCATTTCATTTCTTGCAGCTTTTCATTTCAGACCCTTATCCTATTGCTTTCTTTCAGCTTTATTTTCTTACCATTAAAAATACACTCAGACTTTAAATTACAGTAAAGTAGTCTGCAATAAGCAGCCTTGTGGCTTGGTGTCAGCTGTCTGTCCACGAATAACAGCTCCCCTTTACTGCTGCCTGTCCCTGTGCCCTGACCCTTTACTAAAGAGCTCTCTTCCAGAGCAAGCCCTGAACTCATTCCCCACGGTGCATCCAGTCTTCAGCCTCTCTGCCAAGACAGCCAACAGCAGTAGCAATTGTGGGAGTCACTCACTGTGACGTGATGTCCTGTCCATGGGCACAAGTCAAACTACTTCTGCAAGACCCACCAGGGTGGGGGAGGCACCAGGGAGCAGAACCCAGCTCACAGCACGTCTCACTTTTTTAACGACACCACAGCTTGACCTAACTGTTGAACTATCTAATGCAACATGCCTACTGTAATCAGCAGCCATGAAAATTAATAGCACCATTCTTTCAGTTTTTAATGCAGTTTGGAAGACTTTCATCAAATCTGATGAGGGACAAAGTAGCCAGTGATGAAGTTATGCAGGAGGGAGGGAGTGTACTACCTGCACTGCAGTTGTGCCTTGTGCCAGTTGCTCCTAGAAGTCTGCTACCAGAAGAATAACATTTTAGAGGGTATCTTAGCACTACCAGACCACACAGGTCAAGCTACAGCTCTGTATATTGAGCAGCATCATTCTTGTCTTCAAATTCACCTGCCTACTTAATAGACATACATGGTGTTGAATCTTCTTCCATAGGTCCAAGGGGGATGCCACTTCCCTGGTTTTCAGTGGATTTCTGTGCAGAGTTCCTGCCAAAGACAGATTTAGGACCCTGGCATTTAGCAAATACCTGTATTGTCTTGTTCAGACCTTACTGAGCTGTTGCTGGCACACATTCCCAGTGCTGCAGTTCCTGGTCCACTGCAGGCATAGGTGGGATTTGCTGGCTTTTGCCAGCTTAAAGCCCGTGCCTGCAAGGCCCAGGGTGCGTGGGGCCCCTTTTCCACCACCAAGCTTCATCTTGTCCATCCACTGCTCAGCCTTGTTTAACCACAGGGAGGGAGGCAGGGAATTGTTTCTGGCCTTCCGAGAAACATTTCATGGAACTGGAAAAGGGTTATCAGTATTTTTCTGAAGGAGGTTTTGGTTCCCAGGTAAATTTTCTTTCCTGAAATTGGAGTGAATCCTATACACAGCCCTCCCAAGAAATTCCACCTCAGAGAGTGTAAGTGTTGGAAAAGCTGGGTTTTGGTTAGCAAAACCTGTGCATTTTGCTTAGGTTCCCCCTCTCACACACAGCCCTGCCTCCAAAAGCTCTGAAACATCCTCATAGAAATAGCTGCTTTTGGGACACAAATACCTATCAAAAAGCTCCATCTTCCAATGGAAAAAATAAAATTAAAAAAGACTTAAGTTGCTTTATGTTCTGAATCAAGCCAAGAGACAGGGCTGGTGACTGAGTCACACCCCAGTGCATCCCATGGACCAGTCCAAATCACTGCCTTCTGCTCACACACATGCCCCAAAGATGCTTCCAGGTGTTCCTCCTCCCACTCTACTGAAGCTGTGGCTCCCAAGCCTGCTGCACCCTGTGCTAAGCTGCCAGGGCTGCTCAGCCCCAGGAGGGGATCCCCACCACTTGCACGGACAGATGCCATCAGTCACATCCATTCCCCATGGCACAGCCAATCTGTCAGCCCCGGTGACAGCTCTGCATTGTGACGGCTCTCGAAGCCAGCAGCGCAGCCAGCACCTGGAGCACAGCCAGCACAGCTGAATGTGGACGGAGGTCTGGGCCTGCCTTTGCACCTCTAAAGTCATGGTGGTTGCTCTTTCATGAGTAAATAGCTTTCACTGCACTTTTTGGGTCTGTTTTTTCCACTTCCCCATGCCCGGCTCTTTCTCATTGCAAAATAACAACCCACCCCTAAAACTAGCCATACATAAGAGTTCACGTGCAAAGCCCCTGGACTCCATTTCCCAGGAGAGAGCACTGGAAGGCAAAAACAGGGAAAGAAATTGCAGTAATGTGATTTAACTTTTGCACAAGGGCTCCACCCTCTCTCAAGGTCATGCATTCCAATAACGAGAAACAGGGCATTCCCACCCCTCATGCACAATCCCCTTTTTATTTCCTACGCAATGAGGAACTAAGACCTGAGACTTTCTCAACCAATTCCCACAAGAGCTGTCTCTGGCTTTGACTTTGATAATCCAGCTTGACTGATTTTTCTCTGTCAGTAGCGCTGGTGTCAGTAGCCAAAGTGATGGATGGGCTTTACAGCTCAAATGGCCTTTGGCATAGCTGGTTGAAGATAAGCACCTAAAATTCTCGATTTATGCTTCCTCAAGTTCCTAAGCTACATAATGTTCACGGGTACCTTTCTTCTTTGCTGTTATCTTTGAAACAGGAGCAAAATAAAGAGAGTGAGACTGTCAAGTAACTATGGTGCATCTATTGATAGAGGAAAGCAAATTATATGACTGGAAAGTGGCAGTGGCTGCCCAACTTTTCTATCATCCCAAACTCCTAATGATGTTGGCTCATACACTGCTTTTCTATTTTCTCTCCTTTATCTGAGTTTTTACTCCATGTCTCCTGGGCCAGGTATGACAGGAGTGCATGCTGTTGCCTACTGGCAGAAAATGAAGGTAGGAGATGTAGGAAGACTAGTAGCTGAGCTGCCACAAAAGACAAAATGGCATCAGCATAGTCTCTGTGTGTCCTAGTGACTTTAGGTGTTTGTAGAGACGTTGCAGTTGTCACAATTCCAGCTAAACTCATATTCTGCTAAATCTTTCTTTAGTTATCTCTGCCATCAGAGGATTTGTGATCACTCGGGTAATATAATAATGGCTGAAACTTTAAATGCAGGCAGATTGATAGGCCCCATTAAGACACTTATCAAAAGCTACTATAAACCTACTGATTTACAGCTACCACCAGGAAAGTTTTGTTACAGGCAGTTACACTTTTTTTCTTCAGCTTTCAGAGGTGCTTTTGTAGAGGTTTCACTGTTCGAGTATTTCGAGCTTAACAACTACTCAGTCGTCTGATTTTAAGCTCTCAAGACTGCCAGTGATGACTGAGGTTGAAGATAACCTAGAAAAGGGCCCAATAGCAATAGCTGAGCACCAAGGCTCCAACTGATAAGCACAATTGCTTGGTGCCCTTCAGAGCTTAGATTTGTGACCAAGTCACTGCAGAATAAATGTAAATGCACTTCAGATGACCCCAGGAACTAGCTGTGTACACAATCTTAACCCTCAGCAAAGACAGAGTGATCCAAGTGACACAGACATGCATGTACAGAGACAGCAGTAAACGTAGGCCAGAGCTGAACCGAACACAGCCCCAAACACCCTTCGAAGTTGAAAACAGGAGATAAAATTGTTCATTTGGTTCTTCCACATTGATACAGACTTATAACCATTTCCAGGGCAAGGACTGAGAGGATAGTTCAAGATGTTTCTGTTTGTCATAAATATAATTTGTACTTAGTGCCTCAGAGGTATTGGCCCTTCCAGAGTTCAACAGCTAGGAGATCCTGAGCATAAGCACACAGCAAAACTAAGCTGTGTCTTGACACTTGAGAAATGTTGGGACTGTCATGCAGTTGTGTTTTATCAAGGAATGTGACATCCAACCTGCTTTCTCATTATACAAGCAGCAGAACTACATTTTTAGGAAGGAGCTGGTTTCGACTTTCTGTACTTGAGGACTTTCCCAACCATCATACAACCATAGAGTAAAGAGATGCACCAGGGTGAATTCAGGTAAAGAGTGACTCAGGATTTCTGAGGCAGCATCAAGTGCAAACAAGAGCTTTGAGATAAATTACTGACTAACTCAAAGTGAAACAGCACTGACAGATGCACTCTGTGTCACAGGGCAGGCACCTTTGTCTCTTTAGAGGTGAGTCTTCCTGGAGGTCAGACCTACAAATGTGGCAACATCCACCGTAGAAGTGATTGGCAGCCACTTCCTCCTAGTACATAAGGGAGACCATTTATATGTGTGGTCACACCATGTGCCCCATTGTGTCTGGGAATTGTCCAATTTCAACAGAGCAGAAAGTCTTTGTTGGTGCCCCTGCTAAGGGAAGAACTGATAAACTGAGCTCTCCTTCAACACTGGAGAATGCCCAGAAGGACACGTTAAGAAAACAGATCTGACTCCTACCTCCACTTGTGAAACTGCTGATTTCTTCCCCTGTTACTTTTTGATGCACCCTGACATTCTTCAAGCAGTTGAGCTCCTGTCTTGTAGGATGCTTCCTGCTTCCAACCACCCACACCAGGCTTGCTGGGCTTGGACATTAAAGATACCCCCCCCTAGCCTGGGGGTGGCTGTGGATTCATGGTTCAGACTCTGTGGTTTTCTTCTCAGAAAAAGGCAGTGGTTCCTGAAAACCTCTGCTGGCTTTTGGAGCCTGAATTCTACTGGCTTTCAAAGGGGACTTCTCTTCCTCATTGCTTGCAGTGCCTGAAACCCTCTCAAAGTCAGTTTGTTCCTGTAAATGCTTTGAGACTCCTCCAGCTTCCTAGAGTACTCTGAGCTCTCATCTTTGGGATTCCTTTGGAGGCAGGTTGGGAGGATGCCCAGCTAACAACCCACTTCCCTGCCACACTGGGGGATCTGATTCAAAGCCTAACTGTGCAGGAAGTTTGGTAGGCCTGCAGAACGACTCACATCTCCACTGTCTGTGAGAGAAATTCTTAAACCTTTGGTCACAGTGAGTAGCAGCTGATGCTCTTAATCATTGCAGAGAAGAAAGGAGAGGGATAGAAAAATGGCTGCCTTTCAGCTCTCTTACTAAGGTTTTAGGCTTTACTTTCCTCAGTAGCAGAAGGTTCTCCTCCAACTTTCTACATTGTTCCTTTGAAGCATACTGCTCTTAGATCCCATTGAAAACAAGGTACTGGTAGTCTTAGTGGGCAAGTTATTACAGTGTTCCCCAAGCAACTAAGAAAACTGCAGAGAAGCCAAGTAGGAATCCTTCCCATATCTATTATGAAATGACCCTCTGAGACTGGAAATACTGAAGCAGCATAACAGCAGGATAGAGTACCAGCACAATATCAAAGCCTCTAAAACAGAAGTTCCCCAGATTTTCCAGTCCTCCCTTGTTGTTCAAAGACTCCTCCTCCATCAAAGCTTAAACCCTCGCAAGACCAACAGATCACGTGAGAGGCATCAGAAGATTATTAACTTGAAAGAAATGGGTGGAAATTGTCAAGCACGCCCAATCTTTGAACTGGGTACTTTAGAAGATCATTGCAAAATAAAAGACAACTGCACATTCATTTCTCTTTAGAAAGAACATATTGCACAAAGCCACAAAAGATACATGACCTTCATGTGAAGGAGAACAGAAAGACCAATCTTCATTCACTGCAAATTGACTTGGAAAGGCAACAAAGCGATGCCAGTTTTCACGAGCTGAAGATATGAACAAATGTCTGCGGTACGCTGAAGACAAAACTATAAGGCCTATTCATTGCAAATGCTTCTGGGCATATGTTAATCAGCAAGAAATTTCTTTCCAGAGATGATTATGGTGCAAATAGAAGTCCATGAATTTGGCCTATTATGAAAATTGTGCCTTCCTCTAAAGCATGCAGTGGAGGGTGGGATCTACTAACATTATCTGCTACAGGAAAGGCTACAGGTAGCTTACATCTATCTGCAACATCACTATCTCCAAATCCCTGTCCGGAAGACAGGCCAACAGCAGAACAAATACTTTTTCCCATTGACACCAACTGGTTCAGCAGCACTGAGCAACTCAAGAGGGATTAATGCCTTGTCCCCATTCTGGAATCTTTCCTGTATCTGGAGAAATACAAATCAACACCCCTGAACTGAAGGTTGCTGTTAATGGGACCTTAAAGGATAATGACACTAGCCATCATCCTAGAGGCCACAGCACAGTCAGTGCTTTCTTTAGGTTCATTTTCTTCTAAAAGTGAAAGAGGATGCCCTGTATTTTCTAAAGCAACATAGAGACCTAAAAGGGGAACTTTTACTCTTCATGTAAAAAAGCTCTGCTGCTCCTGTCGTGTAGCAGATAGCAAAGGAATGAATGGTGAACATCCGCACCATCCCAGTCTGTATCACTGGCATCTCTAAAATACCCCAGAACTTGGTGGCATCACCACAGAGGTCATATCCAGCTTTTTCCACTCTAAGACCCTTACAGGACTTTATGATGAAGGCACTAACGTTAGTCTCCTATTCACTGACAGAGAAATGAAGATACAAAACCCATATATATGACCAGGATTCAACCACCCAGCAGCCAAACCAGGAATAAAAAAAGTTCAACCACGGGGACATCTATCTTGTCAGCAATCTACCCAAGGCAATGTACATATAAGGCTTCCAGAAACCACTGGCAATCTTAAACAGAATGAGCATATAAAATCATCTAAATGCATTGCAAAAAACCTCCAACAAACCCCAAAAAAAGAAAAAAAAAAAAACACAAACCCCCCCATATACATGAATGCTAGCTAGATCTCTTATTTGCTCAGAAAAAAAACTCTTGGCAAGAAGTAGAGCTGACCTGGTCTTATACAATTGCACAGGAGAGAGTTGTGATTCCCACTGATTTTGACAAGGAAATTGTAAGCAAATAGATATTTTGTAACCAGAATTATCTACAAGCAAACATTCAGCAAGGGATAGTCATAACATCAACAGGAAACAGATTTATAGAGTTTTCTTTCCATATAATACAAGTAGCTAGTACAGCTGCTCACACTTACAGAAGCACAGGGAGCGGTGGGACAGGGGTCTTCTGTCCCTAATTCTTAGGTGCACTGACTGCTGACCAAGGCAGGATGCTCTATTACACCGACCCAATCAGAAGAGCATTTCAAAATAGCTTCCTCCCCCCACCCCCCGAAACTGAAACAAAAGTCACATTCAGGAGTTTGGCTTACTTAATGAAAAAAAATCTTCATCTGTTTGAGAAAGGCAGCTCTTGACAGCCTGACCTTCAAGAGCAAGGCTGCTTTGCTGCTACAGAGCTGACGTGATGTGACTTGACACAAGGTAGGAGAGCACGCATCATTCCATGTGCCGGACTTCTGTTCCCCCTGCTCATGCCGGACTTCCCTACTGGGTTCAGAGGTCTTTATCTCTTTGTTTTCATTGCAAAGGCCTCAAATATTTTCTGTGCACACAGCTCTTGATGAGAATTTCTTAACGAAGCATCAGAACCTATGCAGACATCTTGTTTTATTCCCCTGAAGCGTAAGGGCTTGTGGTGTTGATTGAAGGGAGCTGCTTACCTGGACAGCTGAAGTGCATAGCATGGCATGATGTTCCATCTCTCCAAGCACGTGTGCTACATCTTCAGATCTGCACCAACAACAGGCAGTTCCTCAATACTGGATAGCACTGAAGCAGGTGTCCTTCAGATCCTAACTCACTTCTTCCCTCTCAAAATTAAAAAAAAAAAAAAACACATTAAAAGCCTGCTAACTGATGCACGTGTGCTCACCCTCACTGCCCAACCACTGTTACCCAACCACTGTTTATTTTCTTATGGGCTGAATTTTCAGTCTTTGCCAACAGTTTCCATCATGTAAAGGGAGCAGCTTGGAAAATTAGTCCCATTTCATTATGTCACCCTGTCATCTTCCACAGTGGTCAGCTGCAAGTAGCCAACAGGGGACCTGCTGGCTGACCTCTCTGGTATCCACCTTCAGATGGGCAGGCTGGCATAGGCACTGGCTGTGGAGGGGCTCACACAGTAACTTACTGTGCTCCTTACAAAGAAAAATCTTTAAAGGATCTCTAACCATAGGGAAAACTTCCATAAAAAGCATTTTAACAAGTTCTCCATGGAAAGATAACTCCTTGGCACATGCTGCTCCAATTTAAATCAATATGATGTTGCCATAAAATTGGAAGAAAATGTGTATCTTCTCCGTAGGAGTTCAGCAGGAAAGGAGGCAAACCCATCTCCCCTCAAACCTCCCAGAAGAAGACGAGCCTCAAAGTCCAATATTGGACTCAAAAGTCAACTTTGTTGACTTCAGCTTTGCATTTGCCCATTTCCACCAGCTCCACAGGAGCCATTCCCAATTTATTCCTTTTTCTTTGGTTTACAAGTATATTAGCAGCAGACTGAAAGACGAAAAGGCTATTGCTTCTTTAAAATAATGGTCTGAGCCCCTTCTGGATACTAAGACACCAAGTTCCCAAACTCAAGTAGAGTTCATTGGACAGCGTATCTGTAGTTAAGATGCCCCCGCACCCAAATCTTGACTCCAACATCGGCACAAGAGCACTGGGTGCTCTACACAACTTCCATATAACCGGCACTACTGAAGGGATCTCAACAGCCATGTCCCAGCAGCCAGGCACACTCCTCAGTAGTCAGACTACCCCAGGGAGGTCCTTTCCGTGTTTGCACAGCAGGAACAGCAGAGAAGCAGACAATAACCCTCCCCTAGCTGCACCTCCCAGAGGCACATGCAGAGCACACAGCGCATCCATGATCTAGAAGGCTGTTTTAAGGCAGAAACAGTAAATCACAGCTAGCAGGGTGAAAAAGGTGTGATGCCTGGAGGGCTCTGTAAAACACAAAGGTGGAGGACAGGTCCCTGAAGAGCTGTAAAGTGCAGATCTGGCTGCTAGTAACACTAGCTTGTGCATACCTTGGTTATACATCAAAAGCCCTTATACACTCATGGAAGAGTGTCAAAATCAGGACAGAGTTCACTGCATTTGAACCTTTACACCTCTGAGTCCACGGGCTCTGCCCTAGGGAGCTGAACTTAAATGCCTCTGAAGTAGAAGGTGGCTTGGCTGGATGGATACCACAGTGACAGCCTAACCCCTGGGCAGGGGACAGGGAGAGCAGCAGCAAGCGGCACTCTACAAAATGAGCCTTTTACAGTGACCCTGCACCTGCTGTTAGGATCACCTTGAGGTACCAAAGGGAGAATCTCCAAAGTGCTCAAGGCACAAGGTTCCAAGCCTCACTAGTCATTGTGTCCCGTGAAGGGAACACGAGCTCCCCTGGACACTGTTCATTAATTCACTAACCCCGCAGGTATTAGTGCGATGCCAAGCAGTACAGCTCTGTGAGCAGCATATCTCAGCGTGACACAGTGGTGTGCACCACTTAGCCCTATTTAAACAGGGCTAAGCAGAGTGAGGAAAACCCTGTTAAGCTGATGGATGCTTTCTCCTTACTGCTCAGTCAGACCCTCACCAGCTGGAGTGCGGAGTCAGGCACAGATTTGGATGTGTGTGTGAAAAATTTGCACTTGGGCCCAGCAGGTTGGCTCTCCCCAAGCCAGGGCTTCTCTCATCTATCCTACACAAGACCCATGCACCATGCCAGCATGCATTAGTGCTCACTCTACAGAAATCAAATTAACGCAGCTACGAACAGTACTACAGCCCCATGACAACCTCAGCCCTCCTGGTTCCGCCAGGCTTCAGGAAGGCTGTAAGTTCAGGAGCCATCAACCAGTCTCACATCCACATCTGGCCTCTCTGCTCTCCAGGACTGGCTTTGGTTTCTAAGTCATTACATCTTGAGAGTAACCTTTTCACCAAGGTAGCCCAGCTGATTTCCAAAGATGACATGAAGGAACTAGATCAGAAAATGGTGGCAGGCATGAAAAGAGGTAAAAAAAGAAGAAAAAAGAAAGATAAGAAAGGGAAATGTGAAACAGAGCAATCTCTACCTTCCATACATGTCGTGTTCTCGCACACTTCATAGCGTTCCTGTCTGCAGCCCCCACATCAACACAGGCAGAGTGCAGAAATCGTGCTGCTGTTCTGCACAGTGCTCGAGCTCACGCACTGCTGAATGAGAACAGGGCTAGGTCTGTAACCGAGTGCCTTGCAGCCAGCCCTGTCCCCACCTTGCCTGCCCTCCTCTTCTACACAACCTGACTGGGGGGCAGGAGCTCTGATGCCCACCATAATTAAGCCCTACTCTTATTTGGTCCCTAGGAACTGTTATAATAAACTCCATCAAGAACGGATGCATTGCCTAACTGAAACTATGAACCAGCTTGTAAAGAATTCACTAGAAGTCTCAGCCTTACCCTGCAAAAAGGAATGTGACATCCAAGAGGAGTATCATTAGCAGCATAGAATCATAGAATGTTAGGGGTTGAACGGGACCTCTAGAGATCATCGAGTCCAATGCCCCTGCCAAGCAGGACCAGAGAATCTAGGGCAGGTTACACAGGAACGCATCCAGACAGGTCTTGAAAGTCTGCAGAGAAGGAGACTCCACCACCTCCCTGGGGAGCCCATTCCAGTGCTCTGGAACCCTCACAGTCAAGAAATTCCTCCTCATGTTGAGATGGAACTTCCTGTGCTCTAGCTTGCATCCATTGCCCCTTGTCCTATCGCAGGGCACAAGTGAAAAGAGGTTGCATGTCCCAGTCATGGTTGTGCTCCTGGTTTCTCCAAGTTAACAGAACTCTTTGAGCATGAGCAAAAATGACAGGATCAGACATAGGGCATTAGCATCTTCCTCCCTCATTAGGTCATTGAAAACTCTCTACTTTCCCAGAAGTATCACTATTTAAATTGCTCCAAGCAAATGCTTTCTATGCATGGGAGCACCATGCACATGTTAAAAAAAAATCACAGTCCTTGGTGGCTACTGAGAAGTTCCTCTGAAGACCATGCTCAAAGCAAACATGGCAATGAGCGACACAGAGGCTGTATCTAAGTTGCGTTTTCTCAGAGCATCTGCACAGAAGGCCAATATGGAGGCAGAGATAACAAATCACATGTGCCAGCCAATACTTCAAAAATGGTATTTCCCATACAGTCATCATTGGAAAGCGACAGGGAAATGTGGTCTCCAAGTGAAACAGTTCCCAGACAGAATCCGTCCAAGGCAGGACAATGTTTACTTTAAGGTATTTTTTTAATGAATAACATTTGGTAACCAAATAGTCAGAGATTAATCATCACACAGATGCTATGCCTCTCTGTTGAGATAAGATGATCATTAAAGGGTAAACCGCAAAGCTACCTTCATTTGGGCAGGGCTCTTCTTCCCAGCTGCTTTCAGATCAGTATTGAAGCACAGCTTTTTCCAGATCAGAGAGCACTGTATCCTTCTCTCTCTTTAAATATCACAGACTTATCTAGAAAAGAGAATGGAACATAACTGTATTCTGATTTTCATGTTTCAGGCCCCAGGCTACATACTCCTTCTCTGCTTCTGAACTCCATTCTGCCACCACAACTCTTGTCGGGCAATGCAGTTTCACAGCAGGACAATGGTCTATTCAGCATGAGCAAAGGTGATGTGACATGCCCCATACTCTTATTCTCAAGTTTCCAGACAATCTCCAGAAGGCATTCTGTTGCTAAAAAACAGATTGTGACTCACCGAGACATTCAAAATTACATTCCTGTAATTTCCATTTTCCTTCACTCATTCAAATCCAGCCCGTTGTGGCTTGCCCAGCTTCTGTTTGGCTGCCACTAGCTGGCTTCATATAGCAGTAGAGTATGTTTGAACATCAGCTCAGAATGAGACCTAGCCAGGACCAGTTTCCATAGACAACAAAAAGCAAAATGAAGAAAGGATCCAAAACATCAGTATCTCCTCAATATTAGTAACACAGCCTCAAAAAAGTGAAAGCAAGAGCTCAAGCCCAAACAAGGGAGATCACAAAGAAGAGCCCAAGCTGAGTGTCGAGGTTTAGGTTCAATCCTCCAGACCTACACCAGATGCTCTGTGTTAACCCCTCTCCCCCCCCAAAACCGCGGAAGAGAAATAGAATAAGGGAGAGAGACTTATGGCCCCCTCCCCTCCCAAATGGGAGAGGAAGGGGATGAGAGAGAGGCTTCTGGATTAGAAAACTACAACAGCTTTAATGAAGATAATAATAATAAAATGGGATATATACACAAAACCAGTATCGAATCGAGTCTTCCCCTGATAGCAACGACGTCACCGTCACCACTGAGGCTGTAGCAGACACTGGGCAAAGTCCCAGAATGGGCTCTGCAGCTGATGGGAACCGGGTTCAGGAGCTGGGTTCAGGAACACACAAATCGGGGTCAAAGGCATGAGAAGGCCCAAGAAGGGAAGGCCAAAGGGAAGGATCCCAAAGGCAGATGGGAAGCGAAGGCCAGTAAAGGGCTGACAGGAGGGGTCTAGACCCTCGTGATCCCTCAGCTTTATACTGAGCATGACATAGATGGGATGGAATACCTCGTTGGTCAGTGTAGGGTCACCTGTCCTGGCTGCTCCTCCCCGCAGCTGCGGCCTTTCATTTTCTGCACCCCCGATGTGGTACACAAAAGTGAGCAGTGACCTTGGTCTGCACACCAACCCTTGGTAGTATCTCTAAACATGGAGCGTTATCACTGCTAGAAGCAGACACCATCTGCAAAAACATGCCGTGAGCTTCAGAAAGTGCCGTTAGTTAGAAAAGGCTGAGCTGGAAAGTAAAATCACTGAACAGAATTCGTTTGGTTCTAACTCAAACCAGGACACTGAGTAGCAGACAGTCTGAGACTTCCCACAAAACACATCACCAGTTTGTGTCATCACAACATCAGCACGTTATTGAGAGCATCTTACATAGTTACCCTCCAAGCTGTGAAGGCATGGTGCTAATTATTTTGGCTCGTTATGTGAGCACCATATAGAAATGACTTTAACTGCCATCATATGAGATAACTACCACCTTTCATGCTAGCCACCTAATCAGCATCAGGGAAGCAACAGGGTTCAAACCTGGATGGTTCTTCAATTTCAATCTCCTGCATCTAGATTACCCTCTGCAACCACAGAGCACTAAGCTATATGCTATATCCATACCAGCATCCTGCAAAGATGCAACCACTGCTCTGCCCACTGAGGACAGGGAGGACCCATCCAGCAGATTGCCTGAGCCGAGCAGCGACTTTGGTACTGAACATGCAACAAGTTCTAACTTAATGCCCCAATTTTATTCCAAATCTTGTGATATTTAGGCTCTAAGAACATCAAGTGATCACTCAGGAGGGTGCCACAGGGCATGGACCATCTTCCCCAACATGCAAACTGCTTCTGGACAACAGAAGGGGAAGACAGACATTTCCATGGCTGGTTGAGAGCTAAGACACTGCTCAGATACATCAGTACTTTGTCTGGTGTCTACTGTGTAATTCTTGCAATTACTGATGGCAATATTTTAATATTTCATATTTACGGGGAAGTTTAAGGACTACATTATTCTTAGAACATATTTAAGATGTTTTGTTATTTCTTCCCTCCAAGCTGATTACAGGGCTCTACCCAAAGCAATGTTCATGCTTTACTACCATCATTGACATGCAAGCATTCCCAGCTTCACACAGGGGCTTTCACTGGGCAGCACGGTGAAAGAAAACACAGCATATTTCACCTTCCTTGTAGCAGCACCAATCCTAACTACCATTTTTGAGCTGATGGGACTGACCTGAGCCAGGCAATGACTGCTGTTTCCTGGCTCTGGCTCCTAGAGGTCCTGCAGAAACTTCACTACCTCACTACCCACCCAGCCTCCCTTTCCTACTCCCGGTTTTCCTCTCCATGTGGATGCCCCAGAAGAACTCTGTTTAGAGGATCATAGACCTGAATCTCCTTGTAGGCGTACCCTTCAACATACTCAGGAGTATTGCTGAGTCTATAGTCAGAAGAGACAGAGCAGAAATCAAAATGGTGCTACAAAACCTGCTCTTGAAGAAATAAGTTTCTCAGAAGTAATCGGAGGAATGAGAGAGGCCATGGATTTCTGTTCATGAAGATACTGAAAATACTGAAGAAATTTTTTTAACCAAGTAACTGCATTTTAAAGGCAACTTTGTGGAGCAGAAGCAGCCTAGATAACAACATGCTTAGCTTGATTTGATTCTCCTAGGACTCTGATGAGTTATATTCTTAGGTAAAGAAAACATGTGGGTATCTGCCAGGGTCTCTGTGTCCTGTAGGTTCCCAGGACACTGCCTAAATGTCTAAGGGTCTTGGCATTTCAGCATTTTCTACAGCAATATTTATTTGCCTGGTTTCCTAATCTAAATGGCAGTCATGAAGCAGGTTCTCTAACATCCACTGACAATTTCTCCTGAGTAAACACACCAGAAACTGCTTAATGTTCTCTCTCTACTTAGGACATCCTCTCAGCTACACTTTACAGTAAATGTTATGGTTACATAACATATACTCTATGTTACAGACTGTGTTACTGCACTCCTGGCACAGCCTGCTCAGGACCTTTCAGCACCCAGCTCTGTTCTCTACTGCATGTAGCTTGGCTAAGTTTTAGCTCTTTGTTTTGCAATTTTCCAAAACAGGCAACTACCTCAAGTTGGACTTTTGAGCTATTTCTGAAATTATATCTAAGAAAAGAGATGCTTTTTACAGCTTAACACCCTCTCCCATGCCACCCAAACTAGACAACCGTTTCACAGAGAAATGGTCACATCCATATGATCTGGAACAAGATTTGTGATTTGGGAGCAGCACGAGGTTTGCTTGAGGTGCACAGCTGTAACGGGCTGCCATTTTCCCTGCTCTTCTTATTCCTCTTGCTGCATAGTTTAAGTTTTTCCTTCTCTAAATGAGCTAGAAGAGAGGAAATATAATCTGTTCCAATGATCACCTGACAAAGTTTGGGATTTTTGGAAAGAACTGAATCAGTTCTGAAGAACCTAGAAGTGCTCCATATGTCAGCATTGTCCTCCTTCTTATGGAACTGTACCGGTCACAGAGAGGAATCATGGAATAGCTTGAGTTAGAAAGGGACCTTTAAAGATTGTCTAGCCCAACCCTTCTGCCACCGGCAGAGACATCTTCAACTAGATCAGGTTGTTCAAAGTCCCAGATAAACAAATAAGTCTAATAATTCAACTGATAAACTAAACCTCCTATATATGGTTGTACGCTGCTCTGCAGACGCATGTCAAGTCTGACCTGACTTATTAGCCAGTCTCTGTCCTGTTTTCAACAGTGCCAACTGTGCGTTGATTTACTTGACTGAATTTAAAAAACAAAACAAAACAAAAAAACCCCAAACAAAACCTCCCCACACCCCTGTGGACTCTAGGAGTTGTTAATACTCATTTCAAGCTGTGACCTAAGATCTGAACCTAGATATCCAGAGGATATTCACCTTTTAAGCCACAGTTTTCAGTTCACTGCTTATGGCTCATTCCTTAACGCAAATGCAGTTTGATGGTATCTGGTGCATAAATCAACGATGTGGCTAAAGTCTCAGTCAACTCTTCTCAGAATAAATGTTGCCATTTAAAATGTGGCAATCAAGCTTGTAAAGGGAAGGAGAGAAATGTCACTTGCAACCGAAGTGATTCTGTTAACAAGCTGGGTTCCTGCTTCAGGTTTTCGTCTGATAAAGCCACTTATCTGACTGTATGAAAAGGTCATAAGTAGTTATTGGAACAGTGGAAAGTCCACACAAGGCTTTTTTTGCCATCCTGCAACTTTTGTTTAAACTTTTAGTTGAACTATTATTTCAGTTCCTGGAGCTGAGTCATTTCATCTGCCTTGCACACAAACATGCACAAAGCAGCTCCACACTGCGGAGCAGGCACCAAACATGCAAACCACCTTAATTTTACAGGAGCGTGTGCTTCCCTGCATATGAAATTGCAATGAGCTGCTCCACTCCTTTCAAAGTGTTCACACGAGGATGCACAACTCTGGATGAGAGAACTGCATCCCACACCACAACTCACCCCAGCAGATCTCAAGGCAAGCCCTAGGCCTTCACTTCAGCCCTTCTGCACAGATGGAGCCTCAGAGAAGTGACCCTGCGTAAGATATGTGGCTACAGGGAAAAGGGTTGAGGTGGGACTAAGAACTTTCAAAGGTGTGGAGATTCAGTACCAGTATTTTGTGCTAAAATCATGTGCTTGTGGTGTATCTGTGAATGTCTTCTCATACAGCACAAGTAGTTAATTAATTAAAAGAGGTAGCAGTTCTCTGAAGGTTGTTTCTACAGCTGCCTTTGCATGGTATGCACATGCCATTTGTTGAAATCTTGTAAGACCTTGTAAACCACAAGCATTGCTAAAATATTTTTTCCCACTCATGCTCCCTCCCCCTTCTTTATTTCAAGTCTATGTAAAACCTTTTGCTAAAGATCCAGATTCTCCCACTGAAACCAAGTGCCACTTGTCTGGAAATAGAACTCTCTTCCTCAAAAAGCACCCAGAGCAGATGGCCAGAGACAAGACACTCTGGTAGTGCAAGCTCACACACTCTCTCTGACTACACGTTGGAGAATGGTCAGAGGGAAGCATTAACTACTACAGGCTTCTTTATTGAAGGAATCAACATCTGGCTGAAGTGGAGAACAAAACAATTCACATCGCTATTGGGGATGCCAAATTAGATCCAAGTTTAAAACCTCCTAGTGCTCAGCTGCAGTGCCAGGCCAGAGCAAAAAACAGGGCTTTTGGAAAAAGTTCTTTGGGAGACCTGTCCAGAAACAGGTGATCCGTGCTAACCATAAAAACCAGCAAGTCTTCTTTAAAGAAATGGGGAGTGAGAGTCCTTCCAAAAGTTCAAGAGCCACAGTCCTCATTTCAGAGGATATGGGGCTGCTTGCATCAAGCTTTATTTTTACAGAGTGTGAATCATTTCTCACTCCAAGGGAGCTGGGATCATTCTGCTGTCAGCCACCAGCAAGACTAAAAATACAAAAAGCTCCAGAGTCAGCCATTGCGTATTGTCAGCTCTGGACCTTTCTACACAATCGCTGCATCTCTTGCCTCTATTGACAAAAAGCAGGAGCAGGTGCTGACACCTTTCAGATCAGCATGTTTAAGAGTGCAGGACCAGGACCATTCTCTGCACACACGCACTAAGAAAAAGCTCTTGCTTCTCCATTTATACCCAATAGTAACTACTTGATTTTTCCTCCTGTTCTGACAAAGAGCAGCAGCCTATAATTATAGCTAACACCATAAAGGTTGCTGTGCTGTCGCTCACTTTCACTCTCAGCCACACTTGAGAACTGAACGACTGCACAATTGCCTTCCCTGCACCAAACCAGTTGCTTAGTTTATGCCCATCTCAAGAAGTCACACAGTCGTGACTTTTTTCCCTTCAAAAAGGATGATGCATGAACCAGAAAGCAGCAGAAGATCCTCTTCCAAAACCCCTTTGCCTTTTTATTTTTTAATTTGCAATGGCAGCTCAGGAACACACATTATCCAAGTCTGTCTACCAAATCACAGCTAGAGAGCAAACCAGTAACGAGTCCTTTATTGTAATTGATTATTTACATATACTTTAACATCCACCCCCTCTGGAAGAGAAATTATCTTGCAACACATGAAGATAGCTGTGCTAATTATGATTTCAGTTGCCATGAAACAGTTTTCAAATGTAGTCCCTCCCGTCTTGTTATAAACAAGGTCTCGGGGTGTGGTTCGCTCCACAAGGAGCAATATCTGCAGCTTAACTAACAGTGTCTGTTGTCACATATGGTGGGATGGCACAACCACACGCCACTAGCTGCTGTGGAGGCCAGAACTTGGTTTTGCACCAGCTTAGACAAATTCACAGAGAAAAAGCCCATTGGATACAGCCTCTGGTTCAAGCAACCATTAAATGATTGTCTGATGGAAAAGAGAAGTGAGTTCAGGGATGAATTGCTCTGACCAGCCTCTTCCTGGATCTGGCGGTATAGCTGGAATGTGGGAGGTGGACTTTGGTCTCACCTCTTTTGGCCATTGTAACAAGCCAGCTGGAAGCTGAGCTTCCTACCAGGCAGCAGACTGATGAGGTGGCCTGTTCATTGTCATCCTCACTTACATGATAAGTGCTTTGTCTAGCGGAAATGAAAAAAAAGAAAAGGCCATTGGATCTGCTTCGAAACAGCTGTAGTTTAGTTGAATATGGAAGTTCAGGACTCACATCCTGTCTGGTTTACACAAGATAGTATTTCATTCAGTGGCATAGCAATCTCTTCTCATTTCCTTTGGCAGAGTTGCCCTTTTGTGTCTTATCTCTAAGTTGGTATTTGAATGTATAAAGGCACTCTCTGTGTATTAACAGGAGTTTTGATATCTACTGAATTTCAGCTTGGCATGTTCTATATGAAGAATTTGTCTGGCGTCATGGAAATGCCAGTGCAAAATACATGTATCTCAGAAGGCAATGTATGTGACACTTGCCCAACCAACCAATGGACATATAGAGAAGAGATGGCCTCAAATCCATTACTGACAATACCACCCTTCTTCTAAATGGAAAAAGGGGCTTCTCTTCACCATGCACCAAACCTGACCTCCAGCAGAACAACCCAAGTCCTGCCTTGTAGGTCATGGTGACCCCAAGCTCGGCTTCCAGAGGAGAATGGGGCAAGGAGCTGCTGTCACAGTAATGGCCATTTAAAAAGAGCAAATTTGTTCAACTCCAAACTAACACTTCTGTTTTATTCCTTTCACAGAGGAGATTTGGAGAGCTAACACCCAAGCCAACCTCAAACAGTGTCACTTTCGTTAGCTAATGAGAGTTTTAAAACCAACTATTCCTACAGCACTAACAGCAAGTCAGGATACGCTTGTCAGGAGAAGGTTAAACGATAACGCTGCCCAGACTACAGAGATTGCTAGCCAAGACACAAAATGGCTCTTGTACCTTTGCTGGCGTTTGTGCTGATGTGTACAGGTTTTGTTGCAGAACTTTGTTCAGTGGAGACAAACCACGTGCTCTCTGTACCCAGCATTCAGACTCCCATGTGCACCGTCCTCCTTTTTGTCCCTTGTCTTTGTAAAGATTTATATCATAAATTTTGTTGGATCACTTCAGCACTGAGTTATGTTCTGCAATAATTGTTAAAACCCTGCATGGTAGGCTAGACATAACCGAGAGATCACTGCAAATGGCCTGCAATATATTTTGCCCAATGCCCTGTACACCACAAACGTTCCCAGTGTAACTATGCCAAGCCCAAGGGAGTTTTATCTTGGGAGAAAATTTTCAAACAAGTCTTACCTCAGTGAGGAAAAAGGAAAAAAAGAAAGAAAGTTATCCTTCTCTACCACCCCCCAAAAAACCCAAACCAAAACATGTGGCTTAAGACCAATATAGGGCTCTCCCAGCCTTTGAGCTAAAGATTAAAATACTTTAAAAGCAAACTGTTTGGTTTCTGTATTTCTCCATCACCTTCCCAAAAGATAATGAAGAAAAAAAAAAAAAGGAAGGATTGCAGATACAAATGCCACAAGCTTCTCCTCACATCTGTCCTTCATAGTTATTGCTTCCTCCTCCCCACACACCTTTTCTAAAGACAAAATCCCATCTTCAAAGCTACCTCTTTAAACCATCGCCAACTGCCTCATCGTTTTTGTTTTGTTTTTCTAGACAAATTCTCAGGTTTCAATCCGATGCCTTTAGGTGCAGGTGAGTCAACTCTCATAAAAAAAACATCTTCAAGAGGTGGGAGGCATTTCGAGTTTTCTAAACAGGGTTCAAGCAGCAAGGACAAGGAACTGGACTCTGGCTCATAACAAGGCCCAGTGCTATGAGATATCTGCTCATGGAGCAAGAGCCATGCCCTTGCACCATGGAGGTCTCTGATCCAAACTGGGTTAAGTACCCTAAAGGACAGCCAATAATTCCAGTGCCTCTTCTCCCTTTGTCCTGAGACAGCGCATGAGCATAAGCTGCAAGGGTGGTGGGGAGAGTGATGCTGTCATTACCTTAGAGCTTGATCCCGAGACCCAGGACTCACTCACTCCACAAAAAAAATACACTCGGTATCATGAATAACCGAACAGTCAGAGCTGTGCTGTACATCTTCAGCAGATGCTGCACGCGATGAACACGCATTCCCAACACCTGGCCGCGGTCATTGTGGTTATGAGAAAAGGGTTCCTGTTTCCCAGACCCCACTTTCTTGCGAAGCATGGGCTTTTCCTGCTCCTGCTAAACCATGAGCCCCCAGACCCATCAGGCTGAGTGCACAGTGACCACAGAGCAGCCGATAATTGCATGCTGGTGTTATATGTTTTAGTCACTTGTGCATTTTATAGCTGTCAACTCTGCATTTATATTCAAGATGGAGAAGATACAGCCCGATGTTAACTGCAGTATCTCCTAACAGGGGCTTTCAGGAAGAACTTTACTATCAGATCCTGACTTCATTCAAATCAGCACAGCACACTGATGCCAGCAGAGGTTCAGTTCATACCAGCTGGGGACAGGACCAATTGCTATTAAACTTGCAACACTCTAGGTCTGCATTTGAACTGGACTGATTGTGCCCAAACTACTAAGTGCTTCTAGAAGGCTGATGTTATTGATTTGGATGATGTGGCTGCCAACAGAGAGGGTGCATAGAGCATTTCAAAGCCCCATTTTCTTGCAACACTAAGCTGCACTGTCCTGTAAAAGCCTCAGAAAAGTGTTGCCATCAGAGCTTTGTTAAAGTTGGAATCAGTCCCTTCTTAGAAATGCTGCCAAAAATGCCACCATGAGGCTTCTCAGGTAGGTCTCACTGCTCCTGCCTTTGCTTCCTATTGCTTGGGACTGGCTCTTCTCCTCCAAATTTTATTTGCTTGTATCCCTCTCATCCCTCCTGCACCATCCAGCATCCCAGCCTCCTCAGTCCTCTCCATCCCCACCACTTCCTCATGGTAAGGACAAACCTCCAGCATAGACCACAAACTCCCAAGCCCAGTGGGTACCAGCTTGGTACCCTCAACATTGCTGGTATCTGGGGACAGCTGGCACAGGCTATGGGGCATGTCCATCACCCTTGCGAATTATGTCCTTGCAGTTTCATTATCAACATTGGAAAAAGATTATTTAATGCTTTCCTGAGTTTTCCTAGGAGCCTGATTCTTTGCTCTTGTCCTTAAAGAACAGAAGTACAATTGAGATTTCCTCAAGGCTAACACTAGAAGGCATACAATAATACAGATTTACATTATGTTACTTCTTATGGGATCCCCTGGCCCTTTACAAACTGCACAAACATAACACCACAATTAAACATGCAAACACATTAATTGAAATATGTGGTGTTAGAAATTTGTGCCTAGATACTTCCCACCAATAGTGTGCAGTAAAAAAACAGTGAAATCAGGCTGGTACGACAAAGCAAACATTACTTGTAACTTTGCAGCCAGAATAGGAGGAAAGAGGAGGAGAATGGGCCAAGCCACTCCTGGTGTAATGAAGTGCAAAGTGATTCAGGCAGTAGCTTCACACATGTTTTACAAAGTCCAGCTCTGACCCAGCTCCTCAGTGTGCATCAAATCAGCCTCAGCTTTGTGGAAAAGAGGACCAATGCTCCAGCAAATTTTGCTCAGCAAATTTTGGCCTTGCCTAATTCTGTAGGAAACAGCATCCCAGTTAGGACTGCCGGCTGCCAGCTTTCTGCACAGTCTTGGGCACTGTCAGCTGGTGTAGTATCTTAACTAATCTGGATGGAGAGGTCTCAGAGGTATTGTTTATCACACGAATACACCAAATCTAGTCCTCTATTAAGGAATCATTTGCTATAATGCAAATAGGTCCCTACTCCCAGCAGGGAGCACTTACAGTGCAGTCAGGAACGACAGAAAAAAAGGGACCTAGATAACATTGTGGCAAAGCAGAGTTCAAAACTACCCAAGCACCTGATCACCAGGGCTTGGGGCCACCACGTCTCCCACTGGCATTCCCCTGTGCACCTTGATGAATCCTCTCTCTTGTTCAGATGTAGAAAAGGCTGCTGTGAAAATAACACTCCAGGTCTCAGCAGATCACTTGGCACTGAGAAGTGCTTGTGTTCAATTGTTCTCCAGTCCTGTTAGCCTTTTGGCCATCTTCCTAAATTTGACAGTAATGCCTGTCATGTAAAATCAATTCTGGATTACTTTTTTCAAATGTCTTTATATGAACATTCTGCATTTTGAAAGGCAGAAGGCTGGTGACAGCAGGGAAACAAGGGACTAACACATCCCAGTGGAGGTACAGAGGAATGTGACAGTTACAAATGCCTGTGCTGCTGCTGTTAAGCAGTGTGGCTGCAGCCGCAGCGGTCTCAGGACTTTACCAAATTCAACTTTAGCAGCTTCTCTTTCCAGGCCTGGAAAAGATCTCTGGGGCTGCTTCTTGTTGGCTTTATACCCAGCTGTGGCAGCTGGTTTATTCCAAAATATTCCTCCTAGAAACTCTGTCTTGCTGGTGTTATTAGAGACATGCATCTGTTTCAATATTTCCAACATATTGCATTTCATGGACAAGTTTTACCAGGCACAAAACCCAGTGTATCATCCTGGACAACTTCTCACAAACTGTTAACACAATTGGAATGGCAACCAACAAGGGGAGTGAACTTCCAGCTGGAGCGTAACCACACAGGTCCCACACCTGAGCCTGTCTCCACTAGGACAAGGACATCACCCCCAACAGGAACAAGGTGTTTTCCAGTGCTGACTCCTCCTCTGCTCCTGTGCCCAAATGTTAGAGATTGCATTATAAGTCCCAGGAATGGGGATCATGTCATTAAGTGAGAACCCCAGTTTCCATTATGTGGTTAGAAAGAAAAAAAGTAAAAAAATTCCTTATAACCAGATTTTTGATTGCCAGAGGCTTTCAGCTCTGCAGGTTTCAATTAACAGCTGTCCAGCAGAGACCAGTCTGCTCTTCCTGAATGAGCTGTGTGTACAACACTGTCAAAGCTTTGACTCAAAGTTGTTCATGGGGAAGGGGGGTGGCAGATACAGCCTGTGGACAAATGTGAACACCTGCCCTGCTCCAGCCTACCTCGGAAGCCATCCAGAAGGACTTTAGGAGATTAGCCCATTAGGCAGAGGTGAATTTTAGATATCCTTCTTTGATACCACAGCGACATACACCACCAGTTTCTATTGCTGTCAGTAGAAGCTAATGTCAGGCCTCTGCAGGCAGCCCTTGTGACCTTCTCTTTAAAGATTTATCAGCTTTAAACCATAACACTGACACCAGCCAGCTTTTAAAAACAGCCTCCGAGTACACAGACATGAGCCTGCTCACAGTTACCCTGATTAAGGCAAGAACAGAATTCATTTCTTATTGCTAACAGGGGAAACAACAAAAATGAAGCTGCTGTAAATAAACCAAAGGCCAACTTCTGCCCTCAGCTGCATGCAAACTGGAAGGGGTCACTCAGGGAAAAGAAGATAATTGAGTCTGGGGAATGATGCCAAGGACATGGCTGCATACCTGCCTCTGTGCCTCGCGCTCCCCCGGCACCACCAGCCAGGCAAATTCCGCTTACTTCTTGTGTAACCAGATAGACTCTGGCCTAGAGTGCAGTCAAACTGGGACAGCCAGAGCCAGTCTAGACACATCCATGCCAGTGGTACAGGAGCTAGGCTAGACACCTGTAAGTAGGCTAGTTGCAGTGGCACAGGACCAGTGCAGAAAAAGTTGTGCTATGTGGGTTTTTCAACAAGGGGGTAAACTTCTGTGCCAGATGCTCTGCTGACAGGTATGCAGAGCTTCGATGATACGGGGTGCCTCTGCAGGTGGCTGGCAGCTAATGCTTTGGCTCCAAATGGCTTTAAGCATATCAGCATCTCTTTACATTTCAGGTTGGAGCTGGATGACTTAAGGTTCCTCAATGCATCTTTCAAACCACAGTGAAGGGAAGCTGTAAGGAAAGGACTAATGCAATATATACATAAAGCAATGAATGAATTTACTAAAAAGGCTCCCTTTGCGACAGCATCTTTCTCTTCATGAAGTGTCATTGCATAGCTGTACTCTCCTTTGGTTTGTCAGCCTTCTTTTTCCTTTATAAAAAATGAAACAATCAAATCCTGCATCTAATTCAGACAAGAAGACTATAAATATTGCATACGTGCTCCACACCAGAACATCACACAGCCTCAAAGCATTATCTTCTGGGAAAACAACAATTCCAAAATGCAGTAGTAGAAGGATCAATTTAGGCCACACTGCTGTAACCCAGCCCTTATCTTGCTCCTCCTGGCACCATTGTGTTTCTCAGTGTTTCCGTCCTTAATGAATTACATCTCACAGAAACCTGGCCTGGCTCTTATCTGCTCCAAAGCCAGAGCCAACACAGGAGTGGGGTTGGCTTTAATCCACCTTGATGCTTTCACTAGTTTGGGACTGTGAAAGGTTGTACCTATCTCAGTACAACTTAGACTATGCTTCTCATAGTCCTAGCAACAGAAAATAAAGTCAATTCTACCAGCAGTAACAAGGGACTGGGTACCGGGACAACATCCGGGCTTCCAGGGAAAGGTTCCAGGAGTCTGTTATGAGGAGACTGTGTCCTTTCTCTTTCCATCGATTTATTGAGCCAGGACTGGATGCTTTAACCACATTGTAAGGGAGAGTCATCCCGTTACATCTCATGGGAAACTCATTTTCATATGCGTTCAAGTTCACTACAGCTAAAGGGAGTTTGCAGAAGGAGCCTGTTAAAATGTAACCAGTCATCGGATGTGCCAGTTAATCATTTACTTCGAAGTTCGTCCCTTTTTATAATAATTTTCCATGGTTGCAGAATTAAAGCTTAACTGGTCATTGGCTTCAAAAATGACCTTGTCTGACAGCGAATGTAGAAGAGGAAACAACAGTAACATGACCTTCTTGTGTAAATTCTAAATGGGTACAGAAGGGGAGAAAAATACTGCTGGCAATTTCCAATTGACTCAGCAATTTATCTCAACCGGCCTGTAACACCCCCCCCCACCCCGATCATCTCCAGGCACCAAAGAAACACCAGCTCTTGCATCCAGGAGCTGTAGGGTAGCGTCAGTTTACAAAGGCAGCCTGAACACTGTTTTCTCTAAGAGTCCTACCAATGTGATTAGACACAAAAGACACGCTCTGGGGAAGGCACAGAAACATTACAGCTTTTAGATCTGACCAGTGAGGTGCCAGCAGGGATGGATGCCCTTCTGCTCAGCCACCCTGAACGCAGGGCCAGGACGCTGCTCGAGAACAGACTACAAGGACAAGCTGGTTCCAGTGTTGGCAAAGACGAGATGATCAAGCGCTTTCTTACTGCAGTTACTGACTTGTCTCACGAGGATGATGAGGGGACTGGAACACCTGCCTTATAGAAAAGGTTGAGAGACCTGGGGCTTTTTAGTCTGGAAAAGAGAAGAATGAGAGGGTATCTAATTAATGTGTATCAATAAATGAGGGCTGGGTGTCAAGAAGAAAGGGGCAACCTCTTCTCACTTATGCCCTGCGATAGGACAAGGCGCAATGGATGCAAGCGAGAGCACAGGAAGTTCCATCTCAACATGATGAGGAATTTCTTGACTGTGAGGGTTCCAGAGCACTGGAACGGGCTCCCCAGAGAGGTTGTGGAGTCTCCTTCTCTGCAGACTTTCAAGGCCCGTCTGGATGCGTTCCTGTGTAACCTGCCCTAGATTCTGTGGTCCTGCTCTGGCAGGGGGGTTGGACTCAGGGATCTCCAGAGGTCCCTTCCAACCCCTAACATTCTATGATTCTATGAAATATGATGGAAACAATAAAGAAGTATTTAAAAATCCAAAATACAGGCAGTAGAGTTACTAAACAGATACTGAGCGTGACAGCCGTCCTCACCGCATCCAGGATCAGTAGAAACAAGTAAGAGGTTAAAACATTGCTTTACCGCGGGACTCGGTGGGTTAACACAATTCTACTGCTCTGCCTGCTGTATCTCCAACATCACGTGTAGAACTATTTTAGCCTGCTAACAATGGGATGGAAATGAATCTCAATTTTTCCTTGACGGACAACAAACACTGCAAAGCAAAGGACAAAGATAAGACAGAAACATCACCAGAAGTTAAAGCCTCCACTTGCTAAGATCCTGCAGCCCGACTTTGCCTGGCAGCTGGCATCCACTTAGACAAGATGCTGGGGAGTCAGGGCTGGTCACACACATGGTCACCAGGAGAAGTTTTTGGGATAGGCCAAGAGAAGAACATAATTAATTATCATATTTATGGAAACTTAGTCACACAGTAATGTGGATAAGTGACCAGATGGATTTTCAAAACAGAAAAAACTCTTAGCATGAGTCCTCTCTTTTTGAAAGCACCTTGCTTAAGACTTACAAGTCCACTGATTGGGATTAAAATTTAATCCTATAATCCCTGAAGACACAACTCAGTCTAATGAGATAAATCAATGAGGTAAATATCCATTCATTTATGTAATTATTTATCCCATGACCTAAAATAGAATGCAATTTAAGTTGGTCAAAATCATAAGGAGAGTTAAGCATCTAAGGGAATGCTTAAGTAATTTTTTTTAAAGGTCTTTGATCAAATCACACTGAAATCAGAAATTATCAATGCTCCTCACAAATCAAGAGCTCCCCAGTCAGAAGCCTTCTTATTTCCCTGCTTGTGCCCACTGGTGGTCTTGGTTACACTAGATACTTGCAATGTGCAGGCTTGGAAGAAACTCCCTGGCAGGGCTGCTGAAATGAAGTCTCTGAGCTTCCTCCGTGCTCTGCTTCAAGTCAGCTTCCCTGAGTAAATTGCCCAACAGCTAGAAACCTGGTGTTTCCAGATCCACTCAACTATTTTGCTCAGAAAAATGGGATCTCAGGTCACCTACTTAAGATCTTGCAGTTTTATAGATTGTCCATGAGGAAACTTGGAGCTGTACTTTGCACTCTGCAGAAGTTCAGAGCCTGAAACACCTTCATCTCAGTGGTTTCACGGGAAATACACCAACCAACTCCAATGATACCACCTGCAGATACAGCTTGAGATCACATGAGATAAAAACCCAGAGTAAAAAGGAAAAGGGGATGCTTGGAAGAGTCTTGCAGCTGTGAGGCCTCAAGTACTTGTTGTGTAACAGGAAAATTTTCCAGTGCCACGAAGAGCACAAAGAATGCTGTTTATATTTGCTGCCTGGTTTCAGAAAGCTATTTTGTCCTAAATTTTGCTGCTGATCCAGCTGCATTGTGATAGCAGGTGTCTGCTAACATCAATCACAGGTTATTGCATTTTTCCCCTCCACCCTCAGGTGTAAGAGACAATGCATCACTGTACAACAGGAGAGGAAGAAGACTGCCTAATTTCCCATAGGATGCAATTTTTATCCTGTAAGTGTGGATTAAGTGAATAACTTGCTAGCTGTGTGTCAAGGCTTGTAAGAAGTGGTGACTAATCCTAGCTAGTGGGGATTAACAATGTTTGCTGTGGGAAATGTGCCAGACTTTTCAATTATATTGTATCTTACAAACAGACTGGAACAGTTCTACATGAATACAACTGTGTTCTTGCCACAGCACAGTGATAACAGGTTATGTCCTTCCTATTTTTTAAGGCCACAGATTAGACCAAGCTCCAGCAAGAACATCCCATGGATGGGCAGCAGTGTCAGAGCCTGTTCTTCTCAGGGTAGGGCAAAAGGGGGAGGACGAACGGGTGTATAGCCAGGGAGTCCTAAAGTTACACCTTAAGAAGCTATGGTCGAGTGTGCATCGCCTGTGCTACCCTCATAGGTCAATGCATGCACACTCACTCTTTACACAAGGAGGGAGCACCAGAAGGCCATGCATGGCAGCCGTCAGAAGTGGTGCTGAAGACGCAGGCTCCAAGCAGCACACCAGGCTGCCTTCACAGCTGTGGAAGATCATGTGACTAGTGCCCTCATCATCATTCATGAAAAAAGCAGAAAGCGGTAAAAACTGCTAAGGAAGAGTGTGACCACTCCAGCCGGTGCAAAAACTATCACCAGCTCAATTTAGACTTAGTTACAAGAAATTCATTATCATAGTTGGTTAATTCACCACTTAAGTGCTAGGCTTCCTGTGGGACCCATCATCTACTGCAGCTGCAAAGCCAAGTGCTTGCATTTAACTCCCCATTTTCAAGCCTGTGCCCTTTAGAGGGGTCTGGTCTTGGACTGAGCTGCTGACCCATGAGACAGCTACTGATGGCCCTCTCCATATGAGGACTTCACTCTGAAGTCCATGGTCAATCGATCTGAGCAGGACAGCTTGGGTGCTGGCCACCTCAGAGTGGAGGTACTAAAAGCACAGAGGGGAAGACCAGAATGGTAGCTGTGGTGAGCAGCACTGCTAGGACTAAAGCAGAACTGCAAGAGCTTTCTGTTGTTGTTCCACTCACATTTTATGGTCCGCCACAACACTTGGGCAAATATAACTAGTATGTACTAAGCAATCCCAGAGGTCCTTGCAAGAAAAATTTTCCTACATGTCCTTTTCCAAGCAGCTGCACAGGGTAGCCACAGCTGCAGAACACCACAGTTACAGATGGGTTTGCACGTCTGGCTTTTGAGGCATAGTACCCAGTACCATGACCCAAACAGCTTCTGCATTCTTTGCCCCACTCTTGACCTGGGTACAGTTAAATTCACTGTGCTAGTAGCTAGAGGGCAACAAAACACTGAGAGGACATGGTCTACAACTGGGATCCAGGTGCCACAATATTTTTCTGGCCTCTGCTTCTCACAAAAGCATCCTCTTGCCCTGTGGCACAGACCACCACACCTGCAGGCTCCATCCCAGCTAAAGGAGAGTCACTGCAGGGACAGTGCGAGCACTGCAGCAAACCAAGAGCTCCAGCTGGTGAGCACAACTGTCCCACTGTGCTCTTACCCAGAAACCATTCTGCATGCAACTGTGTTGTGCAGAGGGGCAGCTCACTCAGCTTTTCATTTCACTGCCTCAGCATAATGGGGAGACAAGAGACTCCTTACCGTACAGAAAAGGGGTCTCTGATATGGTACTCAAAGCAGGATGGAGTGATATGGCCCATCTTGACCACTCCAGCTTATTTCCACATACCCACAGCCAGACGAAGGGCATCCGTTTGGAGCTTCCATTTGGTTTCAAAGACCTCTGGATAAAAAAACCCCACCAAAATAAATACAAAAATAAAACAAACCACAGAGGCTCGACTTGTAAGTATTGTGCTCCCACTCCCTGACCTGATAGAGTCCAATACCCAGGAACCAAATCACTTGTCTTCCAAGTATAAACCTCTTGTACTAGTAGCCTGCATTAAGATGCATCCACAGGAGATTTATGCTCCTTGCTTGTACAAGACAAAACCCCCTTTCTGTGCTCCTCCTGGAGCATTCTTAATGAGCTACATATTAACCTCAATTTCTCCCACATATATCAGTAGTTATTACTACTTAATAGTGCTCAGGAACAACAGCAACACAGAGGTAATTAGAGGAAAAGGAACGTCTACTTATGAGTAAGGTATATGCAGCTGAACAGAGTATTTTGCAATGGCATGACTGCCCAGTGACAGCTGTTCCAGGACACCAGAGATGGGCTCGGCATTTTTCAGATCAGTGACAGATTGGCCCCTGGTGACTGAAACCACTTCCATGAGGAGCTTAGCTAGAAAAAGCAGAAAACCCCACCACAAACTGGCCCCCAGTCAATTGACAAGGCCATTCTCTGGCACAGAAGACTTTAAAATCCAGATTCTGCACCTAAATATAGAGAGGGGATTTGAAACTGGGTCTTGTGCCTCACCTGGCAATGCTCTCACCAGCTACCTACAGGAAGGAGCACCACCACACACTGATTCTCTCAATATTTCCACATGAAATATTTAATTTCTGATTTATTAGTTTAGCTGCAGTTATTTGACAAACACAAACAAAAGCTGCAAGCAGCTTAAGACTGCTTGAAAATGCACTTTGGGAAAAAGCACAGGCTTGAAGCAGTTTGAATGTCAAAGGTGAGTTTAGGCTTCACACGGTTTTCCTGGCTACTGTTTATCAGTGGGTCTCCGCTGGCTAATGCAAATGTGGCCAGACACCACCACTTCCATTTTGCAGTCAAGAGAACAGGGAAGGCCTCTCAGGATGTCTTACAGGCAGCGTTGCTGCTCCACTGAGCTACGCTCAACCAAAAAGTTGGCCTGGTGAGGTTCTCATTGCTTGCATACAGACAAGTTACTATCAGCAGATACAAGTTTCTCCTGTTTGTAAACAGTTATTTAGGTAACAAAGTTAAACATTTCCATCACTGGATGTGTTCAAGACCAGGTTGAAGGAGGCCTTGCCCAACCTGGTCTAGTGGGAGGGGTCCCTGCCCATGGCAGGAGGGTTGGAACGATGACCTTTAAGGTCCCTTCCAACCCAAACCATTTTATGTTTCTATAATTTATATCTCATTCCCACATCCCTACAATCTTTCAAGTCCTCCCTGTGATTTTCAGGTATCTCTGAAATTTGCTGGGAGCTACAGGAAAGCTCTCTCTTTTCAACAGGCAGGTATCCAAAGTCACATAAGCCAAAGCCAGAAGTGAGGCATGAGAAGGCGCAGCCCAGCTCAAGCTGGGGTGCCCATTTGCTTAGCTGCACCTAGCAGCAGGGCTGGGCAAGAAAGCAGAAGCCTGAGGAGGGAACAAGGCAGAAGCAGTTGTAGGGGGTTGCACAGTAAGGACAGGGGGACCAGAGGTGGGTAGGCTTGGTGTAGGGAGAAAGGTGGTGGCAGCAAGACGTACTTCAAAAACATTGAGGTTTGCTGCTTCAGATCCTTCAGTAAAACATAGAACAGGAAACCTCGAGTCAACCTCAAAGAAAGCTTCAGTCATCTCTAGGCTGCTTCAAAGAGAACTGCTCCCACAGTGTATGGAAGTCCTGTCTCCACCTGTCCACTCCTGCCTTCTTTGTACTAAGCATTCTGTTTAATGAATCATTTGCCAACATCTCTCCTTGATTTAGCTGCCAAAAAAGGAGATTTGCATGGGGTGGCAATTAAAGAGGTAGAATGTGATATTCTTGAGTGTCTGTGCCTCCAAACCTGACCACATCCTGGTGCAGCAACTCCTCACAGGTGTTCAGATACTGTGGTAATGGGTGTTTGTACAAAAAACAACACAACAATTATAGCAATGCCTGGTGAAGGAAAACTGGCTGTTCTGTGCCACAGAGATGGGCTTCATGGCTGTGCCCAGAAGGCCAATAGACAAATGAGTCATGTACTAATTTCCCCAAAACATGCTTTAATAAATAAGGTCATTAACTCTATTACCAGGCACCATTTCCAACCTACCGTGGGACAAAGGTCACCAATGTCATGGACACAAAGCTGTACATCTGATGGTCCCAAGCCCAGACACCTTCAAAGTGGGCAAGCATCAGGAGTTGGGCAGAAGTCCCAAACCATTCCAGCTAACTACACGTGGCTAGCAAGGAACACATACATAGCTGAGTCAGTCGCCCATTCCTTTTTTCTCTGCAACTTTGCCTTCCTCCCAAAGAACTATATTGGCGCATACAAGGTGAGAAGAGGACATGAGAGCCACCAATACCACTCTCCCTAGAAGTGCAGGAAGCCTTACAGCAAAGCTTTTTCTCTACTAGTGTCAACAGAGTGTCCGTTCCAAGAGTCTTTCACTCCATACCCAGATGCTTCCCCAGCCTCACAGGGAGCTGAATGCTGGTAACAGAAGAGACAGCATCTACAGCGTGCCATAAGGAGGGAGCAGGAGAGACAAACAATGCTGCCCACACATAGCCTCTGCCCCTGCAATAACATAGGATTTACCAAATGAAAAAGGAACTAAAACTACTTCTGCCTGAGTCTTACATCAGACTGGCTTTTTCTTCTGGCCTTCCATCAGGATGGGTCACAAACACTCCACTCATATTTACCTCCAAAGAGCCACTCTAACCTCCAGGAGGGGCATGTCTGCCCTCACCTCCCCTAGGTAACCCTCCTTCCTAACCATTTCCCACAGCATTTGGTATTTGATGACAGTTTGGGATATTCCTCACAAGCAGCTCCATCCACTCACCATGAAAGTCTGCAAACCTTTTGCCCAGTTCTCGCATCCTGGTGCGCTCCTAACACCACAGAAACAACTACTATAATCACCATGCTCTTCACTGGACTTGCAAGCAACAAGTGACTTAACTCAGTCTCCTACAGAGGTGAGGCTTTTTGTGGATTTGAATGACAAACTTTGTCAAGTCCAGCAGAGCTCCAGGGAAAGTGCACAGTTACTACATCATCAAGAGCAAGAGGTGGGAGAAGAAAGAGTAGATTCCTCAGAGAAAGAGGAAAAAGATACAGGCTGGGCAGTTCCATTCCTCACAGTTTTTTAGATCAAAATTCAGACATTTCAAACACCGGATTGTAATGAAAATGTTACAGCAGATAATACTGTACAGATAAAAAAATGCACACATCAGGTGCTCAGTATGCATACTATATAAAACAATCTTCAATAATTTGGTACTGAAACCCACACTCTCCTGGAAGCAAGTAAAAAAGAATATACTCATATGCTTTGTTTAGCTCACTTCCTTCTGTAAGGTCCATATTTTCTTCTAACACAGTGGTAGGAGAGTTGTGAAATACAAATAGTTTCTCTTTTTACTCTTCATCATTGCGTACAACATTGATTGCTCCCACTCACTAAGATTAGTTGTATTTTGTAAACAGCAAACACTTCAGCAGTGCAGATTTTTTTCCAAGGCTGTCTCCATCCTGCTGACGTCAAACTTCTCATTGATCTATGAAAATCAGTCTTTCGTCTAAGTACCTTCTAAAAGTCCATATTCCTTTTCATGGCAATGACCATGGTCTTTAACCTGCACTTTTCATCTTTACAAAACTGTCCCCTTCCCCTAGGCCTACTACATCACATTTTTTTTACCAGGTTTCATTTGAGAATATTTGTCTTGTGATGACCCAAATATTCTGGAAAACATTCGCTAAACCTTGGCTCTTTTCTCATTTTCCAGGCTTGGTGCTCTAACCATTCTGGAACTTCTTGTCCAGAGAGATAAGAGCTGTATCATTTGTGAACCTTCCTAACAGGTTGTTTTACTCTTGCCTTTCTAGTATTTAGATGAAAATTTTTTAACAATGTCAGATATTGTTTAAAAGTCTAGTCCTGTAAAGGATAAACATCACCTCAAATGATTTTTGTTAAAACCCTGAATGAAAGGCTTGTATCTTTTAGGCCCTCCATATACACTGGATTTCTCTAAGTATTGATTTATGTAAGTCTTAGTACAGGACCTCATTGCTGCTTCTCTTCAGCCACAATCATTGCCATCACTGGAGTGTCTGGCTTCTCAGGCAAGAACTGAGTTTTTAATTATTTTTTTTTGTTCTAGACTGGTTAACATCTGACATGATATTTTTAACTATTTTTAAATGTTAACTATGTTAACATTTCACTTTTCCAGTGTCTTGAGAGTTTAGCTTTGCTTTTGTTGCTTTTCTACTCCAATATTCTAATTACTCTTGAGCAACACACACACACATATCCCCCTCCCCACTCTCCCATTGGTTCAGCTGTTTAATAAACCATTTCCACTTGTATTGCACATGTAATCTATGCCAGAAGCATTAGCTGTAGATTTTATAGCTGTTACTTAGCTAGTAAAAATATCACCACTCAGTCTTAATTACCAAATTTTTGCAATATACCTTTAGTGTCAATGATTACACTATTTAAAATAAGAACCAGGCAGTGCTGGTACAGCATTTTCTCTTTTGAATCGAGATTTAATAGATTTTCTTGGATTACAGATGCTGTGGAGAAATTACTCTTTGAACCCTAGACTGTCCAGCTGGACTATTAATTACAACAAAGAACAGGCTGTTTCTCTCAACTAAGACAGTAAGAATGTAGTTGCTTCCTTCAGCATTGCTTTGAGAAGCAGATGGCCTGTGGTCATTTCTTCAACGTGGGACATATAATGGCTGCAAATGGAGCTGGTTCAACGTGAAGATTGTCTTCTTGTCCATATCCATGGCAGAACTGAGTTAGAAGCAACAGGTTGGCTATGACTCCTGTCTTATGCTAGGAAATGCCACCTTTAGAGAAGGAGATGTCAGGAAAAGGATTCTTTGTATTGGAGATAATGCTTCTTCATGGCATTACCACAGTGAAAAGGTATAAGTTGATGCTGGTCCTGTCACATCTTTGCCTAGTATCTTTCCTTCCTTCTTTCATTCTGATTCAGTTTTAGGCCCCCTACTACAAGAAAGATACAGAAATGCTGGACCACATTCAAAGAAGAGCAACAAAGCTCATGATGGGTCTAGAGAACAAATCTTATGAGGAGCGGCTAAGAGAGGTGGGATTGTTCAGCCTGGAGAAAAGAAGGCTTAGGGGAGACCTTATGGCTCTCTGCAACTACCTGAAAGGAGGTCAGTCTCTTCTCCCAAGGAACAAGTGTTAGGATTAGAGGAAATGGCCTCAAGTTCTGCCAGAGAAGGTTTAGTTGGATATTAGGAGAAAATTCTTCACAGAAAGGGTTGTCAAGCCCTGGAACAGGCTGCTCAGGGAAGTGGTGGAGTCACCATCCCTGGAAGGATTTAAAAGACATGTAGATATGTTGCTTAGGGACAAAATTTAGTGCTAGACTTGGAAGTATCAGGTTAACAGCTGGACTCAATGACAGCACCCTTCCAGAAGCCCAGATGGTCACCCTACAGGGAACATGCACACCCTACAGGTCAACCCATGATGACCACACCCACCAAGTGATGGGCTGAAGCACCTCCTGGCCTCAGCAGCCCCCATCCATCTCCACCCACAGCTCCTCCAATGCTTCCAGAGCCCACCAGAGCAGCTGGCAGCAAGGGGGTCACCCCTTTGTCCCTCTTCTTTCTAAAACCATTTGGCAGCCAAGTCCAGGATGGCCTCCAGCGAGCTGTTGGTGCTCTTCTGTGGTTTCACAGAATCACAGAATTTATATGGTTGGAAAGGACCTCCAGGGTCATCAAGTCCAACCTTCTCCTAACATCACTCTAACCGCTACACCACTACACCAAATCCTCTCTAACCACTACACCATATCCTCAAGCACTGCAAGTGCTTGCAGTGCCCGTGATGGAAGCAGCCTCAGCTCTGCCAAGGCCACCCCACTGCTCCATCTGCACCTGCAGCCCCAATCCAGCAGATGGATCCCAGCACGGCACATCCCTAGAGAGAGCATAGAGCTGGTAGCCTGCTGATAGCACCTAATTAATAGCATTGTTAATAGAGCTTAATAGAGCAGGTAAGAAACAGAACCTTGTACAGTTAGTAATGAAGTGTTTGGACAATAAACCTTTTCCAGTTGTCCCATTCTGTCTGTACAATGAAAGCCCAGCTTGAGCTTTTATTTGCCCAGTCAAAGTAGAAGTCATCCACAAGCAATTTGATGATTTTCCATAATAGTTAAGCTCTAGACTCCTGGCATTGCTGCGTAGAAGCTGGATAACATTAAATGATGTACGTGCTGAGGATGTTCTTCCTAATGGCAACTTTTGAGCGAAAGGGGTATACCATCAAAAACTTTGGAGACTACAGCTCTAAGGAATAAGATTTAAACAATCGCCCTGGTTATTTAAGGACTTTTTTTCCTAAGTTTGTATCAAAACCATGTGTCATTGCCCTTTTTAAGATGACACCCTTCAGAGAATGCAAGGGATTACTCAGAGGCAGGTCCTGCCCAGTATAGCTGTATATAAGCAAGCAAAGGGGATGGAAGGAGAGTCCTCTGGCTGCTTTTCGGGTGGGAAAGTATCATCCTGGTAGTCTTAGGAACGAAGACCATAAGCACAGCTTGCAGGCCTCTGGCCCCAGGCTATGACTTGCCCTTCTCAGAGCACAACAGGATTGGGTGTGAGCAGTGCTGAGCAGAGATCCACAGGAGAACCGTGAGCTCTTCGGGAAGCGATGTCTGACTCACCAGTGAGGCGGCATGTGAGCACAGTGTTAGGGCACTGCACTATTTTAGGGACAAGGTCTTGGGTGGAATTTGACATGTACAGCTCAAACTAGAGTCATCACCAAAGACTCTGTAGCTGCTCCTGGGAAAAGGTCTATTCCCAGTGATTTGATGACAGCTACTGTTTATTCTTCCAGAGCTTAGTCACTTTGGAAGTTAAAGCAAGAAGCAAGCATTCTTCACTCCCTGTCCTGATAAACCAGGTGATGTTCTGAATGGTGTATCAGCAGTGCCTTAGAGAACACTGTTTCAATAGAGAGAGAAAGCTTGCACACATATCATTTCTTCAGTGGCCACTTTAAATATGAAAGGCAAGATCTTTCCTTTGCATAGTCACAAACATATTGGCTTCTTAGAAGGCTTTGCCCAGCAGCATGCCATCTCTCCCAGTCTCGCTTTCTCTGTTGTAGCCTGGTCCACAGGGACACAGCAGAAGTCTCACACTATCTTGCCCACCAACTATAAGCCATGTAACTAGATAAGTGCTTCATCCGCATGCACGCCAAGCTTACAAAAAAAAAAAAAAGCTGATTTTTTTTTTCCTCATTAGGTGGGACTGAGTCTCCACAAAGTGGTTGTGGGATGGAAAAGGTCATCTCCTGTGCACAGGCACAATACAAACCTTGGACCAGAAATGCATTTATTCTGCTTGTTTGATCTAAGATATCACAAGGGACTTCTTCTTCCAATGTTAAGTTATTCCACTCCCTCAAGAGCAGTATCCTCCTGGACACTAGAAAATGGACTCACACTCAAGCTCATTAGTCCCTTCCCTGACCTGTGAGTCCTCTCCGTCACCAACCACACACTCTGATGCTTCCAAAGCCAAGTTAGTCCCACTGTCACCCTGATCAACTTCTCTTTGTGAAATATTCTAAGGGGCATGTAACTCTCAGCCCCAGTAGCTTGGCTATAAATTCACATCTGATTTTAAAAGAACCACCTGCGTGTTGTACAGAAAAATTGCTGTTCTCTCATACAGTCAGGGATGGGGGGCATGGGAGGGATGGGGAGAAGACCTTGAAGTTTTGCTGTAAGTGATAGCTTTCACCCATATATCCAGCCTTTAAAAAATTCTGTTCAAAGGAGAAATACTACAGCCAGTGTGTCCAAAGAACTTTGCTTCTAAAAAGGCCAGTCAGGTCCAAGCAAAAGGTCCCTTTCAGCTTCAGTAGTGGCTGGATTGGGCCCTTAAGCTGCAGCAGGTTCAAGGCAACAGGCTCCAACAGAACAAACAAGATGTCGTTATTGTTGTTGAAGCCATAAGCATATTTTTAACAACTTGGAAGAGCAGTATTGTTAACAGCTTAGTTATAAAACAATAAACATCAAAAAGACATTTACTTAAGTTTCCTGCACACTAGTACTGATCAGAATAGCCTTTAGGCCATGGCTCTCTTTCCTATAGGCACATACAAATGCATATAGAAGAGCACCGTCATGATTCAGACTGTCTGTATCAAACTGCCCAGGTAAGTACTGACTTTTCGGAAGGATCTAATGAAAAACAAAGCCAAATTCCAAATATTTGGGAAATAGTTATTTAGAAATCAGATTACAACATCCACATCAGAAATATCTAGAGTTGGAAAAGAGTCAGCTAAATTGCAACATCAATTCTATCAAGTAACTCTTCCTCTCCAAACTCACTTTGATGTTCTAGTCAAACATTCCAGACTGCAGATCAAACCCAACTCTTCGTTTGTAGGAAGTGTTTTTATTAAGAATTTCAGGAGTCAAGGACTTGGGGTTTTGCTTCTGTAGACCAGCAAGTAGGTTTTCAAAATAGTAACCACCACAACTATAGAGCAGAGAATACACGTAGCACAGTCATCGCATTCCCCTCCTGACCAGCCCATGGCTCTGTGAAGGAGGGAGTGGTGTGCTTGGGCTGGGACACTTCAGAAGATCTTTGATAGACTCTTACAATTTGTAAAATCCTCTCCCTTTCCTAGCACTGCCAGAAAGACTGAATTGGTGTTAAAACTACATAAATATCTTCTCAAAATTGCAGGTTCCTGGTGCCTGGGCATGCCTTCAAGCATCCACATCAGTCAGCACAGCAAGTTTCTATAGCTATGGCTCAGAAAGTTATTTTGCACTAGAGAAGAAGCCTGACCGTGGCAGCTTTGCAGCTTCTTCTGACTAGAAAAGGAGTCACTGTCCTCCCAAAGACACCCTTCTAACTCTGCCAGGGCAATCTTTCTGGAAGAGGATCCACCTTCAATGGGTACCACAAAGAAAAATACTAAAAATGCAGAGCTTTGACACAAACCTCCAAAGGATAACACTGTCTCACGGAGCAACCACTACTCTTCTCCAAAAATGCACACATGGCTTAGCTTTCTCCTCTCCCTGGACCAGTCAGGCTGGGAGCATTGTGTACCTTTATCCTGACCTCCTCGAGGTGCACAACTCAGGACATGACCTTGCTTCAACAGGTATCTGAGCCTGGATGCTTGCAGTCATAGCAGGGCATCGCAGAACAAGCCTTGCACCAGTTTTGCTGCTAAATGGCAACACCCCATGACTGAACACCCTAAAGGCTGTGGGGAGCTCAAGGACTGGAATTTGACTACTGTGAGGGCTGGGAAACCACCAGGAGAGTTTAATTTCTTTAAGGTTAGTATTTCTAACACAGAAGAGCTTGAACTATCCAAGAGTTAACAGATAAATTGATTGTTCAAAGTACAGGGATGAAAAGGTAGAAATGAGGCCTCAAAAAAAATCAAGAGTGTTTGCTCTGTTTGGAAGACAGGATACTGTCCTGGGGGGGTTACCACAGTGCACCCAGGTCTAGTATTTCCAGAGTATATCAGCACTATTCTGCAAGGATTTCCTGACTCTTAAGATCACCCATTGCAGTGTGTGACAGCCTGCTTCTCCACAGCACATCCCAGGCCCTGTTATGGAAAACTAAGGACCTGAAGAGAAATAATGACACTTTTTCAGTTCTACACTATTGCAGATTGGCCATTTGCTTTTCTCCTGTCTCTCAACTCTGAAAAATAGGCAGAAGAAACAGAAGAGAACAGACTCTGTGTGAAAGCGTACAGAACACCAAGGTCAAGAATAAGATGGGGAGGGCTGAGGAGCAGGGATTCACAGCTGAGGGCTCTGCTCGTGTCGTGAATTCAGTCAGGGGCCTTGGGCAGCATACTTGACTTCTGTCCCCAGCTAAGGTCAGGCAGAGCTCTCCATATGACCCATGCCAGAAGCAAAACACTTTAAGGAAAGCAAGGGAGTGAGTCTGACTTGTCTGCAAAGCAGCCACAACACCATTCCCAAGATACTGAGGACCTCACCTGAACGGAGTTCTCTGTATACACTTAATTATTTCATTTAGTCCAAAGATAAACAGCAGGAAGTGTAAATAACTTTATGGCAACGTATCAAATGGAACAAGACAGTGAAACACTTTCCCTCCCTCTCTCTCCAACCCTGCTAACTCTGTTTTGTGCTGCCTCTAACTGACATTCCCTTTCTTCCAAAAGTGATTTTTAGGGGTGAAAGAACATGGATGGAACAGGAACTCCTCCGAAACAAGAGAGGACTCACAGGCTTCGTGGGGTGTTCACTTGGAGATGGCTCATTGGCCATGGACTACTTCAGATTTAAATGCTCTGTCCCTTTGCATGTTTTGGTTTTGTTTTTTTTTTTACAAAATATCTTGGCAGAATAAGCTGTTACAGCAATGCAGCAGGAAGCAGAGCACATGGTACTAACCACTGAAGTCAAATATAAATTCACTGGAAGCAAGGCAGACTTCTCATCATGGGGAAAAAAGGGCACATGCTCAACAAGGAAGGCTGGTCTAGCCCAGGCCAGGTGAAACTGAAAAAAGAAAGTCACATCCTGGCTGTGGAACAGGAGGGCAGACAAGGACTCTCCTGCAGACCAGGACTGTGGAAGGAGATCACTATGAGGTCAGGAAAAGCAGCGTCCATGACCAGGGCAAGGGTAGTGTGCCCAGGACAGCCTATAGCAGTTTCTAAGCACAGGTTCAGTGCAGTCCTTTGAATAACAGAGCCTCACCCTTTGCTCCTCTTCCTCCCTCCCTCCCTCTGTCTGCAGTGCAAGGGGCAGCATGCTGCCTGGGAACTGCCAGGGAGAAGCAAGAGAAATAATGCAAGTATGTTCCCAGCCAGCTGGGAACTTGGTCTGAGCAAGGAACTGTCTTTTAGCATCAAACAGGGGGTCCAGCTGTCCCCCACAAAAAAGGGGGACAAATTCTACGTCTGCTAGTCGATGGCCTCATCTTTGTCCTCATGCAGGATCTCTGACTCCCTATGCTCTTTCTAATCAGCAGAAAGGCAGAAGAACTTCAAGAGGTGGATGCAGCCCCCTAAAAGTCAAGGCTGACAGCAGAAGGTAGGCACTGTGGGCAAAGGGAGAGCATGCCCCCAGTACAGATAAATGCTGAAGCTCAAGTGATGGGAACCTGCCAAGAAGAGGTTTAAGATCCTTTCCCCCTCAGAGAGGGACAGTGAAACTGGGCAGAGACAGTGATGAGCTAATTTGACTGCAATGCTTAACGGAGCTGTTCTAAAGCTGCTGCAAAGTATTTTCTTTATAAAAGACTGGGTAGAAGTAGGTGCCTGCAAAATTGAGAAAGAAGAAACCTGGGGAAGTACTAAAGGCTCAAATATTTCTCTGGCGGGATGAAGTGCTCTCTCTTACTAAATCAAGTTCCATCTGCCAAAACTTTTGTTGGTCTGCACTTCAAGTTGATAAATTTTGAAAGTTTTTTAATCGAAGAACAGTGATTTAGGAGATGGAGTTAAACAGACTATCCTGAACCAGCCAGGTCTCTGGTCTACAGCAGCGTACATTGTTGGGAGAAGGCAGGACGTTTCTGGCCAGCACTGTGAGGCTCAGCAACATGCTCCTCAAGCTGAGGGGAGCGTAGCACAGCTGTGAATGTCAGAACGGCTTTAGTTTCCTACACATGCCACAGAGCATGCATTGAGATGAGAGATGTTTATTCATTTTGTCCTATGAAGCAAACTGTATGAAATTACCAAGACAAACTAGAGAATCTAGTCCTGATATGGTCTTTAATTCTGAAACCAATATTTATCTCTGTGTGACAGAAGAGGAAAGATTTGTAGATTGTCATAAAAGGGAAATGAAGGCTCAGGACAAATTCCATTTCCCTGCTGTAGACCAGTTACAGTGAAGATAGCAACAGCTTGGAAAGTATGCAAGGAAAAGTGGAGAAAAATTATAAACATAACATTAAAAGTTCAGAGCATCCTGTCCTCTTCTCAGCTACTCAAAAGAGATGATACAAACTCTGTTATGCTGTTGACAGAGCCCCTCTTACTTGCCTGCTGGTCCTTTAACAAGGCACACACACATGGCACAACCAGTTCCTCCTCATCTCTCTATGACGCCTGCACTCTGGATAGGCCATCTGGGACAACTATCAGAAGTAACAGCAAAGAATGGATTACACATTCACAATCTTTTCCCTCATGAATCCTGGTGCCCCAGGCAACAGCAAGAGTTTTGCCTATTGACTTCATAGGCCCGTGGGATGAATACAGATAGCAGCTAAGCCTGAGCAGGGATAAAATCCCAGATTATTCAATCCTTACAATCTTTTGCAATAAGCTCCAGGAGAGTTCCTGCACAGTGGCAGTGGCAATGGCATTTAAGCCAGGCATTATTGGCAGACTGGCAGTGGGACAGCGGTGCCCATAGGAACTCAAGCCTGGACAGGTGAGAAATCTTTAGACACGTGGCAGTCTCAGACCAGAAACATCGTCTCTCTCAGGATGCACCTGAAACCACTGAGCCAGTGGGTAAAGGAAGTAAATGAGGGGCATAAGCAAGAAGGTGGTGAATTTTGCCCTAACTCCCCAGCCACTCATATTTTACGGCCTATCAGTACATTTACAATCAGGAAAGAAGGAATACTCTTTTCCCATAATTTAAATTCATCTGTCCTAAACACCCACTCAGAACAGGTCCCAGGCTGAAGAGGTCTGGCCAGGTTTACAGACCCCGCGTGAACAGGTCAGTCATCATGGAGCAATAGGAGACACATGTCTACGACAGACGGGTATGGTAGCCTCCATAAGCAACTTACTCATCTGCTCCTGTTCCATAACACAACCTGTCTGCTCAAAATCATGTGGAAAATCTGGGGATGACTGGGCAAAGGCTTCACACACTGAGTGACTCGCATACATACTGCCTGTGCTGCTCCTGATTTTCTCAAGCCCTCATATCCTGGGGAACTGGCAAAAAGCTTATTCCAAATATTAAAGAGAACAAGGTTGAAAGATGCCGGTGCAATCCAGCCTACACAACCGATGCATTACATTCAACCGCAGTCTTTTTTCTCACTCCAGAAGGCTAATTGTCAGGCCAAAGTTAAGCAAAAGGGAGAGAAGATACCAACTTCTTGAATTCATACAGTTTAGAGCAGCTTTGATCTAGCCGTGCTCCCTGATGCTGAGGACAGGACAACAGCCATAAAACACTACTATGTTTACAGTACACCACAGCATGCCAGGTCTGTTGTGTCACACACTACAGTTATGAACACTGGATATAGAGGACAAAAACCATGAGAACCATTCACCTTAAAATACAGTTTCCCCACAGGAACCAAACACCATTTACCTGTGTGCTTAAATTGACATGCATGAACAACCTCACTAAAAGCAGGTTGGAAGTTGAGCACCAGCTTTGGTAGGTCAAAGCTCAAAGGACAAACTGAGCCTTGTCTAGAAAGTACAATTCTGATTTGCAGTACAGTTACAGAAATGCTTCTCCCAGCTGAAGCTACACACCTCCTAGTTCCTATTCCAGTGCAAATTCCAAGGAGTAAACTGAACCACGTGTATGTCTGGTGATGAGGCAGATAAGGGGAACAGGGAGAGAAGGAAACACAGGGCAAGTCTACACTGTTCAACAGAGCACAACACAGTGATGGGATGGCGGTGCTGGGAACCTGGACTGCCCTGTCCACACATGCTGAGAAGTACAAAAAAAAAAAAATGTATAACAAATGAAAAAATAGCATTATATGTAAAACTCCAACATGGCAAAGTCTAGGGACAACATCATTCTGCTGGTCAGCAGGAGTGCCAAGTGATTCCTCAATGTGCATGTAGTAAGCTGGTGGAAGCACAGCATTACAAGCAGCTGCAAGGCAAGCAGTAGGCAGTGGAGGACAGGGGTGTGCTTCCACCACAGCCCTTAACGGGGAAAAACAGCATGAGGATTTGTAGTTTGTAGGTTGTTACATTTTGGGGCAGCTGTAGTAATCTTCCTGGGAAGACAGGAGGATTATAAACAATGATGACTATTGAGTGTCAAAAAGGCCAGTTGAGAAGCATGGTAGAGAGTTAACTCATGTGGAAAAAATAAAAAAATTAAAAAGGGCTTCTCCTGTAGCTTGCTGGTGGTCTGCACAGTCTTGGAAGCTGTCTCCAGCACCTGAGACAGGTGGAAACGCACACAGCCACTCACAATACTCACCAGCCACATGTCCTTCTAGCTCCTGTTTGTCCTACATAACTTAAGACAGCCATGTCCTCTTTACCTCCCCAACAGCAGGATGGAGGAGGTGACATGAGACTATGTCCTCACAAGGTCCTGCCTGTATTCCTCTCCCTGCTCTAGCCAACATGGTATCAGCTGCAGGGGACAGTCCTCAGCGGTGGCTCAGTACCCTGCAGTGGAGCACTGAAAGGAGCTAGGAGGAGACAGACCTACAAAGACCTGATCTTTTACTCTTATTTGATTGCCGTTTTTTCCAAGAACTTGTTAAAACTAAAATAAAATGAAGATTCAAATGGATTTTTGTGCCAAAATGGGAGGAGTGGAAAGGGGAAAAACATTAAAAGCTCCTCTTCATAAAAAAGGGAATTGTATGTATGTCCACAACTTTACACTTGTTTTCATGAGTACTTTCAGAATAGGAAATTAGTTAAAACTGAGACCTTCACAGAATCACAGAATGTTAGGGGTTAGAAGGGACCTCAAAGATCATCTAGTCCAGGCCCCCTGCCAGAGCAGGATCACCTACAATAGGTCACACAGGAATGCGTCCAGGCGGCTTTTGAATGTCTCCAAAGAAGGAGACTCCACAACCCGCTGGGCAGCCTGTTCCAGTGTTCTGTCACCCTCACTGTGAAAAAGTTTTTTCTAATATTTTTATGGAATCTCCTATGTTCCAACTTGTACCCATTGCCCCTTGTCCTGTCATTGGACGTCACTGAAAAGAGCCTGGCTCCATCCTCCTGAGACTTGCCCTTGACATATTTATAGACACCCCTCAGTCTCCTCTTCTCCAAGCTAAAGAGACCCAGCTCCTTCAGCCTTTTCTCATAAGGGAGATGTTCCACTCCCTTAATCATCTTGGTGGCTCTGCGCCGGACTCTCTCAAGCAGTTCCCTGTCTCTCGTGAGCTGAGGGGCCCAGAACTGGACACAATACTCCAGATGTGGCCTCACCAGGGCAGAGTAGAGGGGCAGGAGGACCTGTGGGAAAGGATCGATTTCAACAAAACTTTCTAATAAAAACATTTTCATGGAAACATGAAAGCTGGCCACAAATTTTATTCTATTCCTAAGACATGCACCTTAACATTCTGGAAATAAGATGGTAGTTGTAGAGGGGACAGGTAAATTTTTCACTTTAGTAAGCAACAATTTTGCTTAAGGATCTTTCTCTCACCCAACAATTAGAAACAATCTATTTTACCTTTGATTTCTGCTAGCAAAGACTTTCATAACTTCATGGAAAAAGGCTTAGGTTGATACTTGACTGCATGTCTGCCTCCCCAGGTTCAGAGCTGAACCCTGACACTTAGAAAAATTTCACTGTTTCACCACTCAAACCAAAAGCCAGGCCTGGCCCAGCCAATATCCCGTCTCTGGAGATATCAACTATTCCCTATTGCTGTGGACCTTCTTTGCAAGTGGTTAACCAACAGCTGCAGGTCTCTATCTGCGTTCTTCTGCTCTTCAATACCTTCCCAATGTCTTTGTCCCCGCCAGCATCTGTAAAGAGCCAGTACATACACAGGCATCATGATCAAATTCACGTCAGGACAGGAAGGACAAAGTCACAGATATGAGAAAGTGGGATTATCTGCTTGGCCACTGCTTGCTCTGAAGAAGTTGCAAAGTCCAGGACAGTAAAGTTTCCACTGAGCTTGCATTTGCTGTGATGAAACTCTCTTACAGTCTAAAAACTGTAAAAGCCACACTTTCTAGGAAACACATCTGAACTTTAAGCAGCATGATCTCAACATACTCCAAACTGCATATGAGATACACTTGTAAGAGTGATCTATCCCAGAAATTTTTGCCAGGGTAGTAACTGTTGGGGAGCTCTGTAGACACGTTTGGTTTTAATACACTAGCAGGCAAAAGGCAAAGGAACACATTCTGCAGCGGAGCAGGAAGGGGAACACCTGTCCAGGTAGTACTTGTTCTGTTCACTGATAAATATTCTCAAGGCAATTTTTTTTTTCCTCCCAGAGATATGAAAGGGCCTGGTCCAGCTCCCCACTGCACGCTATGACCAAGCTGACCAAGAGACCAGACCTGCTCCAAGTGAGCCCCGTGGAGCCAGCTCTCAGAAGAATGGGAAGCTCCCCCCATTTGAACTTTTGGAAGCCCTCCTGTCTCTAGTAGTAGGGACACACCAGCAAAAACACAGACCACAATGTCATTCCACCAAAGCCAGCCCCCTGGGTCCCTGCCATGTCTTCCCCAGCAGACAGCCAACATCTCTGCCACCTGAAGTCCTTTCATACCTCACAGAAAGGAGATCCTCCAAGCGCCTTGGCACAAAAGACCCAGGGATATTACCCAGACGTATGCTGAGTGTGGCAGCATGGTGACAGCGCTTTGAGTGTGTTTTGGGAAGAGTGTCCTTGCATTAGGCTGGTACTAACCCAACTGCCAAGTCATCTAGGGCAGCTGCCTGCCAAACCCAGCCCTGAGGACTCATTTCTCCACCAATAATTTCTACAATGTTTGGGCTCCTTGCTGTTTACCTTAACCCAGCCATTTCTGCTTATCCTTAGTGTGGAAGACTCCTATGACTATCATGTTGATCAGCACAAGCTTGGCAGCAGCGTCTCTGCAACTCCCAGCCTGGCACATGCCTCCTCTTATCTGCGGGCCCTCTCAGGCTAGCCTTTGCCTCCACCACCTACCTCTCTGTTTATGTTACTTTCCCAACACACTTGCAAATATGATAAAGGTTAATCTGGTACATAAGGTAAATTGGGTTACACAAAGCTGGATTTAGCAATTTAGTTTTATTGGCCACTAAGGAAGGCAATTCTTCGATGCAGGTAATGAGGAGATAGCCAAGCCAGATAAAGGATCTGTGCAATATAAACATCCTCCCAAAAGCCTGCTCCCCGCTTGCATAAGCACTGTAATCATGAAAGCAATTCTTAATGGAGCCACTTGGCAGAGGCCCTGGTACAGCAAGCTGTGAGCCTCTCCCTAGCTGATGGACCCACTCCAAGAGCATGTTACTACAGTGCTGCAATGGGGGAGGAGGGGCAGAAGTGGGGAAGAGATTGAAAGCTGCATCAAGTCTGCAAGCCAAGGCACTGGAGCATGGCCAGGGCTCCTCTGACATGTCATCTGCATGGTTTGGAGCAGGCCAGTTATCCCTCTCTGCTCAACTCTGCATCTGTAAATTGAAAGTGATGATTCTTCCCTTGTGCCCCAACTTTTATAGGTAAACTCTTACAATGAAGCCTCTTTCTTACATATAGGGAAGTCCTCCTGGCTCAGAGTGTTACTGTTACTCAGAAACTTGCGATAATATTCCTGCTAATACTTCTCATTTTTCCTGACTTTCCAATATTTGTCCTTTGTCTTAGAGAAGGGAAAAATCCACCTCTACAAATCAAGATCCAAGTTTCCTGCACTAGCATCCTGCCCTCTTTCACCTCTCTGTACCAAAACCTAGGCCAGTCCACAAGGCTGAACAGGAAGCCATTTACACCATGTGTTTTGTGCTGTTTGGTCTTGTTTTCTCTTTTGCTATCAAATTGAGGACATCCCCCAAGGGGCACAGAAGTGCCAGATCTGCCTTGTCTCTTGACAGAGACCAGCAGTATTGCCTACTGCATGGCCTCCCATCAAGGCAATGGCTTTGCCACCGCACGGTGGGACACAGTCCTCAGCAGGTCCAGTCTGTTGCACAGCTCTGGTTTCCTGGCAGTCACTCAAGGCAGGGGGATATCTCAGGAGAGTCTCTGTCCCTACAGTTTCCATGAAAGGCAAAAGAAGAACGTAAAGTTTGCTTTACCCCTAACATCACTAACTGCAAGATAGGTCTAGCAGTCACTTGCTCTTGATGCACTTTTCTTACCAGGGCAAAAGGGGCCTCGTTCCCATAACAGACAGTACACATTTACCAGGTGCAGGACTGAATCAGAGCCTAAGCATCCACTCAGACATCCATTATGCTGATTTCTAATGCCATACATTAAGAATTCCTCCTCACCTGCATTCATTTAGCTTTCAGCAGGGATCTTCATCAGATTGGCCTAGGCATTTTCTCTATCCTACACACTCTAAATAATTGATAAATTACCATATTGGGAGTAACAGCCCGATCCGTCGCGAAGTATTAGACTAGAACTAGCAAGAACTGTTTTCTAGTCCACAACTTGTCACTGGCGAACTTCAAATGAGCATCCACACTTTGTGTGCCCTCTGTAAAACACAATTAAATGTACTTCTGCAAAATGCTTGAAGATCTATGAATAGAAAGTGCTACAGGACAATCTGGGCTTATTATGCAGAGCGGGACCCACATGGGTCTACATAACTGGCCATTTACCAGCTGCATCAGAGGCCAGTAGTGTTATATTGGCCAACATGGAATTATCTCCAGCTGGCAGGCAGCATACATTTAGACTGACTATGCTTCTGGACTTGGAGATTTTTTTCAATGGACAAGTTAAAACTGACCTTTTGTACAAGTATGAATCGTATCTGTGTAAGGATTACAGGCCTTTTCTTTCCATCTGGAGCTTGATCTTAAGCCTTCCGAAGCTTACACAACTGTTTGCATTAATATCAATACACTATCCAGCAACAATGTACTGACCTAGGCAGCCCCACTGGCAAAATAAAGAAAATAGTCTGCATTTATAGGACTGGGGCCTATAGGAAGACTGCAATTTTTATTTTCCATTCCTTCCAAAAAATCCCAATACCTTTAGCAGCAGCCACATTTGACCCAGGACACTGGGCTAAGGCAGTGACTTCAGTTTACATACTGCAAGGATTCACTAGCAGAGGAGATAGCATAGATACCCTCATGGTGCAAAACCTACTCAAATGCCCTTATTTTTCACATTCACCCTTTTGCAAATCACCTGCAAACAATCACATGTCACAGGCTGTGAAGAAGCAGTTATTTCTTTGCTGAAGAACAGAGGAATGCTGCCAGCACCTTGGGTTTTGATTTGGGTTTTTTTGCAGCCATCCATTTGGCATCAGTATCTTGATACACTCCAAAGTGGTATTACTTTGGGGGGGGGGATTCGTGGGGTTTTTTTGAGAGCTGTGACTCATCCATACTTGATCAGCACCTTAAAGTATAGCCAACCTGCCTTCTTTCCTTTTCTTTATACCTGGAAAGTCTCTGGCCTATGAGCTCGCCTTACTCAACTTTCAATTTCAAATCTTATCACTTACCATCTTTGACTACAAAGAAAGCAACCCTGTCTGAAGTTACAGCCGCTTTCCAGCTCCAGGGCCAGAGCTGGTGTAAACCAACTGACCCCCACTGGAATTTAGGAAGCTATCTTGGCATTTATGTTTGTTTGGGTTTTTTTAACCTACAGATCTGTTCCTTTAGGTCTGGGGTCCTCAAACTATGGCCCGCGGGCCAGATACGGCATTCTTTTTCCTGTTTTTTTGGTGCACTACTACAAATAAAATGTGTGCAGTGTGCATAGAAATTCATTCATTTTTTTCCAAACTATAGTCTGGCCCCCGACAGCGTCTGAGGGACAGTGAACCGGCCCCCTGTTTAAAAAGTTTGAGGACCCCTGCTCTAGGTAGTATAAAATAAATACCTGACACAAGAAGAACATTATCCCATATGTTACTTAACCAAGGGAGCAAAGGAGCAGCGTGGGCATTCTTCTGAGAGATCAAATAAGTGTTCTTCTGCTGATAATAAAGGCTAACTTAAGTCACCACAACTAATTCACAGTGCAGGCTTGACACTTGTTTATCTGGACAAACAATTATGAAATGTCCTTTTGTCCCTGTGAGTACTGCGTAGGCAAGAGTCATGACTTTCTGGGTTGCTTTAAAGGGCCACTGTTTAGGTACCTATTCATTGCTCAGGAAACAACAGATGTCTTGAGCAGACTCTGACTGAGCTCGAGGACCCCTGTTTTTCTGGCTCCCTTCATGGGACAGACTCCAATCTGCCCTAGTTAGAGATCTGGGAGGTGATTTCCTAGAAGGGGCAGAGTAAAGCAAGAAAATTACGTTTTCCCAAGGCCCTTAGTTTCTTAATGGCAAACTGTAATCAGGCATACAGAAGCCTTAAATCATTTCTGAAAACGGAACTTGGGAGTCTAAACAATTTAAACACTTCTGTAATTTTTATGTGTATGTCTGAACTGGAGCTTTAAAACAAATCTGCCATTTTTTTTCTCATTTAGAAATTATTGATAATGGTAGTAGACCATGCTATGTTCTAGACCAGCTGCATACAGATGTGACAGTCACCTCTCCGCATCTTGCCTAGTAAAGGTGATTGCATCCCCTTTTCTTGAAAGGGGAAAAACATCCTGCCTGTAGACCCCCACCCCAGGCATCAAGCTGAGCTGTGTAAGCCCAGTCATGGAGACAGGCTGCTAAAAAATCTTCACCTTTTCCTGCCATTTCAGGTTGAAGGTGCCCAACTGTCTGACTGCATGGCCCAGGGTGGCTTGGTTCTGGTCACAGCCTCTGCTGTTCTGAGAAGGAGCAAGTTCCCAGGCTAATGCCTTAACAGGGAGAAGGAAAGAAAAATCCAAAGCCAGCACAAAATGGCATCTAAGCAGGTCTTCTGGGAAGCCAGGGTAGAACACAGCCAGCCACACTGTTACACCCTTCATGACTTGGTCATGGGAATGCCATTACTTACACCCCACATCCGTTTCAGGGCAAAAGCCCTCCCATAGAGACCTCTCTTTCAGTCACCGACTGAAAGACCTAAGACCTAAGGAGGTCTTTGAAATTTATTTTGCATATGAGAAATGGTATATTTAAGTAAACAGAGCTGGTCAAATACAGCAGTGACTTACAAAACTCCTGCAATATACTTGCACATGGAAAAACCTCATCTGAATGTTCCTGTGCTGTAACTCATACCCCTGCTTTCAAACGCAATACTCTCTCAGCTGACGTTGTGGGCTTCACCATTTTCTTACACAAGAGGAGAAGGAGGGAGACCTGGTTATGACTAGATTCAAGAGCACAGGCTTTTCCAGAAAGCAAGGCTGATTAAAGCTTTCAGAACAGGACCAAGCATCACGACAAGTATCGCAGATGGCTTCAACCACAACCTACAAAACTGCTAATTTCCAGCAGATGCCATGGATATCAAGAGCTTACCAAGGGTTCAGAAAATTTGTCAAATTCACAGAAAAGCTCATTGGGAGCTATTAAGCACAGGACACATCTCCACTGGACAGCAGGAGAGCACATTCTAGAAGGAAACCTCACTGCATGCTTGGTTTATGTCCTGTAGCCACTGTTGAGAGTCAATACAGGACTAGATGGGTCTCTCGCCTGGCTCAGTATAGCCATGCTTTGCTTTTTAGGAAGGGAACAAGAGGGAACCTGTGGTTAACAAGGCACAGAGTACAACCTGCAAGTGTATGGCGCATTGCTCACACCATCCAATGGTGGGTAGAAAGCTCTTTCAGAATCCTCACATATGGATGAAGGGGTAAGGAGAAGCAAGCTCGACAATGTGCCATCATGGACCAGTCAGCCTGTCAGCATTCCCATCTTCTTTCAGCATCCCCATCTTACTTCAGCATTCCCACACACAAAACCAGCTGATGGTTTTTTCTAAATAGTCATGTCAATGTTTGCCCTTCCCTGACCCAGCAGCACTTGACGAGAGCCACAGGCCTTGAACAAGAGCACAGGAATGGCTCTCAAACCCAGTGTCATCCACTTCCTTGCTCCAGGCTAGATCAATTACAGTTGCATCTTTCCAGACTGATGTCTACCTAGTCTGTTCCTTGAGGACCTCCAGTGATACCAACATTACCCCTTGCCAGGTCATCTGCTTCACTGCTGAAAATCCCAAATCCACAGCAAAGAGTACAGCAGCCGACAAACTTATCTGTGCCAGGTTAACGTGCCCCCAAATAAATTGCTTGCTACTATGAACAAAATAGACATTAAATGTATTGTCTTCAAGGTTTCAGTTGCTGTGAACTGGCATAAAAATTAACTTCATACTTTTTCCCTTCCTTTTGTTTGTCTAAGACATTTTGCAGGTGGGAAGAATTAACAACACAAGGTCAAGTCAAGCCAGGTTTAAGGGCATCCTCTGTATCAAACCAAAAATCTATGGAGGTAGACCACCCCTCCCAAGGCAGGCAATTGACTGTAGCTGTGCTTTTCATTAGCCCAGTAGAAGATGGTGAAGAAATGCCTTTCACTTCAGATACACATCTCACCATAAATAGACTGCCTAATTAAAACATTTGTTTTTAAAGGGGAACTATTGGCTTGTTTATAAAAATAAACTAGCTATGATTAAAGTTCTGAGACTTGCTATTGTCAGGACAACCTGCCAGCTTTTCCCATCAAGCTCAGTCCCTCGTATAGCAGAGAGCAACTGCACGGCTGCTTTAGCAGCTTGGTTTCAACCACCACTGAGACTTCACCCAGGGCCAACGGACGTAGCCAGGCAATGTCCTGATCTTTATTGCTGATCAGTGCAGCTGCATAATCATGGTGATTCATTAAAATAATAAAATCCACATAATAAAAATGTTAAATACTCAGTATATGCTGATAGAAGTACAATAGCTTCTTTCCCTGTTAAATGACGTCCTGATAAAGATTTATGTCACACACACCATTTTCAGGAGTACAACACTATCCAAGGTGACTGTCCTTCAGGTTTTTGATCACTGTAATCTTATTTTTCAGCAAGAAGTGCTGGTACAGATTGAGAAATGAGCAATAAGGCCTCATCACATAAATTAGCTCTCTTCAAGGCAGTGCTAATGTTGATAAGATGGCTTGTGATAGCATATCATGCAGAGAGACAAGAAAAGCAAGTGACTACATGGAACCCTGAGTGTGACAGGGAGCAGGGCCTAGCTCCAAGAGCTGCCTTGGACCCGTGAACTGTTGGCAAAGGCTTTACCTGGTGAAACCAGCTCAGGTGAACCACTTAGAAGTGAAGGCACAGTCCAGGCTTCCACTTTCATCTTTTCAGCTGAGGACAGCTTCCAGAAGGGAGATAAAACAGGTACCATTAAGAAGAACAGAGGGCAAGAACAACTCAATTGGAGGCAGAGCCTCTAACTACAACAGGAACATCCACTCAACAGCCCAAATCCAGGCAGCTGCACTGCTTTACCAAGCTTGTTTTGCTGGTCGTTCACATCTACAGCTGAGTTTGATTTTGCTGAACCCATGAAGTCAAAGTTCATTTTCACATTTACTTTCACTGTCTGCTTTCTGAAGGCTTAGGCTCATCAGGCAAATGAGTATGTGACAGCTGCACTGCTGCTGCACCGCTACTCCAGCCCCAAAATTGCAAGGTAGAGGTACTGAGAAAGCAGCAGGCACCTCACAGGCTACTATCCAAAATATCTTGTACTTGAGTACAGACTGAAGTCTTCTCTCCTAAAGGACGGCTGAAGATTCACGGAAACATGCTGAAGATGCACAGAAATAGCCCTGTCATCACACCCAGCCTCAGTGCTAATCTACTGCCCTTTCTTATCACAAAGCCAGATAGAAGGCTGGGGGTGTCTTTGGTAGCCCAGGCCACTGATGAAAACCAAAGAGCCCAGGCTAGAGCCATGGCTGTGATGGGGACAGATGCTCAGATCCACTGCCCACATGTACTAGGTTGGGTGTGGGACATGTTTGTCCTCCTGCTTTCAGACATGCCTGTGTCAGGTGGAGTGGAGGGAGTGCTATACATGCTTGCCTGAATCGGGGCCTATGGTCACTCATCCTTTTATCTTCCTTCTATGCCTCCTCTCATCTCTCTTCTCCCCTGAGTTCCTGGCAGCGTGATGCTACGTAAGGATGAGCCATCTCTTTTGCAATAGGATTGGCTCACCTTCCTCTCAGCTGAGGGTCATTGGCCTCTTATCGTATTATCAACATGACACACTTTTTTTTTCTTCCTGCTGTTTATTGCTGGAAATCGGTTTGATCAGAGCCTATGAATCATGAAATCAGCAATAAAAAAAAAAACCTCATTAAGCCAAGAGCCTCAAATCTCACGCACTTGTAGCTTTCCCACTTGAGGGTAGATGTGGGTCTCTTGTTTCCCTTGAAATAAAATTTCTTCAAACAGCCCGTGCTGGAGGGGAGCAGGATCAGTATATTCAAGTCAACAAGTTAAAAACTCCTGGAAGTCCAAGGTACAGAGACCTACAGCACTGCAACATATTCTAGCTGTGTTGGAAGCAAGCTGTTAAGAGATGGAAGAGGGAGGAATGGCCATTTTTCACCTACGTTCTGAAACTGAAGCAGCATTCGATCCTTTACCTCTGTTCAAAAACCTAAGCGCAATATTCAGAAAGCATACATACTACACAACACAGAGAGGGCACCAAAAAAACCAAAACCACAACTAAAAAAAATAAACAAAAAACAAAAAAACACTCCTCAAAACCAACAAGAGCAGTGAGCAAACCAGCAGTAAAACTAGTAACTAACCCATCTCCCTCCTGCATCCCAGTACAATAAAATACTGTGGTGCTACTTGACCCCACTAAATTCTTTTTCATTTCCGAGTGTTTCTACAGGTCCTAATGTTTGCCTGGGATCAGAGAAGACTGCCCTACCACACTGAAAGCCATTCTTGCAACATGCCTGGAAAGCTTTGCCTTTGGCATGTTATAGCTGACAGGAGATTTACTGCAGCTGCAACAGCACTGCATATAAATCTGCTGTTTGGTGGCTGTAGATTTTGCCCAGATCCCCTCATATGACAGGAAGTCTTACACTGGCCTGACAGTTTGTTTCAGCAGTCATTTCTCCAGGGCATGGTATTAATATATCTTCATTGTTAGTCAAATACCACACTGGCCAGGGCACTCTGGCAAGAAAAATCCTCTGAAAAAACCTTGAGCCTGAGTCAAGAATCAAAAAGGCTTGTGTGCCCATAGAAACTGCACTTTTGGGATGCCCAACCCATCTCAAGAGACTTTAAGAACACTGAAGGACTAAGAGTAGAAAGCTCAGAATAAGATTGCATTCTATAACCTGCTGCCCTCGGCCATCTCCAAGACACAATGCTTTTAAGAAAGCTAAAGAAAACGGCTGAGCAATGGGTTTCATTACTGTTATTAATACTGAATGGAACTTTTCTTCTCTAATATTTTGACAGGCGAATCAATGGTGAAGTTTGGCTGCCCACCAGCCCCAGTCATTGGGGAGCACTGGGGAGCACGCTTTCCCAACCTCCGCAGATATCATCTTACAACCTGAGGCATACAATCTGATTGCCCTTATCTGAACTTGCATGTTATTTGTATCACTAGAGTTGCTTGGATGCAGAAATCACCTTGATGACTTCCTGTAATGCTGGATTCCACTAGACTTGAAACTCTGAAGAGGCACTTCAGACTTGGCACCAAGATTGCTAGCAATGGGAAGAAACATTTGTCAGCCTAAACCCTAATGCATAGTCCTACTATGATGTGACAGGATCACTCTTCCATGCAAACCTTTTTGAATGAGAATTTCTGATGCCAAGCCTTTCACCAGGACCCTTGCAGTATTAGCTTTTTCTCAGAGCCACAGCTAATGGATCAATGTAGAAATAGCAGCCATCACTGCCACACACAGGATCAACGAAAAAGTGGATCCTACAGTCTCAAACACCAGAATGCAAAATGAAAAAGAGTATCTATTCATTTATTAAAACTATTCTTTTTACAAAAGCTATACTGAGGCTAGAAAACTGCTAACCTGTGATTTGCCAGACCCCTGAAATGGGCAGCATGCAAAAAGTCTGGAGAACATGGAAAATAGCTAAAAACCCCAAGAGTTTCATCAGCCAACAGAATGAGACCTGACACCACAAAGATGATCAGAAAGCTGAACTCAAGTCCAAATTCAAGTGGAAATCAATGGGAATTCAGGTTTCCTTAATGCAGGGGTAGATACCCAGAAAGAGGTACAACAGTTAACACGTTTGGTATGGGGGTTGAGATGTTATCTATATCTCATAGTGGGGAGGGGGGGGGGGGGGGAACAACCCTGAAAAGCAACAGATGCATGTTAGCAAAAACAGAATCAGAGGTCTCAAGCATTGCTTTTACCAGGCAGACACCGCACAAAACAGATTGCAAATCCATTTCCCACCGGTTGTCTTAGGTTAGAGGGCAAGCACAACAGCCCAAAAACAAAGCCCCCAAGTTTGTCGACATCACCTCCCACACTTCTCCATTTCCAGGTGCACTCTTACAGGCCAGAAAGCAGAGATCTCTTGCTAGACCCACAACTTGTAGCACAGTGTTTTTGTAACCCTCTTCTTGAAAACAGTTGATTATATATTCCTGCCATAAATTCAGCAGAGTAACAGCTGGGACAGATTTACAGGGGATGTGTTTTTTTTATGACTATCTATTATTCATAGTGTGTTAGCCCCTACAATGTGTTTAGCAAAGGGAGAGGAAAAAAAAAAAAAAAGACAAGATATCTGCTGGTTGATTATTGACAGATACTTGGCAGCTTATGTCTCTAGGACTGCCTGGTCACAAATAAAGTGAATCCAGACTCTAAAAGCACTGATTTGATAACTTGACCATGTCAGACAGGGAAACAACATGGACTGAAGAGGGTAGGGGCAATCATTTGTTACAAACACTGAATTTTTGTCTCTTAAATCTCAAGCAAAAGTTTGTCAGAGGAGCTAAGCTGTCAGCCCAGGAAGTGTGTGGTAAACACATCCCAGAAACGGATACAGAAAGATCTACTGACCCAGGAACCTCCTCCATGGGAAAGCAACGTCTGCTCTGGAGGTACCACAGTCATGTGCAAGACAGTTTTGGGCAACAAGTGGGCATCCCAGGAGATGATATCAGGTATCACTCAATCACAAATGCCCTTGTAGGACACGGACAAGAAGCTAATCTCACCTTGGCCCAAAGAACACCTTTTTTAACACACACTGCTCTGGTTTCCTAGACAGCTACATGGGCACTTCTATAGCTAAGCTATAGACAGTACAGATCAGTGTCCGCCTGGCAGGATTTACACCATGCCAGACTTCAGGAGACATGGATATCAACTGCAAAACTGATACAGAGAACAAAAGTCAAGAATCAGCCCCAGGCTGTTCATCATGCTGGTGTCCCTAGAGAAATCACTTTCCTTTGTAAGCAAACCAGGAGACCCCAGGACTCGACACTGAGCTGTGCTCCCATTCAGCAGTTGAAGCCTGATTTCTCCCCAGGTTGTGTCTTGAGCTTCCTTAGTTTTGAGCAAGAGGCAGCTTCCAAGGGACCGGAGGAACTGGCTGCAGCATTCCTGACACCAGCTTATCTTGCCAGCACCATCCCTTAAAAAGCAGTAACAGGAACAAGTTAGGTCCCTCACTGCACTCATACACAGTTGCCATTAAAGCACTAACCACACATTTTTACCTTGCCTCTATCCTACAGAGTTCAGATGCTGCTCAGGAATGACATTCCTGTTGCACTTAAAGCTTCTATAAGGCCTGATCCTAAAACCACAGCATGCAGGGACGGTATCTTTCAGGGGCAGAGCTTCCCAAAATAGGAAAGCTAGGGAAGAAACCTGCAGAGACATGGTGTGTTGAGCAGAGCTACCAACGAATACAAAAGACTGCCCTCAGCCCCTTTGAATGCACTGCAATCACAGCAGCTGAACTCTCTCCAAGGACAGGTTCACTCCACACCTTCAAAATGAATGAAAAGGCTGCTGGCTACAACTCAGCAGCTCAACGCAATCCTCCCACTGGAATTTGACTGTCCACGCTCTTTGCCTATGCACCAGTTGCATCTCCCCTCAGTTCAGTTTACTTCACTCCCCTCCCAGCTACCACTGCTCATGTAGGTACATAAGCACCGAGACAAGCTTTATAGAAGCCATTCCTTTATAACTAAGCATTTGACTGTACTCTGAGCAGAGGATCTCTGCCAGCAACACAAGCAAGAATGGTTTTGGTCAGCTGGGCAGGCTCCTTCTGCTGGGAATTACAAGTGCTGATTTCAAGCTTGGGTTTCTTTTATTCTTGGTCAAGTCACTTCATCCCTCCAGAGCTTTTCTTCCCAGACTCACTTGTCTGCTGTTGACTACTAGATAGAGATGAACCTAGGCCAATTAAATAACAGTTCTTTATTAGCTTTTCCTTCTCAGCAGTCACGTGAAATACTGTTTGCTTGCACAGCAGAAACAGCAAGACCCAAGGTGAATGTGTTCTATTATTGCACGGTTCATGGTGCTCACAATTCCCTCACTTGGAAATAGCAAGACAATCAGAGACTGGAGATCACTTCCCAGAAGAGTTTCCCTTCTAGTTATAACCTGAAGTGTTGTTTTAACTCTTATTCATGACTTGTTTGCTTTGCCTGTTGGCTAGGTACCTCACTCCACCCTTTCATATGATTTCTTCCTTTGGTTAGGTCCATGCATGACTTGACTTCTAAACTGCAAGAGGTCACCTGACACAGCACTGTCAAACATTAACTCTGCAAGTACCCTGGTTTCACCAGGACACCAGCTGCTCATACATCCTGACTCACGAATTGCCAAGCTAGGTCATCCCACCTAGCACATTCGTGTACTACACCGCTAACCACTCTTGTTACTCCATTAGCAGAAGCCGTGTACTTTTTAGAGTAAAGATAAACTATTAGCTACATGCTCATCACTCTTGTGCACAAGTTCCAAGCAGCCGCCTGCTGCTGCTAGAAAAATCAGGCATCCCCCTCCTCAAACACTTAACAATACCCCTGAAAGCTCAGATTGTTTTCTGTTTGCCTGTCTTTACCAGGCATTAGTAACAAAAGCTTGACCTTAAACAACAAGGTGACCTGGCAGGGCTGGGTTAATGGTTGGACTTGACGGTCTTAAAGGTCTCTTCCAACCAAAACGACTACGATGCTATGAACAAACACTTTACTACAGTCAGCACTATTGCCATCATGGGGGCTGTGTGGCCTCCACAGATACGCACAGGCAGCACGCTCTGACCTCTGAGGAGCGCTTGAGCTCAGAGGGCAGAGCCCATGTATTTGCCTATGTCTGCCAGGGGAGAAGCTGAGACCACAGCAGCCACAGAAAGCACAGCCTGGCAGCCAGATCACAGCAGAAGAGCTGGGACCATCAGCAAGTTGGTTAAATGAAATAAAGCTCAGTTTGTGCATGAGAGGGAGAAACTCTTCTTCACTCCTGCTAAGACCTTCTGAAGGTGCTAATTGCTCTTTCTAGGAAACCGCATTCCCAAAACTCCAGTTATTTCAAGACTGAGCTGAGCTCTGTTTCATCTCTGGTTGTGATACCAGGTGGGTGAAACTGCAGCAGGGAAAGGAAAAAAAAACAGAGAAGGTCTTGTGTTGTTTGACAGAGGCAGTGAAGTATATCAAACAGAAGACTTCAAAAGCCCTTATCCAGCACAGAGCTGGGTGATGATGTGTCTCCTCACAGAAAGCTGATAGCCTTGAGAGACAATGGGCCCCCCAGAGCCAGGAACAAGCTGTGCCTCCCACCTGCCTTCATGAAAGCCTTGGGCCCGTTCCCAAAAAAGCCATGTCTCAGCACTGAGGCTGCTGCCAGGGTGGTAGATAAGAGCACAGAAGAGCGAGCTGCATCTGCAAACCCTTTCCCTCCGCTCTGTCCCAGGGCCTGCCTGTTGCACCAGCCCATTACCTTTCTCGCTTCCATCTTTTGTATTTTCTCCTCACACGTGTCTTCCACCGCCACTACAGCCCCCAGGTACAGACACTGCACCAAAGCACAGCAGCTCCCAGGCCTTGGAAACCATTCAGAAAGTACCACTGTGCCAGTCTTAGCCTTGGTTTCACCCAGGACATGCAAACCCAACAACCACAGCTTGCAGGGAGGGCACATGTGCCACAAGGGCTGATGGCCAGCTTCAGGCAGAGGCCTGTGAAATTATAGACAGGAGTCATGCTGCAAATTCAGACAGGAAGGAGGGAGAGGTACCAGGTAAACTCCTCTTACACACACTGCAAACTTCCTTTGCTTCCCACTGCACAATCATCACTGCCACATTTTCAAGCACTTTATCCCATGCCTCAGATAACTTTCCTTTTAAAGCACCAGGATTTAAAAATAATTTATCAATTCACCTTTATCAATACCGTGACCAAAGCATTCTTAAATGTGAGATTTGGAATGGGGACAGGATAGCAAAGAGGCAATACAGTAAGAGATGAGAAAGTAAATGACATCTTCGTCTTGCACAGTTTTTCCTTGGGAAACCCACCCTTTTCTATTGCTGGACCCTTTGCAGCCCAGGTTAGATAGGACACACACAAGCAAAATCCTAGGTGACAAATTTTGAATTTAAGCTTGCATCAGCACAGGGCAGATGACAAAGGATGCACACTGATGTCTGTGCCAGGTCACCGCTTCCTAATCATCCTCTTACCAGAGTGCACTTCTCTCTCAAGCACACACAGAGGTGTCACAGAAGACCCCAGCACTGCTGGCACAACATGCGAGCACCACTTTTGGGCTCTGGCAAAGCCACATGCAGAAATTGTGCATCCCCGCCCCAGTCCCTAACTCTGACACCCAGCTGACATTGCACTTCAGCACCGTCAGGCTCTGTTCTCATCTGTGGCTGGGGACGTCCTTTCCTTGCAGGCAGCAGCTTTGTAAAAACTCGAGTTACTAAAACCCTGGGACAAGGTCTGCTCTGATGCCTCATGGCATCGTGTTGCTTATGACCTCTTCTTTCTTAGCCAAGCCAGAGCTGCCAACAGACTCAGGGCAGTTCCCCATACAGAGCTGCAGACAGAGGCATGTAAACTTCAAGGCTAAAAGGCTCAGTTGTCCAGAACTGGTGATGCTGGTTTACCCCATGTGCTACATTTCAACTCCCAGTCCAAAGCACCACACAGGGAGGCTTAGGTGGTGAGGAGCGTGCCCGCTGCAGATCTGCCTGCTAGGCAGCACTGGTACTGTGGTCAGACTCTCCCCACCCAGCAAGCCTGCCCTGCAGACAGCTTCAAGCAGCCAGAATGCATAATTGCCTTGATGCTTGGGGAAGAAGAAGGGACCTTTTGGACTCTTTGGTTCATAAGCTACCTTTGCTGCTCAGGTAGCAAAGCTGTAGCTCACCCCGCCTTGAAACAGCCAAAGAGACAAACCACCACACCATTGTTTCACACAAACATGTGGGAGTACCCAAAATCAACTTCCAAACACAGGACTTGAACAAGTCCATGGTCCTGGATGGTTCTTACTTCTCATTGCTTGCCAGAGCAGATCTTTCTCAAGGGCTCCTGAAAGCCCATGTACCCCAATGCAAGACATTCAGGAGGATCTCTGAGCACGGCTAGAGGAGGCAACTTTCTCCTCTTCCTGAATCCTGGAGGCTGTATTTCAAAGAAAGCAGTTTAAAGCAGCCAAACCAGCAAGCTCCCCTCATTAAAAACGAGCTGCTGCTCTACCAAGATACTGCTGCCATACACCTGGCAAGCACCGTTTGCAGCATTGCCAGTACTAAGCTAGTGGCAATCAGCAACATTATTAGACAGGTCACACTTTTGCCTGTTGTTGTAAAATGCATCAGAGATTGATAGCTGCTCAAAGCTTACACGCTTTGGGACTTACACAGAGCCATCTTAGAAGGCCAGCTGTATAAGGTAACTCTGGCTGCGGAGTTTTACATGAAAAGGAGACTGACTGGTCTCTATGGGGATACCTACACACGCTTTCCATTAATTGCTTTGTTAGTGTCTTGCAGGGAGACTTCTGGGCACTCGAGCAGTAAAACCAAAGAAATGCACCCTGCTGGCAGGTGAAATTGCTGGCCAGAATCTGCTTGCTTTGCATTTGCTTCCAAACTTGAAGCTGTGCCCTAAAGAAACCACAAAGCAACCATTCTTCAAAGAAAACCTCAACAGGGGGACAGGATTGGTTCGGCTTTCCTTGTTGCTTTCCAAAGTCCCAGAAAAGAGAGTATATTATTTGTCTATGGAAATCTCATATGCAGAGTTATATCTGCGGAAAATAATAAAAGAGAGCATTGAGGATAGAAAAGCCAAGAAACAGCTCTAAGAGTTGCGTGTTTGTGAAAAAAAAAACCTATTTGTCTTGAGTGTAAACATATTTATGGAACATGAAAATGCAAAGAATCAGGTTGCCAGGCTTATTTCACACACACACACCCCCCTGCCACTCAGCCTTTCAAGGTACAGCTCAAATTCCACAGTACTGTCAAAAAAAAAACCTGTGAAACTTCCAAGTCTCAGAAACTCCTGGCATTCAGTCTTGTGTCCAGCTGACACAAATCTTAACAAGATTTTCAGATCAGTAAGCACAGCAACTAAAAATTGACATGGATGCAACTGAGTGAGTAGTTTTGATGGAACTTGAAGAATTGATACAAGAATAGATTGGTAAGTGAGTTTTTAATCTTTTAAGTCTGAGGTTCCTTTGACTCTAAAAGGAAAGCAAAAGTGCTATGGTTGGAAAACCCTGTAAGATGTTTTGGAGTGATTTGAAGGGCCCCTTCTAAGCCAAAACCTTTTAGTTTCTCAGAATCTGAGCTTCTACCACTTTCTGATGGTAACAGTCAGGTCTTGGGCACCGTAATTGAGGAAAAGCAGATTCCAGTTTTTTAAACCAATGCCCAGAGCAGAAAAACATGCCACAAATCAACAGGCACACTAAAGCGCCAGAGAAGCCAACAGCAGAACACTTCAGAGCCATGCCACCATCTCCTGCCACCCTGGCTTAGGTTGTTTTCTAAGCGCCCCCCGTGACTGTCCACACTGCTCACCTTTCCAGAGCATCACACCGCACCCCACAGGCTGCCCGCTGCAGCCACCACATGCTTGGTGGCACTTCTATGAGCTGGTCGTGTGTGACAGCAGCAGAGAGCAGCACCCTGCCACAGGGACTGCGGCCTGCTGACTCCAGTGCCGCAGGCTGGAACGCAGATGTCCCATTTCTGGCAAAACCAGACTACTTCTTTTCCTTTTTTAATTATGTAGGGCCTGCACACCGGGCTTGTGAGGCAGAAAGGGAGAATGGCATACTGAAGAAAGAGGGAACTCCATCTTTCCATTCAGACACCGCCCAACCCCAAGTTCTTGTGGTAAGTGCTCACAACGATTTTTAGAAGCCCATTTTATGTATTTAGAACAAAAAGCAGAAGTGAAAGCAATGTGAACTATTAGGGAAAACCAGCAGAGACAGGAAAGTAAGTTCTTGGTACAAGCCTTACACCGCATTCATCGAAAGACCTGCTCAGGGGAACACAGGCTACTCATGTAAGAGAGTTCCAGCCTCTCAGCCCAAGGTGGTTTTGAAGCACACACAAAAAAAATGCACCAGTGGAACACAGCATCACCTCTATTCTGCTTCAAGGAGCAAATGTTCAGCAAGAAGAGCATTCAACAAAGGGAATGGCTGCCAAGGCACAAGTTACCCAAAATAAGAAAACCTGCAAGATGCATTTTAGAAAGCAGACCTGGTACTGAGAGACACAATAAAATGCAAGAGGTATTTCAACAACAGCAGTTTACCAAAGCGATCTGTTAAAAGCATTAGGCAAATTAAAGTGGCTTCACAATTAATGATCAGAATGATTGTATTGAATATAGTTCATATATACAGCACAGAGAATTTAGCTCTCTAATTCTCCTAGAAATTGTGTATTTTGGTTTTTCCATCTCAGGTCCTGTTTATTTGTATCCCAGCATCATTGCACTCAGAGTTAGGCAAAACATCTTGTAAGTCCTTCAGGTTTGCCTGTGGGGATTTTAGTTGTTGTTTGCCATTGTTTTGTTTTTAAATATCCTGCTAAAAATTGTTTGCTTACATTGAAACCTTTTCATATTTGGCATTTCTGCTGACACCAACAGGGAAATGAAGAAGAAAGGGCTTTGCTGTTAGAGAACAGGGAAAGGATGCAGGTCCAATTACTGACTATGCTACAAAAACCCTTTTTGGGGCAAATCAGCTTGACAGGGATTTTCAACACGCTCCACATTTCAGAAACAGATCGATGACCAACATAAAACTAATACTGCCGGCAACCCAAAAATCAATACTTGTTGTTTATAGGAACATTAGGCCTCACCATACATCAGTCCCTAAACTCTGCTTGCAGACTGTATCTTACCAACACTACCTTCTTGTTGGGACCTCTGGGATCACCCTTGGCACTAAGACCATTTTCGCATTACCATACATTAATTTCCAGCAATTTCCTTGAAGTTTACAATTTTGAAACTTGTAAACCCATTGTACTTACAGATACTAGAGTCTTTCTGAAAGCTTACATGGACTCAGAGGGGATGGACTCTTACTTTTCCACTGCGTGAACACCCCTAGAAGGCAAAGCTGAACTCTACAACCCCTGCACAAAGCCAAAATCCAAACTGGCACCTACATGATATGAAGATGGTTAAAGTACAAACCCTTGTTCCTACTGAGGAGGCTGCAAGAGATGCAAAAGAACTGTCCCACATCACCTCAAAAGGAGAAACAATATACCCCAACAGTAACCCCATTTAAGAAAGAAGATGGAAAGGTGCATTTTCATTCCAATGCAGAGCTAAGGAGGATGAAGCTTGCAGCTTCAGGTCCTTCTGCTCTCTCCACCCCGGTTTCTTCACCTGACTAAGATGTCTGGTAAGTGCAAATATCACACATGCATAGGCTTTTGCTCCAGCCGCCTTAGCCAGATGACGTTCCTCTTGTCGTCTGTGGTTCTGGACCAGTGAGCAGTATTTGCTTGGTGAGGCTTTTAAGACATCCCCTGCTGCACAGTCCTATTTACCTTATATTCCATATGTTTAGACATGAGCCCCGGCTCCCGACTTGTACACACAACTGGCTCCTTTTAGCCGTGGTGCATTTAAAGTGATCATTTCATGCTTTCCCAGTGTGTTGGTTTAGCAAACACGGTGTGCTTGTCCCTTAGCCACAGCACAAATCACAGCACACTGCTCACACTCTTTCCTTTCAGATGGGAAGATAGAAGCTTTGCCAGGAACCCAACCAAGGGCGCTGGGCAGATGAGAGCTGCAAAGACAAACTGCACCCCAGTCCCTCTGCAGATCCAGAGACTCTCCCTTTGGGTTGTCTGAAAAATACTCATGACTCCATCACAAAATAAAATAAAAACCACTTTAATACTAGCAACTGCATGGGAGAAGGTGTATAGTGAGTGGGATGGGATGCCCTCCCACAACAATTTGTGAGGTTTTAAATATCACAGTTCAGAGAAATGAAAAAGTCAAAAAAAATCTCACCATTTCCCCAGAAATAAGAACACTGGGGGAGGAAAAAAGGAAGAGAACATTTTGTTTCTATTCATTTTCAGGAATTTCATTTCAGTTCCAACATTTTTTTTTAACTTTCAATTAATGCAAGCTATCAAAATGAAGCAGCATTTGGACCTAAAAACATTGAAACTTTGCCATTTAGAAAAGGTCAAACAGTTTTCAAAACATTTTTGTCCAATATTTTTCAGCAACTGAAATTCATCAAAACCAACATTTTCCCACAAAATTGTTCTCTCTCAGACAACTGGCATCTTCTAAGGCATGATGCTTCTCAGGGGATCTCCTTGCCAGCCCAAGGGGCTGGTCCTTCCCTTTTGTCACTAGCTAGCCCCTTCAGCAGGCAAGCCCATGCTGTACTTTCAGACCTTGGCAATTCACCCAGGCCCCAGTCCAGAAGATCAAGTCAACCACAGTCAGATACCAGCCCAGCGTAAGCAATTCTGCAAGGTTCATGTCATACCTCCCATCTCAAGGTTATAATTGTGCATTTTTTATCTCACCCAAAAAACAGTTACCAGGCAGATTGGTAAGGAGAGACCTCTCCTTACCTTTGAATTACTCCTAATACAGTATAAAGCTTGTTTTTCATTAGCTAGGATCCAAATCTGTACCCATGTGGCTGAAGCTAATGCCTGTATTAACAGCCCCTGTGCAGAATTGCCTGTCTGGAACACCCATTCTGACCTAAAACTACAGCTGGCCTTTCCACCGTCTTTGGAAGATCTTAAATCCAAAGGCGGTCTTACCTACAAGAAGTTAGCCCTCTTGATATACCATGTTTTACTGTGGAGTAAGGATATGCTCCAAGAGAGCATGCTCATCTGCACCTGAGCCCTGAAAGCTATCCTAAGGAGCAGGGTTCACATGGATCCTGCTCCTGCTGCCCATGCCACGAGCCCAGAAACCTGCAAATCCCCAAACACCCACTTTCTGTCGGATGAGATTTAATGACAAATGACTGTACACAGGGAAGCTGCCCAGCAAGGGCTTCCCAAGGAGTAGGCATGATGTACAACAGGGATGCAACCATCTTCTCAGCTACAGAAGGTACCGGACGGGTTGTGAGTGGAGCCGTATCGAGCCTGGCAGGCAGTTGCTTCTTCTCTGACTCCATGCTAAGAGGTGTCTGGCTCACATTCAACTTCATCTTTGCATAGGCAGGCAGGCTTAGGTTTGTCTGTGCTCATCTCTGTAGACATGAGTAACATGCTGGGGCCAAAGTCATAGTCTAGCCTGTAAACACAGTTTCTAGCAGAGCAAATGACATCAATTAAAGAAGAGACTGAAGCCTCACCAGGAACTCCCAGGGGACTGAGTCAACAGGAATGCAGACATCCACCTGCGCTGCTGGTGTTGGCTGGTGTGGAAGCAGGAATAGCACCAAGCAATGGCAACAACCTTCCCCAGTATTATACAGGATTGTAAAAACAAAACAAAGTTCCCATACTCTCTATCCACACTGTCTCTCCTCAACCCCAACCCTTTTGAAAAAAATCAGAGCAGTACCATAGAAGCACTTCCATATTTCAATAGAAAGCAAACAACATTCCCCCCTCCTCAGAAACAATCAACATCTGGGTCTGCAAGTTCAGCTCTCTACACCCATCACTCCATAGTGAGCATCTTCCAAAACTACTTTTACAAACACAGTTCCAAGCAGCTATTACAAGTGAGCAGGACCGGGAAGTTGCAGGGTCATCGCCTACTCATTGACACACAGACCCACAGCACTGTCCCCACTTAAAGAAGCACTGAGTTAAGCCTTGTTCTCCAGCTCCGGATCCTTCTTGCCAGACATCTACAAAAGAGCCGGCTGTTGAAGGCTTTTGGACTGCGCCAGTCACTGTTGCCTGTAGGTGGGAAAAGTATTGTGCCAGGAAGGTTTTCATCAAGGACCTGTTTCCAGTAAATCCAGCTCTAACGCAAAATGCCAGAGGGATTTCTCTCACAAACAAAACGCTGCTGGACTCCTCTCAGTGCTCCAGCCAGTGAGCTGAAAAGGGCTGTGGCACAGTGCCCTCCCTTACAGTACCACCATGGTGGCCTCAGCTCCAAGAGAGAGGCAATCAAGCATACTTGGTTTTCTTTCAACCTGGAAAGAAGATAAAAGCCAGCACTGCCGGAACCCAGTGTGATGGGAGTCAGGGCAGCAGATGGGAGCTGAAGAATCTGGACAACACAGGTCACCTCTGTTTCTATCAACGAAAACCCAAACAAGCCTCTCAAGCCACCCCAAAACCAGGTTCAAAACTGAGTGCACAGGTTATATCATCACTGCTAGACGATGTGCCACTGCATCTAGCACAGGATGAGTGTTTTTATGCTGTTGCAGGAAAATCACAATTCTCGGATGACTTGAAAAACCATCTTAGAGCTTTTTCAAGTTTCCAAGTCCTCCTTCAAGAGAGATTCATTTCTCAAACCTAGGTCCAAACTGCGCAAGGGCAAAAAAGGGACATCAATCCATAATCCCAGTTCAGAGACTTTTCTGCTCATATACTCCCTGCAGTAACAGTATTTCCCATCTTCCTACCTGAGCCCTCAGGAAGCTCCCTAGCAGTCAAGAAGGAAAGAGTCAAGACCTTCTTGTAACAGATATACAGCAGAAGAAATCAAACAACTTTGTGGGTTTTCAACTGACAGGAGAGCTGCTTAAGCATTTTTCAACTAAAATCCATAGCCTTAGCTTCAAGTTTCTTGCATGCTTCTAACAGTAAAGTTCTACTTTAACAGTAAGAGAACAATGCCTCAATTCTAAACTGCAGGTTGGACTCAAAGTTTTCCAACAGGAAGGATAGCCAGATCTCCATTTCTAAAACCTGTGTTCCTATCAGTGACAACCAGTAGTGGCTGGCCCTCCCACACACCTATCTGTCACATGCTGGTGTTCCTCTACCACTCCTGAGCCTTTACTAGCCACCTTGAAGAAGGGCATGGGAGTTATCCAGTCCCAATTCTTCCTTATTTTCACAAGATCTGTGGAGCACAGGTACGAGGCAAGAGCTGGTTACTTCATACCACGCTTCCCCTGTGACCAAACGAGCTTTTTTCAGATCATGTTTCTGCCTCAGCAAAGGTGACAGCAACCTTTTTCCTCAGTTCAGTAAGCCCATGAGGAGGCAGAGCTGGGTGCAGGTCTGCAGCATGGGGATGCTGGCAGCACAGCAGGCAGAACTGGGCCAGCCTGACACTGCTTGGCTCCAGCCAAGGCTGTTGGCCTTGGTTTCCTCACAAACCACAGGTGGAAAGGGAAGGCAGCAAAAAGAGGGGAAAGAACTAATTTGGAAGAGCTTCTGGATCCTGCATCTGCACCTTATGCTTGACAGGATGGAAAGAGTGACTATGTTCATTCAGCGCATTTATACAGAGATGCTCTTTTTGGGAAACATTCAATATGTAATGCCACCCAAAAGTAGCTGGTACCCAGAGATCTGCTAGACTGGGCTGACACTCAGCTGCCCCTACACCAGATGGGCACCAGTGTTTGTATAGGTGGTACTGGCCAATTGCCTGGACATAGCAACTGCAGATGGAGAAGATTTATTTCTCTTCAGACTTATCCTCTTCTGGTACTGCTGTGCTAGGCTTTCCTCCCACCTGCTCAGGTAAGGAAGGCAAAAGGAAACTGTTTGAATGCAAGAAAATATTTAAGTCTCCAGCAAAGTGAATTTCTATTAATTCTACAAAAGAATTATCCAGTGTTCCCCTCTCTCCCTGGCCAACTGGCCTTCCTGGGAGGAAACTAAAGCAAGTCGTTGGGTAAGTTGTTTTGTTTTTTTTTTTACAAATTCACACCTGACATCTCCTGCAAAAAAAGGACAGATTTCCAGTTTTGAAATACAAAACTTCCTTTAACAGAATACTGCACAAGTAAGGTCCAAACAGTTTCATAAAAACAACAGAGGCTCAGAAGGGGCAGGGATTTTGTGACACTGAGAGCATGTTCCTCAAGCCTGCTTTATCCTTGGGACCTCTGCCAAGTCCATTCCTTGCATATGTGTAAACTGCTTGCTGAGGAGGTGACTCTCCATTCAAGGGGGTATTACTGCTGGGAAGCTGAAAAAAAAAAAGTTGTATCTGTTGAAGTCTTGCTTCTCCTCCAGTAGTTGTTCCATGTAGATGAATTTAGCTCTGCTGCACTAAAAAGACACCCAGTAACCAGGATGAGGAGTGCTCAAGCTGAAGAGCAAAGTCAGCTTTTGGCAGAGGGCAACTGGGAGCCAATTAGATGGACACTGAGAACAGATTCCTCATCTTGGGCGTTCCCTTATTATGCACTGCTCAACCAAGCACAGCTGGCCTTGGAAATCAGGAAGTAGTGAAAGGACGAAGGCAGTGGCACAGGGCCAGCTGTGGCCTCTGGACATTGGAAGACAACCCAAGCCCTCTACTCAAAAGCAGCATTTACTGGTTCAAGGCATCTGTGGCTCACCTAACACATTGACCTTGTGCCACTTTGTTGCACCAGTTGCTCTAGTGCCGAACCACGCTGGTGGTTTCTGTGCCTTGCATCCCAGACCAAACAAGGGACAGACCCATGCAGCTCTGCTCCTTTGCCAGATTTATCTCAGAGCCCATGTCATAAATGTCACACCCACACTGACATACAGCCACTGCATCGAGGCCCCTGAAAACTCCAAGCTTGTGTTCTTATTAGAAGTTCATTTAAAGAAAAAAATTTATTTACTTACATTTTACTGGGTACAAAAGAGAATGCCTCTTCCCATATGGTGGGGGGAGGTTCTCCAATACACAAACTGTTACCAGGAAGCGATAAAGCAAAATACAGATTTCCTGGAAGAAAACCTACAACTCCAAATCAGTATGTGCAGAACAGCCTCCACACAAGCAGACATTATAGAGCAAAATGCTTGTCCAGCTCCGCTCCTTGCAAGCAGAGCAACTTTGACAAGTCTTTAGTCCCTGACTTTTCCTCAGTTAAAAGCTGTTCTGGACTGGACCAAATCAGACAGACTGGAGAGGTGGAATTGCCACATCTGGTCTTGGAGGCAGCCAAGCCAGAAGTCAAAAGCTTCTGGTCCCATGGCTGGGTTTTATCAGAGCACTAAAAAGGTACAAACAGGACAAGATAAGTCCAAATAGAGAAAAGGCAGGCATGCCATGTGAGACAAATGAAATCAAAAGCTCAGAAGTAAATCTCTCCCACTGTCTAAGCCCTCCCAGGATGAATGCTGCTCTCAGGTTTATTCCAGCAGCTTTCGGTGAGCTCCTGAGCTACACAAACCCCACAGTCTTTTCTAGGAAAGGCTTTTCATCTGACTTTTATGCAGCTTGGTGGCCAGTCTGTATCCCACAGCCAAGAGGCTCTTCAGTGTTCAGGAGGCTGCAGGTACATATTTTGGCTCCTACACTCCCGCCTGGTGCCTCACACCCTCAAGCAGCCCAGCATGCACTGACATTCCTGGGAGAAAAACAATCTAGGGCTCAGTGCAGTCAGGAGCATGTAAACATATGCTCTCATCCCAGGCCCACTGTCTACATCAGTTCTGGGGCATTTTATTACAAGCTAGAAACAACACGAGGCAGGACTGGGCAGGAGGCCCTAGACTGGGCTGCAAGAGCATGGCCCATCCCTTTCCTTCTGCTTTACCACTGCTGTCCTGAGCTCTCCCTGAACCACGCTAAGGTCACCTCTCCCTGAACAGGAACACCCCTCAAGCATCAGAGGGGTGAGCTTGTTCACATTCCAGGGAATTTGGAAAAGGGATTTAGGCTAGGACAGGGCTTTTGCAAATCCCTGGGGTTGTGAGCAACAACCGGGCTCCAGGATTGCAGCACCAAGGCTTTGACCTATTGTCCTACACAGCCACACTACTTGAGAAGCTCCTGACTTAGTCAGCAAGTGATGCTGGGGTACAGTTGGGCAGGAATTTCCCCAGGAGGTTTCTCACAGTGCTGATTCACTGATTCTAATCCAGCTACGGGAACAGACCAGTTTCAGTAATCTCCCAGTTTAACATTTTGGGAGGGGGAGGCATTTTGAAAAGGGCTAGAAATATTCTTGTTTTAGAAAGCTTAGGTACCTTACGTGCCTTTTCTGCTGGTGCCAACCAGTTTGGGTTTCTTGTCAATCACCAGGAAACACAAAACTACAGTAAAACTCATTCCAGTTTGGGAGAAAAATACTGACAAAAAAAGAATCTTGACAAATCTTAAAGCATAATAAAACTTCCTCTTCCCCTAAAATCCATCCCTCTGATCCATAAATGAAGATGAAACTGCATGAACATTTGTAATTCCCAGAGAAACTGACTCTTTCCAGCAAAACCAAAAATTTCAGAAGTACCTACAGTCACGTGCTGAAACATGAAATGACAGAGGAGAGGAGGAAGGGGGTCAAAGTAGGGAAATAAGGCTTTGAATTTTCTAAAGGCTTGCTTATGTTGTTTAAATCCAAATCTGACTTGGCTGCTCCCAGACCAAGTGGTTACATTTTGGGTTGAAGCTGAGACACTGGTCAGACTCTAGTCAAAGATTTGATCTCTTGGAGCAATTTGCTGGTGGCACACATTAGATTAAGGCAACAGCCTCAAGGCTGCTCTAACTTAGTGTGGTTCCTGTGGTTCTTGACTGAGGGATTAGGACAACATAAAGCCAAGCTTCAACCCAACACAGGCAGCGTTTGAGAAGCAGCAATTCCAGTCTGCGTCATCAGCAGGAGGAACAATGGTGCAACTGCCTCTCCCTGCACCTCCCTCTGCAAGGCTGATAAAGCCGGCTTTAAAACTTCCCACAGGTTTAATGGCCTTGTTACACTGGAGAGTCTGGCTTTTGTGGCTGCAATTTCCAAACAGATCCAGTCTTCAGCAGCTGATTTCCAAAGAAGTTCAGCATACTGCATAGCAGGAAGTAAGAACAAGAAGCAAAAGAAGTAGATGTAGGACGACAAGGAGATTGGAAAGGAGAGACCACTGAAGCAGCTCAACTCTTCTTCAAGTTATAATGAGGGCAAAATTCAGAAATGGAGGCATCTTAAGTCAATACAGATGGAAGAAAGGATGCTTCTGCCATTAAGATCTAGGGCAGAGTCATGCTTCTCTGCCACAGGTTCCTTATACACTCTGGGCAAGCTATTATGGCTTTCACCTCTGCCTCCTCCACAAATTATCTAGTTATGCCTCCATCTTGCTAGGCTGAAACTCCTCGATCTCCATCCCAGTGCAAACCAGAGAGGCTGGGACACTGCAAAGGAGTGGGTACCAAGACACCCAGTACATCCAGTTAGTGCCACCCTGCATAAACCATTTGACTCATTTCTGACCCACAGCATATTTTCCCTAGCCAGCAAAACTTTTGAATAGGAAAGTAAGCCTGGATAGCCTGGATGAATGGTAACTTCTCCCCAGGCTGTTGCAAGGATACAGGAAATTAAACATGTCAACAGAAGGTACAACTGGAAGATGATACCTTAGTCTGATGGTTATCTAGAGCTACATCTACTAGGTAGGACCTCCAAGTGATGTTTTGCCTTTTCTGGCCCACAGCTGTCACATACTGAGCCTCCTTCACCCCCGTAGCACGGGCATTGCAGATACCGATAGCCTGGTAGATCTGTGTCTGCCCACGAGAGGCAATTCTTTCTACTAGCATGAATAATTTGAACTCCCGAGGAAGCACAGGAAAAACGACTACTACATTTTGGCTGTCTCTCAGAGCTGCTGATGAAAGTGCTGCAGTTTATACCAGCTCAGGAATTATGCACCCCAATACTTACATTAGACCCAAAGGAAAGAAGTACTAGAGAGATCAGCTTTTAAGAAGAACATACACATTCAAAGTTCTGTGCTCAAAGCAATGAGAGTGGCTGAGTCCTGCTAATACCCTAAAACAAAAGCTTTGCTTACTGCTAGCAGATTTTCCCCTTTTTTATCGGGACAATAAAGGTTAGCAAGCTATGGAAAAGTCCCCAGGTGGCAAGGGTCAAGGAGAGGTATTTCTCAGCAGGGATACCAAAACAACTCCATTTCTGTTTACTTTTTTTAAAGAGGTTAGTTCTGCATAAGATCAGTAAGTAAAAAGACTACCTCCACCGTCCCATAAATTGCAATAAGCTAATTAAGTCATAATATTTGTAATTCAGCAATGTATGCAAAGGGAGACCTTAATGAATTTTACATAACAAGCAAGCAAAGAACATTACTTGTCAGATAAGCCTCAGAAATTCATTAAACAGTCCTTTAAGAGACATGGTTCAAGTGCAGGGCGCAAAAATGATAACAAAACCTATTAAGGAGCCTGTTTAATTAAGCACATACTTGCTGGCACATCTGACACTCATACCGAGGTGTTTGTGCTAAGACAAAGTCATTCTTCTGCAGTACAGCCAAGGAGACCATAGTCAAATCTGTTCTTAAAACACAAAGATAACTCCGTGACTAAGCAGCCAAATACCATGCTGTGGAAAATCTATACAAGTGCTAAGGGAATTATGCATCTTTTCTGTAAAGGCCTAAATGAGATTTGCATGTGCTCCTGAGACAGCTGACTGACACAGTTTGACTCAGAGTCATGCTAGAGTTATCTGCAGCATCGCAGAGGAGGATGGAAACAACTCACGCTGGGCTGCTCAAGTTTAGAAGGCTGCTCCTGAGGAACTCATAAAACACCAGGAAACTCTCAGAGGAGTGAGGTGGGCCAGGCAGGGTGGTCCTTGCACCATGCAGAAGTGGCTGAGAAGCAGGGAGACCTTGTGTCTCCCTAGGGGATGCTGTAGCCCTGCTCTCCACCTTTGTTTTCTCTCCTGCTTTTGTTGCATGAACTGCAATGCACAGGAACCTTGTGCAGTACATGAGATTTATCCTTTTAAGAGCAACAGATGTGTTAAGGGTGGCTCACACATGTCTCTGTTCTGCAGTGACGCCTGTGAGGAACGAGCTGCCTGGCAGTATGGTACAGCCATCGCTCACTCCCTCGGCCGCGATAGGGACAAGACTCTAAATGTGTTCTAGTCAAGCCACCCACGTTCTCCACATGCTCTGCAAAAACCAAAATATCATTTTACATTCTTCACCAGCAACATTTCTCTTCCTGTCCTGCCCTTCTCCTGCTGCTTCTTTTTGTCGTTCATCCATTACTTGAAGCACACATAGCTACTGCTTAATCATCATCTCACGGTACTTTTGTAATGTTTTATCACAACTGAGCCACCACGACTCAAGCCTATACAATATTATCAGAGGATGCTGTGATTTATCACGAAACAAACCAGCTGAGAAGGTCAAACAGACCCAGGAACTTCAGTTAATAGCAGTCTGATCTCACCTGGTGCCCATAGGCACAAAAAGCCAGTCCCCTGTCAGCTGAAGCAACTTGTGTTGGAGACAGCTTCCAACCAAGCAAATAAGGGGATTACGAGCTCCTATCATTCTGCCGAGCTTCCTGGTCAACACCTTCTTTTGTGCAGGGTTTTCACACAGGTTTAACAGATCTCAGTGCCATAAGCAGATCCCTGTAACACCCTGTGCTTCTCTCCTATTTGGCTCTGTTTTAGTGCTCCATGATTCTAGTACTGTGAGACGGGGATTCCTGAGTTCACAAGTCCCCTGCTGACCTGGGCCACCACCTCTTATCACTCTCTACCATAGCGGTTTCTTTGTAGCCAGCACTTTACAAGAGGAGAGGACCAGAAATAACTACAGAAATAACTCATCCCCCTTTTTCAAAACTTCCCCACAGAGCAACAGTTTGCTCAGCTCTCAATTCCTGCATTTTGAAAACTCCAGCTCCCTTACAGTCTATCCAGTGGACCCTTGTGTCTCCAAGGTTTTTGACAGTCCTACAGACCTGTGCATCTTGTGAGCAAAGAGCTATTCAAGTAACTCACAGGTTAGAACCTGGCCACTAGTGATGGGTTTGGGCAGGAGCTTGCACTGTACTGCTGGCTACCACATGGCTTGCCTCTCCACCAGCAAAATCCACGCTGCTTCCTTCAAGCCTATGTACATAAGCTGAAATTGTAGAGTATCCTGAAGCACTTCAAACAAAAGCATGGTCAGAGAAGCTCTAAGCTTACATTAACCTGGGGAAGCACTCAGCAACAGGAAGCCAGGAACCACAGATCTATGACTTGAACAACCAGGGCAAGAAGCCTCAAGGCAAGCATCAAAGAGATATGCTTGCATATGGGGAAGGGTTGAGAACTGGATGGGAAGGTAGAATTCTTTCCCCAGATACACATAACCAGTCAATAAAACCCAGATCATCTATTGACTCACAGTCACCTTTAACTCAGCAGTTCTCAGGGTGATGCTGCTTCCAGACAGCACCCAGCACAACACCACATGCCCTGAGGTGGATCTCAACTCATTACTCAGTAAAAATACTCTTCCTTGAGACATGCCTTCACAGCTTGGCCCCAGCCTTTAAACACACACACACAGACCCACAGCTTCAGAGCCTATCAGTCTCCAAGAGAGAACAAAAATAAAAATAGTAGAAATTTACCATATATATGAGAAGTCAAGCGTGTTCTCCTTTCTCTCCTCTTCTCACACTTGCAAAGCGACCAAGAAGAAGAAACCAAAGCTAAGAAACTCCACACCTGCTCAACCAGCACAGGTCTAACAATTTCAGAGAGCCCTTCTTCCCCTGCTCCCCAAGCCACCAAATCAAAGGTAACAGTTACCACCTGCCACTGCAATTAGTGGCTCTCACCGCTCGTGTAGATGAGTCAACCCACCATGACCTGGTGACCCTGCCTCACACCAGCTGGCTGAGGCCACAAAACCTTCTACCTGGCATGCCAGGCTTTACTTCAAGTACAACTTTGTGTCTACTTACTTCTATGTCGTTCTGCAAGGAGCAGAAACGAAGAGGAGGGTGGAAAGGCAGTGCTGACAGAATCGCTGCATTTCAAAAGCCTTTACAAAGAGTTATTTACAAAGCTAAGGCTCCAAGTACCCTGTTCATATGCATTTTACAGAGCCCTATTTAGATATACCTGAGTCTAGGGTCACCACAGAGGAGAGCAGGGGAAGCCTGACCCTCCCCACCAGTACTGAAAGCATGCTGACCTCTCCTGGCATCTACAGCTGAGACAGAAAGCTAAGACACTGGTAGGCAATCCAGTGGCAGTGCAGGAGGCAAAGGTGTCTGCCCAAGTTTTTGCAAAGCAGCTCAGCTCACTCACCCGTGGCTAGGCTCATCTTGTCTCCTTCTTCCTGGCTGCTGGTCTGGAAAAGCCAGGCACAGTTATTGCTCAGGCTCACATCTCCTAAGCCATTCACTGTCGCTGCTTCTCCCCAGTCGCTGTTCTGAAGGGGTTCTGCGCAATGGCTTTGGAAACTAGAGTGCAGGTGCAGCCCGTTAGGAACTCCAGGTTGACCCCTCTCAGCTGGGCAGTAGAATGCTTTAAAAGAGCAGCAGGACCTGGCAAGCAGAAAAGCCCAGATGAGGCTGCCTAAAAGCTTAGGGAATCGTCTTTCCCAAGCACCAGTTGCCATCTTTCTGGAACCCAGCACTTGAAGGCCTCCTACAAAGGTTCTGGCCTTCATTTCAGTACAGTCCTTTTATCAGGCAAGTCATCAAAAAGTCCAGAAAGTCCTGAGGATTCCCTAGTAATAGTTCACTGCATTATCAGAACTCTCCATCTTCTCATCACTCATACTGGTGCAAAGTTAATTGAATAATTAAAGCAATTCAAATTGCCCATAGCTTGTTCCTATCTCTGCTTTCAGTTTCTTCCTTCAAGGGCTGATTGAGGAATATCTCACCTGTCTCCTGGTGCCAAACTTCAGGCCAAGAAGGAATTTTCCCGAGAAGCCATTGTTGAGGACAGCTACACTTACTCCTTCTTCTGCAGTGTGCACTTGCTGGGCTTCCCAGGACAGTGGGAAGGATTTTTCCTCCAGCAGTCCCAGCCTTTGGTGCTCTGCATTTCTCCTGCTCTCTTTTGTCTTGCAGATTGTTCTTTCAGACTTTTTGATCTAAAGGTTTTAAGGTAACTGAAGTGCCCTGTGTAAGGTCAGCTCACAATGAAGTATTTTCTCCCCTTCCACACTTGTCTTTTCCTTACAATACGACCCCTGGCCTCACTAGGAGCACAGGTCTATTAAAATGTCATTACGCTGCAAGCCTCTGCTCAGCACAGCAGGCAAAATACAGTTTGGAAACAAAGATTCACAAGTTCTGATGGTTTTCCCCACTTGAATCTCAGAGGAAAAAAAAAAAAGAAATTAATAAAAATTCACCTACTGATTATCCAGGGACAGAAAAACACCTCTAGAGACAAGCAGGCTCCAGATTGGGCATCATTTCCAGAGCCACTGTCCTTAGGTCACAAAGGTTGTAGTTTAAGTTTCCCCTGAAACTCTGTTAATATAATTCAACAGTACACTTGATCAGTGATGCACTCCACAATGCTTTTCGGTTATTTGGGGTATATTTATAAATGTCAAGGTTTTGTACAGTTTTAGGGCTAGGCAGTCTCCTTATGACAAAGAAAAATCTGGCAACTAGGTCCCCTGGTTTTAGAGCAACCTCTTACTTGTTTATGATCTCCCATCATCTAGAAGCCTAGCTCTGTCAAAAACGCAATAGTAATTTTCAATTTGAACAGTCAGCATTACAATAAAAATTACTTTCTAGATTCATTGAGTAAGAAACAGCAAAAAGTCACCTGGGAACATGTGCACTTGTGTGTTTCTAATTAATTCTGACAGAGCTGCTTGAGCTTCAAAAGTGAAAATATATCTGGTTCCCAGAGCAAGTATCTCTTTGCAAAGACATTATGCTGTGGCCAGGATTAAGTACTGACAATTTCACTAGACATAGAGTCTTAGGCTGGTTTATCTCGGGGCTGGGTAGAGAAACAGGGCCCTCAGGTGCTTCTGGGGGCATGATGGGAATGGAACATCTCAGAAGAGAGCAAAAAATAAAGATAAAAAGTGATATACAAAAGTAACGCCATTCTGATAAAAGCTACAGGGGAAAAAAAAACCCTGACCAGAAAAATTTGCATTCCAAACCATCCCTTCCAGAGGGGAAGCTCAAAGATCTCCAGGAGTTTGAAAAGTGACAAGGACTTCTCCAGTTGTCTTCAGAGGCAAGTCCCGCACCACAAATTACTACATGAAATCTCCCTGTTCACGATTTTGATCTATGTGGGGCAAATATCCAAACAGGCAGTACAGCTTTAAGAGACCAAACCCACAACATCTTACTTCCCAAAACTCTTGAGGAAAAGAAAACAAATGG